>CM024585.1:19380061-19700486 GCA_014182565.1 Eucalyptus marginata
GATGATCTGGCCAAAGATCGGCCTCGCTGTCCTCGTCTTCCGGATGAGGCTCCAAAGAAGACTCTACGTTGTCTTCTGTTGATAAAGAAGGTGGCGATGAAGATGGATTAGGCGAGACCGGTGCTTTGTCAAGAGGAGAAGTTAGAGGTGGTTCTTCTGGAGATTCGAAGGTGGCTGTTGGCGAGTTCAGTGCTTCGCTGTATCCGTCAATCTCGGGAGGAGGAGATTCGGAGGAGCGAGAGACACCCAAAGGAGGATAAAAAGGAGGAGAGAGGGAGTCGTACTCAGTTTCATCCGGTGAAGGAGCTTCAAAGGATGAAGGATGATATTCGGTTGAGACATATTCGACTTCGGGATACTGAGGAGATGGAGCGGGCAATGGTGATGGTGATGACGAAGAGACGATGCTAATGTGAATGGCGAGCGAGAGCGAAACGACTATGAGAAGAGAAATATGGGAAGTGAAGCGACTGAATCTGGCCATCGTTGATAACGTGATATGATGATGCTTCCTCGGCGATCTTTAAAAGAAATTAGGAGGAGGGGCAAGAGGGGAAGAGTTGACTATTACGATGTTTTGATGTAGTGAAGGCGTCTTATGTAGGGAATCGAGTGATTTGAAGTCAATTTGTCACGCAAAGTGGAGCTGACGGTGGAGGAGAAGAACGATATTAAGTAAAGGCATCACGGAGGGGGAAAGTTTTACGTGATGTATGTTTTAAGTTGTGTACGAAATCATGGCACGACCTTTTATACGGGGATCCAGTTCACAATACATGCAATAGTGCTAGGTACGCTAAGGTCTAAGAAATAGGTTTAGAATATTTTATATTCTCTACGAGCAATGTGATGAACTCTAATTAAGTATTGAGCCTCACCACTTATTTAAAAGTATAATAACAATCTGTCACATTACTTAACATATAATTTTATTAAGAAAAATGATCGCGTGACAGTGTTTAATCTACTGTAAGTCTATTGTGGATCTCAAAAAACAAAATCACAAATAAGTGTTGAGCCTCACCACTTATTTACAATGACAAACTAAAGAAAAATTATTGCGTAACGGTCTTTAATCTACTATAAATCTATTATGGATCACAAAAAACAAAATCACAAATAATTATAAATTGTTGTGAGACCAATTTCTTCAAGAATTTTGTTACTCATAAACGGTCCCCCAAAAACTATTATGTTAACAAAGTCTTTTATTAAACCAGTCATGCCTAAAATTAGTCATGGATGTGGAGAGAATTATGCGAAGAAAGAGTTCTCTGTCAATGTTATATTTGTGAAGAGACAAAGGCTATGGCGTAACAACGAGCATTGCTTATTTGATTGCTAATCGATTAATTTTGTTGTGCTTCTTTGCAAGATGTCATCGAACGAAAATAACCTGAGAGAATAGAGATCCTTTAAATTTAGATGGTGGATCTACATCTCAATTAGCCTCTATAGATTTGACAAGTCATCAAACAAATGGAGAGTTCATCCTAAGCTTCATTATCAAAATATAATGACTTTAAAGGACAGGCGTTGGGCTTTGGAAAAAGTTGGGCCGCTTATGATGGGCTGACCCAACCCAGCCCATGAAGGATTCAAATGTACGCACGAGGGGAACAATTAAATGAGAACAAAAAGTCTATTAAAAACAAATGCAGACGTCCAATCCAAAAGAGTGTGCAACTGCATTGAAGCAGGCAAGTAACAAAGTACTTCGTACGCAAGTAGGTGAGACCGAGAGGCAGACACATATTCTCCATAGAAGATTTTGCAAACAAGCTTTCTGTGAGATCAAGGTGTAAATTAGATTGTGCAAATACAGGTGTTAGTCCGATTGCATTATCACAATTTTGACCAGCAAGGATAGCATCAGTATTACATAGAGCAATCTTAGTTCTTGGGACTTGAGATACGATCCTCGAATCCCAGCATTGTTATCGGAGTGCGCTAATTGTTTCCTGTGCTTTGTTTGTATCCGACAAACGCCGTGTTCAAGTAATTTTTGTATGCAGCCCATGTTGACACCTTGACAGATAAATAGGCATGTTCCTAAAATAATTTTCTTTTTGCACGATTTTCACGGGTTGGGTTTATGTAGAGCTGTTAAACGGGTGGGTCGGGTTGGATTTGGGTTGGTCATTAATGGTTCAACCAAAATTGACCCATTAACTCATTTATGACAAATTTATGCATAATGTAAATTTTCCGATCATACCCGACCCGACCCATACCCAACTCATTCGGCTTGCCGACGCCGCAAGCTCGAGGCTCGCCATCCGGCGCGCAAGAGCTCACCCAACGCCGATGAGCTCGAGGCTCGCCAGCTCGGCGAGGCTCGAGCCTCATCGGCGTCGGGTGTGCTCGAGCTCACCCTTTGCTGGACGTTGGTGAGGCCTCCACCTCACCATATCTCGGCGAGCTCGAGGCTCACCAAAGCGTCGGCGAGCTCGAGCTCGCCCCTCATGTCGGATCTCGGCGAGGCTCAAGCCTCGCCCGACGCCTGAGCTCGAGTCTCGAGGTGGCCTCGCTAGATCCGGAAGGGGCGGTCGCCCGACCATCGCCGATGCGGACGGAGGAAGAAGAAAGAAAAATAAAATAAATAAAATAAAATAAAAAATAAAGAAAATAATTATAATTTCGGTTTTTAAAAAAAAAATTGTTATAAATTTAAAGAGAGAAGAGAGAGATTGTGAGATTTTGGGTGAAAATAAATGCATTCATTTTTAATGGGTTGATAAATGGGTCTTAAATGAGTGCAGAGCTGACCTATTTAAGACCCATATATCTCACTCTCTTTATTTTTAAAACCCATTATAAGTGTTTTAGGAAATAAAACTTGACTCATTAATGATCCATTTAAACATAAATGGGTCAATAACCCATTTTGACACCTCTAGGTTTATGTGTTCTTGAGCCATGCTTGAAAGTTGGAGTCGTTTCAACCGAACAGTTGAAAATTGAACCCAAACTGAAAAAAGTTGAATATTTCAACAAGATAGTGAGGAACCAAGGGAAAATTATCTAAAAGTTTTAGACCTATTATACTTTTGTCATTACAATTCTAAACATTTTAATTTTCGCTAATCAGTATAAATCTTTATAGCTTTTGTCAATTGAGTTCATTCAGTCAATTTTGGCCGGAAATTGCTGACATTGATGGCCGGTGCAAACACAGCAACTTTTAATGATATTTTATTAATTTTTTTTACTTTATTGTACTTTTTTTAAGGGTTTGGAGAGAAGGCCGACAAGGTAGGCCGGCAGACCCTCAACGTATATATAAGAACAAAGATCGTGTCCAGCCCATCATGTTTGACTGGGAAATGTTGGGCTTTTTTGGACTAATTGGGCCACCCAAGATGGGCTGATCCCACCCAACCCATGGAGGACTCAAATGTTCCCGGAAGAGGGGACAGTTAAACTTCTCTTCCTAAAACAAATGCACGCGTCCATGCAAAGGGCGCGAAACTACAATGGATCAGGCAAGTTACGAAGCACTCTTGTGCAAGTGCGTGGATTCCGATGAGGCGGATAACACAAGTATTACGTGGAGTAAATTCAATTCCTATGATATAA
Source organism: Eucalyptus marginata (assembly GCA_014182565.1). NCBI lineage: Eukaryota > Viridiplantae > Streptophyta > Magnoliopsida > Myrtales > Myrtaceae > Eucalyptus > Eucalyptus marginata. The sequence continues at coordinate 19,383,641 of CM024585.1, forward strand.
CGCACGATTCCACAGAATCCCAACTCATTGCATATCAAAAAAGAAAATACAAAAAAATTATTTTTGGGACATAGACGAGGCGAATGACACAGGACGAAGGTGAAAAAAAATGAAACTAGGTAGTTCAAGCGAAACGACGTGGTCGGCCATCCGCAAGGAATTTCCGGAAAGCCAGCGCTGAAGTGAGACAACGAAGTGCTAGTCCTAGGATTCCCAATTTACCCGTGGATGCTCCGGAAATAATGCCCTCGAATATCATCTGAGGTTGTCTGCTACTCGCCCGGTTTGGTCGACCCAACCTTAGAATTTCCGAATGAGGTGAGCTTGGGGAAGGAACTCCTTTCACAACTGGCCCATCAAGGTTCAAAAGTTTCAAAGATTACTGAACCAATTGGGCGCGTTTGGAACGATTCTGGGGTTCTAACCGATTCGACTAAAATGATTATTTTTTATTCTCGTTCTAACCGATTCTCGAGTAAAAAAACGCGTTTGGTAATCGTCCAAAATTTTTATTCTGAATAGAATCGCGTTTGATACCGTGCTAATTGATTCTCGTTCCAAATTAATTTATTTTGATTTTTAAATAATTTTTAAATAATTTTTTTACTTTTTTTCCCTTTTTTTTCTTTTTTTTCTTTTCTTTTTTTCCCCTTTTCTCCTATTATTCTTCTTCTTCATCTGGCCGGCGACGCCACCGGAGCGTCGCCGCCCCCCTCGGCGAGGTCGGCCCTCGTCGGCCGAGCCTCGCCGGTGGCCGGGCCGGCCTCGCCGGGCCGGGCGAGCCCGACCCGGCCACCGGCGGGCCGGGCGAGCCTCGCGGCGGGGCCAGCGAGGCCGGCCGGCCACCGGTGGGCGAGCCTCGCCGGTGGCCGCGAGCCTCGGGCGAGGCCGGGCGAGCCTCGCCCAGGGCCGCCGGCGAGGGCCGGGCGAGCCTCGCCCCGCCCGCCGGCGAGGCTCGCCCGGCCACCGGCGAGGCTCGCCCAGCCCCGCCGATGGCCAAGCGGGCCTCGCCTGGGCCGGGCGGGCCGAGGCCGGCCACCGGCGCAGCTCGCCGGTGGTCGGGCTTGCCTCCGCGAGCTCGCGGACCTCGCCCGGCTCGGCGAGCCTCCGCGAGCTCGCCGGACCGGCGGCGGCGGCGGCGGGGGCGGCGGCGGCGGCGGCGGACGGCGGGGGCGTCGGGCGGATGGCGGCGGGTGGTGGTGGATGACAATCGTGGGACGACGGAAGGGAAAAATGAAAGTTTCACCTGTTTTGATTCTTTTTTTGATTCTCGGACGAAGAATCATATTTTTTTATTCTCAATTCTCTTCCCAATCTGTTCGGAACAATTTTGTTCCCTAACAAAAATTTTACCAAACGCGATTCTCGTCCCAAACCGATTCTCGGGAACAAAAATCGGAATCGTGCATCGTAAGACGTTACCAAACAAAGACCTTATTCTCCATCCTACCTAGATTTTCCTTGTTAAATAATATTTTTCCAAGTATTTTTATGGGAATGTGATTTCGGTTCTCATGAATGATGTACTCCTAGACAGACAATATGAGAAACCATATCGCTCTTGTACCAAAAAGTCCCAACCCAGAAAAACTTAAGCAATTTCGTCTAATTAGCCTTTGCAATTTTGCATATAAGATAATTTTGAGAAAAATGGCATACAAGCTTAATTTCTAGATGCCTGAGTTGATTTTGGAGAATAAAGTGCCTTTGTTAATGGAGGACAAATCCAAAACAATATCTTTATTGTGCAAGAGGTGTTGCACCAATTGTGAGTGATGGAACAAATTGAAAAATACTTGTTTTCCAGCCTAACTCTTATTTTGACTCCTACCTTATTACAAAGCCACCTAAAAAATAAAAATGAAAAATGATTAATTCCATGAAAAATTCCAAATTATTACACATGTAATAAATTTACTCTAAATTAATTTTACCATCAAAAACTTTAAAGTAATACACATATGACAAAATTTATTTTCCGTTACTTTTCGTTAAAATTTCTATCAAATTACTAAATTAAATGACACGTGACAATTGACAGGTAGAACAATTTGGGGTTTTGCCCTCCATTTGTCATAAGTATACTAGTTTATAGTTTTTCGTGCTAGTAATCCAATTTAACGAAAACTCATAGAGAATAAATTCGCCATAAATTTACCAGTTTGAGTTTTTTGTGGTTGATAAATTTGTCACAAGTGTATTACCTTGGGATTTTTTATTGTAAAAAAATTAATTTAGAATAAATTTATCACATGTGTATTAGTTTGAAATTTTTCATAATATTAACCCAAAGAGAAATTACCAAAGCAAAAAAGTTGTCCTCCTCATACTTCTAACTTTCTATTTGTTTTTCTTCCTTGAATAAATTGGAAAATAGATGTGAAATATGTCAACATGATGCTTTGAAACCAATCGTAACATCAAAGACCACAAATTTACGGCAAAAATCAAGAATTAAATTGGAATAATTGAATTAACCCATCAAGTTCTCAATCTTATATTTCTTCTGTGATTACATTAAAATGTGAGTTAGTCTTACTTTTCGGCCCCCTTTCAATGTTACCCCATAAATAGAATTCTTTTACTCACATCATAAATGGCAAAATGGTAAAGTCACATTTTGCAGTGCACTTTCTCTCAAGCCAACTCACCACACACGTCGGGCAGTTAAATGGAGTCCTCCTAATCGACTCCTCAAGCTATGTCCACTTCTTGTCGTCATTCTCTTATTCTCAAAACAAAATTTCAATGATAATCATGAAGTTCACATTAAAGTAAGTATAATAATAACTGAGCACGCACTATGAAATTTAGTATGTATTACCCGAAAGGGAAAAGGTGGCGAATCAAATTAGTAGTAAAGTCGGCGTCCTTTAGCTAAAGAACAATATATGTTGTTATGTTGTATCTTTACTCATATTTAATGTGTTGAATTATTATATGTTAGTTATATTCAATAAATAAGTCATAAATATATTTACAATTGTAAAACTCAAAATTATATGAGTGTTAAATGAATTTACAATTTATTAAAGCCCAATTTTCCCCTTGACTTTTTCTACAATCTTTCGATCTTAAACCCTCACTTCTTGCACTTGCTCATTTGAATATGCGTTTTCACCTTAATTAAGTTAAATAAGTCGAGTTGGGTAAAAATTGAGTTGGATTGAGGTTGAACCATTTTTTATTAACTGCTTGGTCAATTTTCATGCACCTAAAATGTTGGAAAAGGAAGTAATTCCAAATCATCACATCAGCTCCATCCAAGTCGCCTTCACCGACGACTGACAAGGCTAGCGAGTGATTGCAACGCTCACCCACCTCACAAGGGCTTTGAGGCCCTTACCTATGACTGACGAGGGCTTTTCCACTGACGTGAGTTTTAACAAACCTTACCAATTTTAATGAAAAAAAAAAAAAAAGAAAAAATATTAAAAATTGTTATGTTGGACGAACAATATATGTTGCTATGTTGTATCTTAACAAATTTGTAACAATATTAAAAATTGTTATGTTGGACGAGCAATACTCACATTAGCAATTAATAATTTCCGGTCAAAATTAATTGGATTGATTAACAAATTATCATAAAATTTATAATTAAATTAATCAAATTAAAATTATTTTAACTAAATTGATGCTAATATAATAAATTTATAATTTTTTCGGATAATTATAAGAACTTTTGTAGGAATGTAATTTGGGTCCCCATGAAGGATGGACTCCTAGAAAGACAGTACCCATCGATCTTGTTTCCATCTTTATCATCATGATTTGAGGTTCGATTCTTTTCCAAATTCTACCGATCGACACGGTGCACGGACCAGTGTATCCGTACCAAAAGAGCTTGGGTTTATTCAAAATGGGAATAAAGCGAACCAAATGCATTCATGGAATCCATGTAAATAGCACCTTGAACACGATGACCGCATGCCAAAAGGGCAAAAAGTACCAGAGAAACAGCTAACATGGCAAAAAGCAGATAGAAAGCCAACTCTAGGGGCACAGCAAAAAAAAACCAAGTGCCCAACAGAGAACAACAACATTAAATTCCACAGCTTCAGTTTCCATCCTCGAGTCCCTGCGATTCTTCTGGGGATTTACACGACAGATGAGCTCCTGAAGGAACCGAGCGCCTTAGCAGCTCCAGCTCTCAGGATGTACTGATGATAGAATGCAGCGATCGCCGCGCCGATGAATGGTCCGACCCAGAAGATCCACTGACCAAAACATAAAAACCACGAAATGAGAATTGTCGCATGTTAGTACCAGCACTCTCGATTAACAAGGAAGAGAAAGAGATCTAAGGGCATGTGTGAGTGGCGCATACTTGGTCATCCCATGCCTTTTGCTTGCCATACATAACCGCGGCTCCAAAGCTACGAGCCGGGTTGATGCCGGTTCCGGTGATTGGAATGGTGGCGAGGTGAACCATGAACACGGCGAATCCTATGGGCAGTGGAGCCAACACCTATTTCATTCATTGAAAGGCAAAGTCATTTAGACAAGTTCCTCAATAAATGTTAATTTTCAGTGACCTAAATAAGACTAGGCCCCGACAGTTTGTATCACTATAGAGGTTACGACATTGGGACTCACCGGAACGTGGGAGTCTCTGGCGTTTCTCTTGGGGTCTGTGGCCGAGAAGACGGTGTAGACAAGGACGAAGGTTCCAATGATCTCCGCGGCCAAACCGGTGCCCGTGCTGTAACCATCGTTCAGCCCATTGGCGCCGCCCCCGTGTTTGATGTAGTATGCCTTCTGGAACTGTTTCACCAGACCGCACCCGCATACGGCGCCCAAGCACTGAGCCACCATGTAGAGCACCGCTCGTACCAACGACACCTTCCTCGCCAAGAACAGCCCGAAGGTGACTGCCGGGTTTATGTGACCTCCTGTGAAAGACAACACAACAATACCCAAGGATGTATTAGCGCTTTGCTCCCAATTTAGCTGTAAGCTATAGAAAGATATGGGGAAAATTGTCTAAAAGTCTGTTACACTTCTACTGATTTGGCTACAATTTCCCGCTAATATTATCTAAATAAACTCAATTACTAAAGTATAAAAAGATGGAAAATTTTAAGACTGCAGTGTTATTTGTGTGCCACTACATCAATATGGATCCACTTTCCTCGTAAGGAGAACGTAGGTTGCGGTGCTTCATCGATCCGTTAATGTAATTTGAGGTAGAGTTTCCATTATGACGTTAATAAGCATGCGTTCATCGGGATGAATTTTGCTTTTTAGGTCTATGTTCTGGCTCTTTTTCAAGTAGAATTCGATTTATCTATTTTCTCACTTGGATTAGAAAAAAGGTCTTAGCTTAACAGGGTATCTCAAAACCGGATGTGTCTAGCGTGAAATGAAATTCAAACATCATATTTCTAAAAAAGTTTAAAAAATAAAAATCACTCCAAGCAGTCCCTTAATTTTCTTACTTTTTTTTCTACTGTCTTTTTCAAGTAAAATTTCAATTCGATTCAATATTGAAAATATCAAGTATGAAAAATCATTGACAGATTAATTATCATATGAAAGCATATGGAAATGTGGGTGTGATTGTATCCGTCAAAATTTAAAATATTATCTAAAAAAAAATGAGATAATTATAAGTTATTTAACACATCAATATTTATATGCTATGAAAATTATCAATACTTTCAATTAGAAACAGTTGGTCAGATTTATATAATAAGCAAAGTTCAATCAAAATATTCAGCTAAAGAAAATACTCTCAAGGGAAAAATCATTAGAAAAATTTTTGAAAAAAATGTTGAAATGACCCAACATTTTCTAATGAAAACAGAGAACAGAGACGGAGAAGAGAAAGCCACCGGAAATGCCGGCAGTGCAGTAAACGAGGACGAAGATCATGCCGCCGAAGGCCCAGGCGATGCCGAGGATGCCGACGCCGCCGCACTGGTCGCCGGAGGTCTCGACCTGGCTCTTGTAGCCGATCACGGTGAGGACGGTAATGTAGAGGAACAGGAGCGTGGCGATGAACTCCGCGATGATGGCCCTGTAGAAGGACCACTGCCCCAGCTCCTCCGCGTCCACCAGCGGCGCCGGCGGCGGGTCCTGGTAGTCCTTCGACTGGAACGCGCCGTGCCCGCCTCCCACCTCCATGTCCTTGGCCATTCCCGCTTCTTGCTTGAGAGACAGAGAGAGAGAGAGAGACAGGGAGAGAGGGCTCGTTCGCTTTGCTCGCTCTTCGGAGACTGGAGAGTGATGCAAGGGACGTGAAGGGGAGTGGGTCGTATTTATTAGGGACTCGAATGGCTCGACCCTGCCGACCATCCACCCTGATGTTGACACGTGCCTTCTTTCGGTCCCCACCCCACCTCCCCTCGAGATTTTCCAACGGCTCTCTCGTGCCTTCTTTCGTTTCCTCACTAACGTTAGGCCTGCCTCGGTCCCGAGTTAAAAAAAATCTCCAATTCTCGTGGAACGTTACCGGCTCCCGCATCGGTTCTGTCAGCCGATGAGTCATGCATGCATCGGTTCTGCTGCGGTTCGAGCAGCGTGTGCATCGAATTAAGCTACAGTGAAAGACCGAAGGGTTTAGGGCACGGTCGAGCGCCGTGGTCCCCGACGGATGCGTGCAGAAAGCTAGGAGTAGGTGGAGAGAAGGGCTATGGCTCACCATCTTTGACTTCTCGAAACAATTCCCAGCCCCAATCTCTAGTGCGGTAGATCGCACGGTGGATTTGGTGGAATCTGACAGATTTTCAATGGGGTTCTAGATCTGGCAACGTTTTCTTTGTTGTGGAATAATTCGTCCTACCAGGACTTTTGAAGTGCAAGAATTATGTGAACTATAAGGAAGTTCCCATCTCTTAGGACTTCGTCGATTTTTCAGGTGACCTCATGCAATGTACTTTAGATCATCAAAGCCGTGGAGCTCTAGGGAGAAATTATTTTCTAGTTTTTTTTTTTTCCAGCATGAACTCTTATTTTGACTCTTTGGGTTTAATCTGCCTCACATTAAAGTAAGCATAATAATAACTGAGCACGCACTATAAAATCTAGTATGTATTACCTGAAGGGGAAAAGGCAGCAATCAAATTAGTCGCACTCAGCATTCTTTAGCTAAAGAACAATTTATGTTGTTATATTGAGTCTTAACTTATATTTGACAAGCTGAATTATTTTATACATATATAGTAAAACACAAAATCATATGTGTATTGAATAGATTCAGAACTTATCTAAACTCAACTCATCTCTATAACTTTCTCTTTCCTCTCTCTCGCCCCTTATTGGTATCATGCTCGCTTACTCTAAGTTTTCATCTCAATTTGGATATAAGTTAAATAGATTGGATTGGATATGAATTATTATGTCAAAATAGATTAAATATGTTGATTTGGATAGTCCTATTTTCGATCCCATCCCAATTCGATTCGGACATTGATTTGCCGTGTCTTTTGCCTTGACCTAAAATGTTGGAAATGGAAGTAACATCAATGAAACGGCGAGTGCGTTTGAAGTCCTTCTTTATAAATTAGCACGTGAAAGGAAAACCACACTTCACAGGCAATCCAAACTTGCCGACTTCTTCTTTCGATTAAATGGAGCGTTTTGTCCGATCTCTCTTAATTGTGCAATATTGCACCAGAACTGCTTCACCGTACCCTATGGCTATGTCCATCATGCAGAACGGCAGAAGCGGAGCGGCTCGCATTCGAACACGTCACCCCCCAATGCCGTGGCTGGGGCCCACCAATCACGGTTCTGGCGAAGCGCAGGGTGCAGGAAAGGTCAAATCCACCAGAGGATGAGATGTCCGAGGCATGATACGTGTTCCACCGTCCCGGTCCGCACATGCACTTCGCCACCACCGCCCACCTCACTCATTTTCCAAGTTTCGGCCCGCCCATCCACTCAGGTAGCTACACGTAGCAAGTAGTGGGCCCCGCTTTCCGACCATCATATTCCAAGAGAATATCACATAATTGATTTCGTGTTCTGGCACAGTAACTAAAGTCCACTTAAGACCAAATGATCGTTATGGTCTGTCCCATTCATTTGAGAAAAGTCTTCGATGAGGGAGTTTTTGAGCCGGGATGGAGTGAGAGAAGTTTTGAGAATTCAAGAGAAAGTTACGGCGAGACAAGCTGTGTCAAGTGGAAGTGCATTCGCCAAATGATGAGTTAAGAAAATTTCGCAATTTTTAATTTACCAATCAAATAATTACTCTTCTCGTGTTCATATCAAACATACTCTTTTAATACGATAATTGATAAGATTGATCATATAATTTAGCTTTTTTATCATTTCATAAACAATTGCCATTATCAAAGAATAAGAAGTTTCCTACACGGCGACATCACATTTCCTGTTTCATCATTTTGTTTGGACTCTTTTTTCTTCATACATATTCTCATCCACCAATTGACATTCTAATAAGTGTGGCTCAAATGATTCTATCTTGAGTACAGATTGGAAAGTTTGCGTCATTTAAATGTGAGTCACGCCACCAAAGATCCACAACTCACCCTCATTATTAAGGTTAAGGTTTTTTCTACACGGTGATATCGCATTTTCTCGTTTATCATTTTTTAAAATTCTTCTTTCTTCTTGCATAATTTTGATCCACCAACCGACATCTCAATAAGTGAGGCTAAAGTGATACTGTCTTCAGTACATATCGGAAAGTTCGTGTCAATTAGAGTGGGGGACTCCGCAAGTAGGAAGTAATGGAAATATAAAAGAGGGAGAGAAGTGGAGATTGTGGCTGGTGGCTTGCCGCTCGGAGTTGCGAGTGGTATCACGAAAGGTCGGTTGTCGTCTTATGGTAATGAAGTGCTCTTTCCTTGCACGCCTGTTCTGTGAATGATTAGGCACGAGGAATCTAATGGCTAAGCTCTGGACCGGTAGGAAATTCCTTGTGGGCCATCGATTATTATTGTTTGGTGTCGGTGTTTTCCTCACCATAGACTTAAAATTCAGCCAAGGTGTCATCTGTGCTCCAAATTGCTCATATTAATGTGATGCCATATTTGAGTCTTCAACAATAAAATGGATCTTATAATGAGTTTAGTTATTATATATTAGCAGATTCTTGATCATTCTACTTTAAGAGAGGAGACGAGCAAATGCATACATGGTGTGGAACAGTGAATCCTCGAACTGTAGTTTGCCTTCGTCAAAGGATCAAACCATGAAGTTGGGAGAGGTATATTGAAGTATCCACTTGAGGATATAATATGCAATTTCTTTTTTCTTCTTAGCCAGAAAAATATGTAACTTTAATTATTAGATATTAGGGAAAAAGCCACCAAAAACCCCAAACTTTGCCCAAAGTGACAAATTTACCCCAAACTTTTTTTTTGTGACATGAAAGACCTTGAAATTTACTAACTGTGACACATTTACCCCAAACTTTTATTTATGATACAAAAAACCCTAAACTTTCATTTATGTGACACATTTACCCCAAATCATAGGGGTATTTTGGTCTTTTTAGTTTTTTTTTAATTTTTTTTTACTTTTTTTTTTCTTCCCTCCGCCGGCGTCCGACGAGGGCCGCCCTCGCGGCGTTGGGCGAGGGCTCCGCCATGGCCGGTGGAGGGAAGAGAGAAGAAAAAAAATTTAAAAAAAAAAAAGGAAAAATGAAAAACAGAAAAAATAAGACGAAAATGCCCTTAATGGGGTAAATGTGTCACAGTTTGCAAAGTTTGGGGTTTTTCATGTTACAAAAAAAAGTTTGGGGGTAAATTTGTCACTTTGGGCAAAGTTTGGGATTTTTGGTGGTTTTTTCCCTAGATATTATATAGCATCACATAAGGGGAGAGCTTTTAGGATTGGTGCCCATCCAAACATTATGTAAATATCCCTATCAAGTACCAAGATGATCTAATCTAAACCTCAATGAAACCTTGAAGGGTAGTCTTGCCTTTCACTATGCTTTATAATTACTAGGGCATACATTGTGAGCGTGCGTAATCCCGGTTGGTTTACATATGAAGAGAATTGAGTAATATTTTTAAGTAGTTAAGTAATTATTTAATTGAATGAATATTCATGGATAGTTATTAAACATGTCTGAATTTGATGATTGCCTAATGAAGAGCGAGTAGTGGGCAACAACTTTTAATGCACGTGGTAAACAAAATGAGAGGTAAATGGAAGTTATTAGGATTTTTATTTATATTTTTCATATTTTTATTAGTTAATATAGGGAAATTTAGGAAAGCCACTAACAGTGAAGCAAACCCACTTTTATCTCAAATAAATTGGTAGATAAATACTAAAAACTTTGAGTACAAATAAGTATTAACATTTTAAACACACGGTGGCTTTTTTGGGTAATGTAACTTTATGAAATATAGTATTTTTTGTTTTGGTGAGGATAATATATCTTAGTGGATGCTTAAAGCCACCCAAAATCCCTTCCAAGTGCTCTATTTAAATATCTTTAGACAACTATTGTTAATTGAGTACCAACCCCAATTTACTTTATTTAGATGGTGAGGAATCCTCGAGACACTTTCAATCATAACAAAAAACGTGTTGTCTTTTAACAAGGTTTTTAGGTATTGAAATTTACAGATAAATTTTTTTCTCTGTTCATCTCTAAACAAAAGATATATTGTCTAATCAATTTTTTGAATGATGAGTTATAAATATAGATGTTGTCCACATTTAAATTAGTTATGTTTAGGTATGGATTATTTAAAGGATATTCCCTGATGAGAAACAAACGATAATATTATTCTTTGAGGCCTAACAAACAAACCTTTAAAATACAAAATTAAATGTCTAAACGGTCATGAGATTTGTAGAAGATCGAGATCGATTTAACAAAGGAAAAAAAAACACTTTTTCGCATGACTCATGGCGAGAAACTTAATCATCGATGTACGACAAAAGATTCTTCGTCGATGATACTTGCGCTGACACCTGTTTCCTGGCCTGGAGAGTAGTGATCGGTGTGTGCAAAGGGTGCCGGTCTTGCACGGCGCAGCTCGCTGCAGTGCCCCACGTGGTACCGTTGCAAGCCGTACCAACCACGGCTTGCCACAGTAATGCAGAGAAAGGTCTAGAATGGTAGAAAGAGGAAACATCGGAATGGGGGATGAAACGCCAAAGCTCGGCAATAATTGCACGTGTCAGAAATTAGTTATATTAAGTAAATAGATAATAGATAAATTTAGATCCAATTGTATGAACCATAAATGAGTTTAATATGAATTTTAAAGAAATTCATAATTTACATAAATTCAATATATTTTTATGACTCTCTCTTCACTCTTTCTCATTCTCACTGAATTTTGCATTGTTTAGTCCGCATTCTCACCCTCAATTTATGTAAGTATTTAAGCAATATAGTTTGGATCAGGTCGGGTATGTACCATTAGCTTTATATTATATGGAGATTGGTCAATTTAAATTGGATCATTTTTAATCCAATCCATCTATTTGACGGATCTAGAAATAATTTAAAAAATCTTATTATCAGTTGATAATCAATAGCTAAATACTAGAAGTGTCAGCTTCTTATTTGTGAGATACTAAAGCAAGAGTCCTCGTCATATGAGGTAAACTAAAAATTCTAATTCGGTACGATTGACTATGACACCATATCCTAAATTTAAAAGCTAATGGGACAACCTAGCTGGATTTCCATCCTCCATAGTCTCCTCCACCGAGAAGAACTCAGCTCCGACCAGTTTTCCTACGCATTTTTATGGATGATTCTGCCGATCCTTCCATAGCTTCAGGACGACCTCAGTAGATTCGACGGAACAATAGCACCTTGGTTGCAGGAAGAATTTTTTACGCTAACAAGCTGCTAGCTTAATTTATGAATGGCGTGATATGTGTTCTTGATTATAAGGTACCGTTAGTAAAGCGAGGTCAAAAATTTGATCGTCGATCTTCGAATCGTCAACCCTTGCAAAACTTTAGTAGGGTTAGCTCAAGCTTTGATTTGTTTTTTCAGCGTGCAGCTCGATTTTAGCTGCGATAGCAGACTGATACTGTAATAAATAGCCCAACAACACATAGCCCATTATAAAGCGCAAGCGCCAATTCTATCTCTTTCCCCTTCAACAAAAAAGGCAAGTGGACGTAAAAGGAAAAAGGAAGAAGACCAGCAACTACTAAAACAAGGAAAAGAAAAACAAGAGAGATAAATTTCCGGGCGTACACGTTCCAGACGTCCTGACAAGGTGAATCAACTGCGAGTTGAAACGCTCCATAAGTATCCAAGCTCATTAGTAATTTAATCAGGGTAATTTGTAAAGTTAGGTCATAAATCCAAAGTTACGTCAATTTTGAACTTTGAGGTTGGATTGAGAAGTTGTCAAGCCATGAATTTATATGGAAAATATAATTTAGGGTATTATGGATATGTAGGGTTTGATGAAAATCAATCTAAAGTACGGTCTGTTAGCAATGAATATCTAAAGTTTCACATGTGAGTTACACATAACGGATAATAAACATTACGGACAAAGATGGATGTTCACTAGAAATGAGTTTCTTTGTTTGTGCATAGAAGCCATTTTATCGACGAATAAGGTATAGTTTAATCAAGTTGTTTGTTAGAGTAATGTATTACTTTGATTTTGAAATTATTTTTTGATTAATTGATAGGACTACTTTCGTAGGTTGGTTTCCAATTTTCTTAGGTAAGTAATATTATCTATTCTTTAAGTTTGTAAACTCATATTTTGAAAGCGAAATGGATTGGATACACTATGAGTTATAAAATGGCAATTTTATTGCATAAAATCTGGATCGAGCAATAGAAAAGAATATGTTGATTGTAGTTTAAATTGATTACCTCTGAATGGTTTACGAAACCTTGTTTAAAAAAAAAAAAAATACAAAAAGTTTTTGACTTTGAATATGGTTTATGAAAAGAAATATGTTTGATGAATTGAATTATGAAAAATAACATGATTTGGATGGTTAAGTTGAATTGTTTTGAAATGGGTTTTGAATTTGCTTGTGGGGTATTGAAGAATGTTGTCAGTCGATTATTCTCATGGCACTATGATTATAACCCATTGAGGGGGTAAGTATACATACTATTATCAGCCATTCTTGTGAGCCAAACCATATGCTAATAAAGGTAGAGACCTAACCAAGAGGGAAACTTGATTGCCTTTGTCACGAGCATTAAGTGTGATCATAATTAGATACCGAGCATTAAATTAATCAATGAAATGGACCATTGAGATTTGATATGATTGAAATTGATCAATGGAATATATCATTAATGGTGGATTTGTTATTACTGAGTCGATATTGTTGATTGATCTTATACATAAATAATTTTATTGGAAAAATATCATCCACTTTTGATATTTACGTATATCATTTATTGATTTTGAATCGATGAGTTATGATATTGGTTTATGAAGATGTGTAGTAAATGTTCAATCTACTTAAAAGAATTTTAATTCTCACCCAGCTGTGGTTGCTCATTCCATTCATCTTACTTGTTTTTCAAGTTTTTCAACTAGCTGCAAGTAATATGAAAGCATTTACATTATAAAAAGGACATTTTGATAGTGAGATTTTTCAGTATGAATTGCTTATATTTGGGATGATTTTTTGAGTTTAGTTGTTAGATAGAGATGTACATATTCTTTTGATGGACTATATCCCGCATCCTACTAGTAGAAGGATTGTCGTGTTATTGCCATGAACTTGTAGAGTTGGATGTGTGACAAATACAGGACAAAGGCGATATAGAGGAAGTTGTATTGTGAGCGATTTTCATAGAAAGGAGACAAACATAAGATAAGAAGAATGGGAAGGAAATTGGATTAGGGATAGAGGTATGGTGATGAAATGCCAAACCTTGGCAAGTGTAAAAATAGACTTCAAGTTTGATGATGAATTTCGCTTATCCTTTAACTCTAAGATAGTTTATACTTATAGAATTTATCTACTGATTGTTACAGTAATTACATAGACTAATTCAAAATATTTTGAATTTTGAATTAGTCCATTATAGTAATAATTAAATGAGAAAAGCATTAAACTAATTTAAAATATTTTGAATTTAAACAAGTCATGGGTTGTTATCCTTAACAGCCCCTACAAGTTGAAGTTGGTCTTCTGGATGATCTTCAACTTGGATTTGAGTATACCATGGCAACATTGTGTAAGAGGCTTGGTGGAAATGTCTATTATTTGGTTATGTGTGGATATGAAGTGAACCTCGAGTTTGAGTAGTGACACTGAATGGCAGATGAAGTGAAAGTCTACATCGATATGCTTTGTTCCAACATGAAAAAGTTGATTCATCATAAAATGTGTTGTCCCTAGGTTGTTGTACGAAAGAATAGAGGGTTCTCACTAAGAGATGCCTAATTATTGTAATAATGAGTGCAGCCATACCACTTCTGCCATGGTGTTTGCCAATACTCAATACTTAGATTTGGTTGAGGAACCTGCAATGGTATGGTGCTTTTTGTCCGACCAAGAAATTAGATTTTGACCCATATAAATTGCATAATCTCTTGTTGAGCGTTTATTAATGGGGCAATCGGCCCGGTCTGCATCATTGTTTGCATGGAGTTCTAAGGTGGATTGGGAACTGATGAGTAATCCATGCGAAACTATTTCCCTTAAGTAGAGTAGAACCTATTTCATTGCACTTCAGTGGTCTTTTGTTGATTCTTTCAAGAATTGGTAGACTTTGTTTATAGCATAAGAGATATTTGGTCAAGTTAGGGTGGCATATTAAAAAGCTCTTATGGTGCTCCTATACAAACTAGCATCTTCAAGTGGCTTATCCTAATTGATTAAACTAATATTTGTAGCCATGGGCATGTGAACCGATTTCACAGCGTCCATTCTAGTTCGGCGTGAGATTTTTGGTGATTTTTTTCCTTTTAGAAAATTGCTAATAACTTAGCTTGATCGATGTCATTATTTAAAACTTAACAATAAAATGAGATATTGAAAGGGCGCCATGATGCCGTTCAAAATCCTTCACATGTAAATGAAATACGAGCTTTGGTATCCTCGATGCTATACAAGGGTGGCAAATGGACAGGTCGGGTTGGGTTTGATTGGATCATAAATGGGTTCAACCTACATCTAGGGGTGAGCAAAGAGAACTACCCAAACAGGGAATTGTTCGAACCAGACCAAATCGATCGGTTTGGTCTGGTTCCTAAAGATGCTAGTTCAATTCTCGGTTCTAAAGGCAGAACCGACCACTTGGACTGACTTTTCATTTTTTTTTTTAACTTTAATTTACTTCCTTAAAACATATTTTAATTTTGAATATTTGTGACAAATAAAGTGCTATTTCAAGGCCCTTCTTGAATGCCGCTTGTAAATCCAACAGACCAAAGGATATTGGCTAAGAAACAGAGAAATCGCTCGCTCGTCCCTTGCTATTTATAGAGACCAACGGCTTGTTAGTCTCTGCTAAATACTTGATGTAGGACTAAGCCACCCATTCTCTCTCTCCATCCCCCCCCCCCCCCCACACACACAAGTGTCTACTCCAAGCCTCAAACTGGTCAAGTTAGGGTGGCATATTAAAGAGCTCTTATGGTGCTCCTATACAAACTGGAATCTTCAAGTGGCTTATCCTGATTGATTAAACTAATATTTGTAGCCATGGGCATGTGAACCAATTTAACAGTGTCCATTCTAGTTCGGCATGAGATTTTTGGTGATTTTTTCCTTTTAGAAAATTGCTAATAACTTAGCTTGATCAATGTCATTATTTAAAACTTAACAATAAAATGAGATATTGAAAGGGCGCCATGATGCCGTTCAAAATCCTTCACATGTAAATGAAATACGAGCTTCGGTATCCTCGATGCTATACAGGGGTGGCAAATGGACAGGTTGGGTTGGGTTTGATTGGATCATAAATGGGTTCGACCTAAATCTAGGGGTAAGCAAAGAGAACTACCTAAATAGGGAACTGCCCGGACCAGACCAAATCGATCCTAGTTCCTAAAGATGCTAGTCCGGTTCTCGGTTCTAAAGGTAGAACCGACCACTTGGACCGACTTTTCATTTTTTTTTTTTTAAATCCAAACTTTAATTTACTTCCTT
Source organism: Eucalyptus marginata (assembly GCA_014182565.1). Classification (NCBI taxonomy): domain Eukaryota; kingdom Viridiplantae; phylum Streptophyta; class Magnoliopsida; order Myrtales; family Myrtaceae; genus Eucalyptus; species Eucalyptus marginata. Next base: position 19,399,688 of record CM024585.1, read on the forward strand.
GAAACATATTTTAATTTTGAATATTTGTGACAAATAAAGTGCTATTGCAAGGCCCTTCGAATGCCACTTTGTAAATCCAACAGAGCAAATGACATTGGCTAAGAAACATAGAAATTGCTCGCTTGTCCGTCGCTATTTATAGAGACCAACGGCTTGTTAGTCTTTGCTAAATATTTGATGTAGGAACCAATCCCTTTAGTTCGATTCCCGATTCTAGGATGGGAATTGGACCGACCAGGAATCGATCACGCCTACCTAAATCCACCTATGTTATTGACCCATTTGTTTACTAAATAATTTAGATAACCCGTACCCAATCCCACATCCAACCCAACATTCACCAATTTAACCCTTCTAATATATAGAGAAGGGCCAATAGATTTGAAAAACTAACCTATAAAAACATTTAAAAAATATAAAAGATTAAACGTCTCCCGCTCCTCGCCGCACCCCATCCGCCTCCCCTTTGTCTCCGAGACATACCCCCACCGCCTCCTCCGCCTTTGTCCCCAACCATCGCCAGTTCCAAGTGCCCTCACATCCTCTTTACCTCCAGCATGACTCCACCTCCATTCGCAACCCTCCTCCATGCGTCGGCGGCTTGTACCACCGGTGGCAGCGGCGCAACAACAAACCCATGAAGCTCCCTCACATCCTTTTTGAATCGAGCCCTATTTCCTCCTTGCGAAGTCTCAAATCCAACTTCACTGCCGGCTATTATCCAACCGCTTATCCCAATCGACCTACACGAGCACGTTGTCACGGGCTTCCTCTATCTGAAATCGGGGGAACTTCTACACTCCTCCTCACGACTATGAGTTTTTCGATCAATGGGTTTGCACCAATAATCAACGATAACCACAGCTCAAAAACGATGAAGAAAGGGATGAAGACGCATCGGCCTTAGAGTACGATCTCTTCCGCCACAACGTCCCGAGCAAAATCCGGGACAGCGACACAAGGGCTAAGCCCTAAGAGGCTAAATACATCACACGGTGAGAAATAAGGATTAGAGCATCTATCCATCGCACAAGGGAGAGATGAAGATTGTTGCTTGCTTGTGGGACTGTCACCGGTGAGACCGTCGTTGTTGCTGGCTAAGCCACTGACGAGATTGACCACTAGGGCGACATCGCCGACGACGCAAGGGCACTTTCCTCTGTTTCTTTGCCCTTTCCAATCTTCTTTGATAGAAGAGTTTCCTGTTTCTTTTATATATATTTTATATTTCTTTAACTAATAACCTTTTTTAGTTAGATTGGTTGTAAATGGATTTGTCTTTAGACCCATTTAAACTCACATATAATTAACCTTTCAACTCAAACCCATCAATAATCCATTTATTGAAACTTAACTAACCTTTATATAACCCAACTCATCGAATTTGGGTCCACAAGCCATTTTGACACATCTAATCCAATATAGTGAGGGGTAAACTGTACAGCCCAGTGGAGCAGGCCCGTCTAGGAGGTTACTTAAAGTAGATAAAATACATAGAGATGCCTGATCGTCATTAAGTCGATTGGGTTAAACCGTATAGGAAACGCACTGCAAAAGTCCTCTCCTATTTGACCCAAAAAAGAACAGAAGGCCCTTCCTGAAGCATTTAGGTTATTTAAGGTTCACAACGAACCTCTTATCAGAAAGAAAAATGGTCGATAAGAGGCTATTCGACGGATTTTTGAGGAATTGATTTCTAAATCCATAACCTAAATAAACAGTCTGAATTACCTTGGGAAGCTAACTCAGCAAACTAGAGAGTAGAATGAAGGGTAAGCCAGTAGCCAAAACATCTCGTTGCTCAAAGCTTAAGCCTCTAGTCCAATAGTAAACTCAAACCGGCCACTCTGAACAACTTGGATCTTGATGTCTCTTGCTCTTCTGGAGCAAAGATATTGCATACGCTCGATACGTGAACATGCATCGGGAACTAGAGGTCATGGACTCCTGATGAGACCACCTGATGTGATCTAAAGATCCCACCGTAACTCTCGTTAGCTGAGCTTATGCGGAAATAACAAGAAGATTGTAAGTATGCAGAAGAAGCTTAAGCTTTTTAAAGACTGCACGATGACTTGAGTTGCAGTCTTCTGTATACTTCTACACCCTCTCTGATCCCAGCATAAGTGAAGGTTTTAGCTTGTCAAAAGGTACAATCGCTCTGGTGAACCCAATATCCCCAGGATGGTTTGCACATCAACTGACTTGAAAACGATACTTGCCCAAACACAATGCGAAGAAAGTATTTACTGACTTGAAAACGATACTTGCACAAACACAACGCAAAGAAAGTATTACACCTCCACTGCAAAGGCAAGGAAATGATGAAGGTTTTCACTATGTTCTACATTTCCGAATTCTTCTTTCAATCTGAGGAACAACACCCTCAAACTCCAACAAGACCAAAATCCAACCAACAGCGATAGTTCATGCAATTAAACCACGATTTCCTCAGTATTGGTTCCAATAACTCGACTGACCATTCTAAGAGAAAACATCAGGATTGGGATTGCTCCACACAAAGAATAAGTCAAAGAAATTGCCATGCTCAGGGTAGCACACAAGTAAAATGACCTTGCTAGAAAAAGGTATCGAGCAAACTAGGTATGCAGCCAAAAGCACACCATGAGGCAGTACACTTCCATCATTGAAAGAATCCTTTCACTATTTCCTCAAAGACAAGAATTGTTGCATTATCTTTCACAATCTGGAGTAAGGATGATTCATGAGTTAAAGGACAAGAACCAGATCCTAGTTACCGCATCACAAACTTTCAGAAATTGGACATGAAACTCAGAAAATGAATCCAGCCCAAAGTACACAACAATCAAAAGGACTATCAAGTCATACTTATTTCAATTGACAAGTGGCTGCACATCTAGTAAAGAAGAGTACAAACTCCTCGAAACCTAGACAGGAGTTATCGGTCTCCACTGGCTGATAGCACATCGAGCCTACAGGGCATAAGCATCAAGCTAATGATTATGTTTTCCCCTTCTAATCATCAGCTATTCATACAACTAATGAGAAGTCCACAAACACCAACAGCATAACCACGTTTTGGCCCCCACCAAAAAAAAAAAAAAAAGCATGGTACACTATCCTTTAGCTTCCACTATTCTTGGAAGATCGCAGAGTCTTCACAAACCCAACAATTCCTCATTAGATTCCTTAAGACACTACACTTATAGCACCTGTATAATCTACTGCACAAGAACATGCGATAGCAACTGTACGGAGGAAGAACTACCCTTATAGAGCCCATTTACCTTGCCCCTGAATTCACAAGAAATCACCTCCAAAATAGAAATTATCAATTTACCACTTCACTAACCTAAGTAGATTAGTGAATGAATCCTTCACATGAGAAATACTAACACAGGCAAGACAAATGTCTCAAAGCAACGGACAAAGGAAACACTGCTGGCTACAAAGCAATCAACATAGATCCAAATTTAAACCCAGCATTCTGCAGATAAAAAAATAATGGGCCTTTTGGGCCATTGGGTATGCGAATTAATCAACCCAACAGCCATCAGTCGAAAACCAAAACTAGTTAACTTAAACATGCCATTGCCAATGATCAGCCACTCAAACACTAGCAAGGGTGGATTGAGGCTAATAATCTTGGTTGTAATGCAGAAAGCGAGAGAGGACCCCAAAATCAAAGACCCATAGGACCTACAAAAGAAAACTGCAGCTTCAGGATCCACAGCCTAGTTCCTAATTCATAGATTATACTTGAAATCCACAAAACCAAACTGTGAAGCAAGAAGGCGCTCAGACAAATCCCGCATCACAACAATGAGCAGCATACACAGCATCCGTGAACAACGAGACAAACAGAAACAAACTAAGCAAGAATCATGAAAATGAAACACCATATACGATTTAAACTGCGTCCTGATATCCATGGCCTAGTTCCTAATTCACAAATTATACTTGACATCCATGAACCAAACTTTGAAGCAAGAAGGCACTCGGACAAATCCTGCATCACAACAATGAGCAGTATATGCAGCACATCCATGGCCTAGTTCTTAATTCATAAATTATACTCGTCATCCATGAAATCAAACTTTGAAGCAAGAAGGCGCTCGGACAAATCCTGCATCGCAACAATGAGCGGTATATCCAGCACCCGCGAACAATGAGACAGTCAGATACAAAATGAGCAAGAACCATGAAAATGCAACACCATATAATGATTTAAATTACGTCCCGACATCACTTATCACTAGTAAAACACTAGACTTACATCATCACCACATGAAATCCGAAAATCATGAATCTATTAATCTTCTTGGAACATGACCCGAGCAACACAGGTAGTAAAATCCTCCAAAACCGAACTTAAACACAAAAAATGAGAAAGAGGCTAAAAAAAAAAAAAAAAGGAGCGACCTATTTTTTTCCCATCAATCCAGGGGAATCTCGACGTCGCCGTCCGAAATCTCCTCCTGCAGATCCTTCGGGTCCTTCCCATCGACCGTACACCCGACGGACACGCACGTCCCGAGGATCTCCTTCACCGTCCCGCTCAGATCCTTGGCCATGGACCTCGGCTTCATCACCTTGGCGATCTCGATGACGTCGTCGAGCGAGATGTTGCCGTTGTGCTTGATGTTCTTGGTCTTCTTCCGGTCGCGCTCGGGCTCCTTGAGGGCCTTGATCACGAGGGCGGCCGCCGACGGGACCACCGAGACCTTGGCCTGCCGGTTCTGGACGGTGAGCTTCACGGTGACCCGGAGGCCCTTCCAGTCCTTGGCGGTCTCCTTGGCGATGTCCTCACCGATCTTCTTGGGGGAGAGGCCGAGGGGCCCGATCTTGGGGGCCAGGGAACTGGCCGCGCCGACCTCGCCGCCGGTCACGCGGACGTAGACGTCGACGACCTGCGAGGGGTCGAACTTCGGCGGCATCGTGGAGGGTTCGCGGCGGCGGCGGCCGGGAAGAGGGAGAAAGGGAGGAGAGGGCGGCGGGAGTGCAGCGAAGCGGCGGGAGGGAGTCGGAGGTGCGAGTTCTTTGCGTGGTTTATATCGGTAGGGTTTTTGCGGGGCGCGGAAGGGCAGGATGTTGTGAAATGACGTCTATGTCCTCGGCCTCGTTGGGTTAACTTCTGTTTGGGCAAGAGCCTCTTGCCCTTGGGCCGAACGCCTCGGAGGTTGATGCGTTGGCGTACGAAGATGGAAACAATAATAACTTCCATTTAACGTGCAATGTGGTCATAATGCTAAATGTGTAATGTAATTCTTAAATTTTTTAATTTATTCAATATAATCATATTCAATTTAGTTCATGAATCATATGGAAATGTTCACTATTGTCTTTTAATTAATTCAAATTCATGGATTAAATTGAACATTTTTCATATACTTTATGGACTAAGTTGAACATGTATCAGGATTTCAAAGATTAAATTGAATGAATTAAAGTTTCAGAAACCATGTCGCATATCAAGTAAAGTTTATGGATTAAGTATGTCATTTTTCATATTGTTTCAGATAGTATGCATCTTTCTAGATTAGTTTGGGTTTTGAAAATGATGGTCATTTCTTGTATTCGAATCTATAGTGAAGTACAGAGAGCCTTTGGTTTTGTATCAGAGCCGAGAACCAAAGCCCAATATAGCTTCCACGAACAACTTCATATGTTGTCGTTCTCCGTATGCTTGGGCACGCTCTCTCAGGAACTTTCACTTGTCAACGAAGCTCTCTCTCGTGCTGATTTCCTTCTCTAACGTCGATCATGCTGGAGATTCTACTGATCGCCGTCTCTCTACCGCTAGCTTTTGGTTTCTTTCTTGAAACCTCACTTATTTCTTGATGTGATAAAAAGCAAGATCTCAACTCTTTTGGTTTTGTCATACATGTATTAAACAGGTGCATTGTCCAAACTCATTACGGTCTATTATTTAGGGGGATTTCTTGCAAAATTTTCTTTAAAACGGAAAATTATAGATTTCAATGTTTTCGTCCAGATTATTTTAAGAAAAAAATAGCTGATGGTATGATAAATCGGGATCGTCAGATTTTAGTTATATTTAATCTAACACAAAATGCATTGAGCTGCGACAATTGATTGGATATCTAGGGATAAAGCACTATTTTAAAGTAGGAGGCCCCTATGTTATCTATATCCCCGTGAGATGTCACAGAGTTTGATTTAATGGATTTGGAGCGAGGCCCATCAACAATAGCTTGGACTTACCTCTAACTCTTTTTAGTGGACTTAGTGTTGGCCCGTATTCTTCTTATACGTGAAAACCTGATTGGCTCGTGTTCTCCTAGCTGTTAAGCATCATGGCTTTTTCACTAGCAGTACCCCCAACATTCTAGCCTTTAGGTGTCTAATCGACTTATAATTGGTGGCTCTTCTAGTCTAGTTATAACTTTCTTGATCAATTGCATAGATTTAAAACTAAAAACCTAGGATTTAGGAAGATTCTAGAAAACGAGATGCTACAAATTGGGGACTTCCAAAATTCGATGTGCCACAATATTAAGGGTGAAGATGGTAAAATGGGTGAGGATCAATTTTTCTAACTCTTATATCGCCATAGAATTTTTTTTCTCCTGAAGCAAGTGGAAATGAGATTAGAGAATGCCAAAGCTCTACAGAAGAAACGTTGTAACTGGGTTGCATCGATGATCCAATCTATTATGTGGCCCAAAGAATGATCCAACCTTTCAATTGATCAGCTAAAGAGAGACAAAGTCTGTTCAATCTTTAACCCACTTTTTTGGCACCACGACCTACCCCCTTCTTGAGCTCCTTCGCTATTCCAATCCACGTCGGGTTCTTCAATCTTCTTCATTGCCAAAGCTTCCGTCACATGGCGAGTATTGATCAGTTCGCATTCAAAGAAAGGTTAAAGGGTTATGCTAACACGCTACAAAGCGTATTAAAAATATCCCATTTATTACTTTCACATCCGAATTACTCAGAATAATGAAAATCATAATACTAGTGCTTCCATGATTCAGTAATTCGATTTTATATGCTTGAAAATTCTAGAATTATGAATTATGTTTCTTTCAGGAATCCGATTCCACGATGAACTAAGACGGGGCAGTTTTCAATGCCCTGGAATTTTCTTTAATCATAGCATACGGGTCAACAAATTGTTCGAATTATTCCCTTCATCTCATGGGCACGAAAAGATTTTTATAGACTCGAATTATGAAAAGCATACCCGATCACGGTACATGAGTCATGTTTTTTTGTGGAAACTGGAGTTTGCTTTGAAGTCAATAAAGTCCACTGCCGCAGTGATGGAAGTGTAATGCTAGGAGATGACGAGGAAGAGGTGGTGAAGGGGATGGTGAAGGTGGCTGAATCACGGTGGCTTAGGTAACATGGACTGGTGGCCCTAAGTCACCCCTCGGCCCCTCTTTGGGGTGCCTCGGCGAGGTTAAACTAACCGGGGTATTGGCAGTTCCTGTGCTAAGAAAAATATAGTGGCTAGGGTACTCCTTGTAAGACCAGTTCTCGGCAAGACCTTAAACTGCAGCACTCCGGGGGGGACAACCTCGATAACAAGGCCCTTGGGCATGGGTTGGTGCCTCACCCCCGCCATTGGCGCAAACTGCGGTGCACAAGCGGGTAGAGGCAGCTCCCACGCCTCGAAAAATATAATGGCTGGGATAATATCCCGTAAGATTGGTCCTTAGCATGACCTTAAATTGCTACCTAAGGACAAGGGTAAGGGGCCCCCTTAGGTAACATGGACTGGTGGCCCTAAGTCACCCCTTGGCCCCTCTTTGGGGTGCCCCGGCAAGGTTAAACTAACCGGGGTATTGGCAGCTCCCGTGTCAAGAAAAATATAACGGATGGGGTACTCCCCGTAAGACGGTCCTTAGCAAGACCTTAAACTGCAGCACTCCGGGGGGGACAACCCCGATAACAAGGCCCCTTACCCTTGTTCTTAGGTAGCAGTTTAAGGTCATGGGTATTGGCAGCTCTCGTACCTTCCATGTTACTTAACCGGGGGTATTGACTTAACCTGTCGGTTAAGTAATAGTGCCGTAAGGCATGTTAAGCTAGCAGAGGGCATTTCACCCTCACTCATTCACGTCGAGCGAGGGACAGGGATTGGTTACCCCATGCTAGCCTAGTCGTAGCCTAGATTTCTCCAGACGTGGTGTTTAAACCCTCAACACCATGAGCCCCCCAAATTCCCAGTCAATATTTTACCAGCTGACTGAGAAGCTGGGGAAGGCAAGTACGAGGTCACCCACCCCAGGGTGGTTCTCCCGCCTTTACCTTCCATGAGCAGTTTAAGGACCTGCTCAAGTCCGAATCTTACAGGGAGTACCCCAGTCGCTATATTTTTCTTGGCACGGGAGCTGCCAATACCCCAGTTAGTTTAACCTCGCTGGAGCACTCCAAAGAGGGGTCGAAGGGAAAGTCTTATGGGATATTTATCCCAACCACAATATTTTTTGAGGCGTGGGAGCTACCTCTACTCGCTTTTGCACCGCGGTTCCCGCCAATGGCGGGGGTGAGGCACCAACTCGTGCCCAGAGGCTTTGATATCGGGGTTGTCCCCCCCGGAGCGTTGCAGTTTAAGGTCTTGCCGAGGACCGACCCGATCACGGTACATGAGTTATGTTTTTTTTTGTGGAAATTGGAGTTTGCTTTGAAGTCAATAAAGTCCATTGCCGCAGTGATGGAAGTGTAATGCTAGGAGATGACGAGGAAGAGGTGGTGAAGGGGATGGTGAAGGTGGTTGAATTGCGGTGGCTTAGGGCATGAATGATAACCATTATGGCTAGAAATTGACTTATGAAAGATCTATTTCTAGATGAGTTTCTAAGCAAAAATAACCATTTGAGATTGATATAAATTTTTTATTTTAAAAATAGAAATTTGTTTGATAACAATACATAATTTTTTCCTTTCGGACGGTGGCGGACCGGCAGACGGCGGTGGACCAGCAACCGGCGACGATGGTTGGCGACCGGCGACTGGTGACCGACGACGACCGGCGACCGACGGATGGTGGTCGGCGGCAACGGATGGAGGATTGGTTGACTAACGATGAGATGAATTTTTATTTATCATTTCTGTTCCAGAAATAAAAAAGTAGAAAATTTTTACTTCTGATTTTTATTCCAAACCTATTTCTAGAACAAAAATCTATTTCAAAAATAGAAAAATGAAATAATTTTATTAAACGGATTTCTATTTCAGAAACAAGTTTAGAATAGAAAAATTGTTTATGGAATAGAAACAGGGGTTGTCATGCATCCCCTTAGTGGCAATTCCGATGGTGTGATATTTTGGGGACAATAGCTGCAAGCATAAGTTGGATTGACAAACACAAGTAATCTAATAACCGATCATGTCAAATGTGTGGTTGGGGGTTGATCTAATATGGGTTGGCTGTTGTTTTTTTTTTCGTTGAAAAAGAAAGTTTCTCATCCATTCAGATAGAGACGGAATACAAAGACAACTTCAAAATAAAGTAAATCTCCAAAGAGCTTAAGGGGATAAATAATCGAATTTTGTGGCGGTTTTTTTGTTTTTTGTTTTTACTTTGGTAACTCAATCTACTATTTTGTTGGACTTTTGATTACAATAGGCTAGCAAAAGATGGCCTTCTTTAATAAGTGTTTCAGTTTCTCATTTTTTAATGATCTGAGCTTGAAAGAGTCCTCATCGAATCGGAGTTATACGACGCTAATACGGAGGTCTCTTTAGTTCATGCGGCGAAGGGCTTTTAGGGTTTCCAGGAGGGCCAGCAAGCTCTGCTTGCGCAGCTCGAAGCAATTGTCAAACGTACCATTGAATTGCGTGTCAATCCAATCCACGTTTTGACGGGATTTCATGAATCAAAAACGAAGCCTTGTCAGTAGGGGTGTGCAAAATACCCGGGAACCGCCCGGACCGCCGGAACCGGACCGGAACCGCCCGGAACCGGCGGTTCTTGAGGGAACCGTCCGGTTCCAGTTCCAATTTTTCGGAACCGGTGGGTACCGGTCCGGTTCCCGGTTCCATGGGCGGATCCGCCCACCCGGACCGAACCGGAACCTTTTCAATATTAAAAAAAAAAATTACTAAAAGAAACCCTAGATTAGATCTCATCTCCTCACTCCCTTCGTCTCGGTTCTCTCTCTCTTTGTCTCTTCCTCGATTCCTCCTAGTCCTATCGCCATTTCGATTCCTTCCCGAGCGTCGACGCCGCCGCCGTTGCTCCTCCGCCGCCGTTGTTCGCCCCCTTGCGTCGGCCGCCACCCGCCATAGCCGCGGAAAATTGTTTTGCGACCGTTCTATGTTGAAAACCCAACCATAGACCTCCTCCCCCCTCCTTCCCAACTCATAGACCCGACCGTTCTATGTTGAAGACCAAAATTGTTTCGCGTCAAGATCGGTTCCATGGATCCACCCGGGAACCGGACCGACCGGCGGTCCGGTTCCGTGGCGGGATCCATGCAACAAACGGGTGGATCCCTGTTCCAATTTTCGAACCGGTCCTTAGCGGGCGGTTCCCGGTTCTAGGTCGGGAACCGCCCGCCCGGACCATGCACACCCCTACTTGTCGATCGTCACATCGGACTAAAATCACGAGCCAACTCGCTCAACTCGCTGAAATCACGAGTTAACTCGCACCAGCCCGAGCCTTCCGGCTGTCTACTCTCGTGGGCTATAAAACCCAATGGGCCTCCAGCCCATGTAGTAGTATGTGGAGCCAAGCCTTGCCTAACTGAGACGCACTCACTAGCTTCACATTGTGGCCCATGTGGGGGGAAGGAAACTCGCCGTTCAAAGTCAACCTTTTCAATCAACATCCATGTAAAAGAATCAGTATTAGCATCCAAGTAATTGAAACTAGTAGCACAAAATAAAAATAAAAATAAATATAACATAAAAGAACATAAAAGAAAACTCATTAATTTGACGAGGTTAATGCAATCCACTTTGTGAACTGGGAGAATATATTCGTTCACATACTCGTCATGTAGTACCTAACTTCACTTGTGTAGTCACCGTGTAGCAAGCCATGACATAATCATACCGTGTGGTCCATATTCATTCAATTACTATTAGTTTAGTGATTTTTCGTCCTCAAATATGTATCACTTGTTAAAATTTAAATTATAAATTTAAGAATGGATAAAAGAAAAGCATCTAATTCTTAAATATATTTGACCAGTAAAATAGTCAACGATAAAGATAAAATATCTTGAAATAAATTTCTATTATCCTTCCTAAACATTTATCTCTCTTGACTTATCTTAGTGATTTTAAATATTTGATAAATCCATTTAATTTGAAATTAATTCAAAAGAGAAATATATCGTACTACATGAACGATATTGGTAATTTAAAAATAGCTGTTGCTTTACATGAACGAATACATTATTGATCGGTTCAAGATTCAATCGAAATAACTTCAATGATGACTTCTTTGATTACCATGAATAAATTTAACTTAATATTTAATTTAAACATTGCCATAAAAGTATAAAAATTGCAACTCATTTAATTACATTCATTCCGTTTTATTTCCTTCTTCTAAAATGCATTTGCTTTGCATTCCACTTATAATATATAATGGCTTCTATTATTTGTACCAAAATGTTTAGCAATAAATGAAAATAAGGAATTTTCTTTGACAGCCCACCTAATTTGTAATTGAGACATCCAGATAAGAGATAAGCTCGTGAGCATTAATTTGTTAGTTTATCATCCGACAATTAGTCAATTATATAATTTATATTGCCATTTCTTCTCTTTATAAATAGGAGGGTCCTCCCTTCAATTCCACGCCCCTAGTCAAATGGGGAATTGCTCTTTTTCGGAGTTTGAACCTTTAGAAGGACATGACATCGGCTTGAGATCAAGCCATCAAGGTCTTCTCGCATGGCTCGTGAAGAATATCAAAATCATGACATTCGATTTGAGATTAACCCATCAAGGCCCATAAATTTGGTCCAATTAGTAAGAAGGATCTTGAACTTGTGATGTTCGATTCAAGATTAAGCCATCAATACCATCGAATTATCTATGAGAAAAGAAAGAATCATAGGGTTTTACGACTTGATATTATAATAAGATATTGTACTTTATTTATTGAAATTAATAAAACTCAACATATAATTTCTGATCCAAGTTCATATCGGCAATTATACAAACACATACAAAGAAATATTTACGAACACATGCCCACGTAAGCCGCCGGCCATGAAACTAGTTATTCTCTAACCTAGATTTGTACAGTCAATATAATCTCATTCTTATATATTTTTAGGGACATTTCCAATATTTTGTAAAATCGTACCCTATCCAATGATATGCATCGCTTTTGTCAATGTTTACAAATGCCGTTATATCCATAACTTTGCCAACACATACTACTTGCTAGTTTAATATTCTTTCTTTTTCTCGATAATTGTTTGTCAACGTTATTTACAGAAGAGAAGGGCTCATGCAACATGCCGTGAGGGACTTGAAAACATCAATCTCCAGCGGATGTCATTCACATTAGAAGAAAAAGGTCTCTTAATTTGATTTCAATTAGGGATAATTCCCTACAAGATATTGTGTCGTTTACTTAATTCTGATTAGGAATCACTACGCTCACTCACATCGAATTCCAGTAAAGCCACATTTAAGCCAAAAACGAAAACAGATAAGCAGTTGTTTCGCCAAAAAGTGTCGACAAAATGAGCTAATCGACACAGCATGAAAGGGGTCATCTACTGATTCTCGTAGGGAAAACGTGAACTGACGAGAAAATTAAATTTACGGAGAACCGGTGTTCATTGATTTTTTTTTTATTATTTTTTATTTTTTTTTCTGGTGTTCATCGATGAAATGGTGGTCTCTTGCCCGAATTTCAATCATTATATTTATAGCGACTAACCGCAGTTAACAACTAGTTAAGTGAAATATAAGCCAAAAATTAAAATAGATAAGCAGTGAACAATTCTTTTGTGTTTGTGCGAACTAGTTTAAAAGCTCACGATTCAATTCAAATTAAGCAGAGCAAACCTTATCGTGGGATGCGCTTTTGCACATGCTACCGTTAATAATTGGGATGCACATAATAATCATTATGTTTCTCTATTTCTTTATTTTTCTATTCCCGGTATAGGTTTGGAATAGAAATTCTTTTGGTAATGCAATTTCATTTTTTTATTTTTAGAATAGATTTCTATTCCAAAAATAGATTTGAATAATAAATTATAAATTATAAATTTTTAACTTTTCTATTTCTAGAACAAAAGTGACAAATGAAAATTATTCTTATTGTTCACTCTCATCACTCGCAGTCCATGGGACATCGGATACTTATTGCCGACTGCTGGAAGTTGGCTGCCCACCGCCCACCGCCTTTCACCAACTGCTCGCCGTCGGTCATTAGATGCCGGTCGCCCTTCTCTCGCCGTTGATTGCTGGTTGCCGAATGCTAGTCGCTCGCCTGCAGTTGAACATTGGCCACCGGATGCTGGACGCCTCTCACCACCACTCGAGAGAGAAAAATTTTGTATCATTATCAAACGAATTTCTATTTCAAGTATAGAAATTTTATAAAGTTATCAAATGCATATTTTTGCTAGAAACTTGTCCAGGGAAAAGAAATAAAAAGATCAATTTCTGACTATAAATTGATTTCTTGAATAAAATGGTTATCATGCGCGCCCTTAATGCTTGGCATCATGAACTTTATGTTTAATTTTGGTGATGCATTAGCTACATGATCCTGCTTCCATTGCCTTGGATGGAAATTCTAGCTCAGTCATCGCTGCGAATAGTTGATGGAAAATGCTATTTCCTTTTTCTTGCGCAGTCCTAAATAATCTCGCATAGGGGTGTTAATAATTTGATTTGATTCAGATTTTTAGAAAATCCGAACCGAATCAAATCTTTTGGGTGTACATTAAATTTAAAAAATCCAAAATTATCCATGGAAAATCTTAAATCAACCCGCTCAAAGTATGAAATAAAAAATCCTCTTCTCTTCATAAATAGGAGGCTCCTCCCTTTATCACCACACCCCTTATGGACGGTGACATATAGTGAAAATCTAGGGAATTGCTCTTTTTCGGAGATTGAACCTTTAGAAGAACGCGACCCCGGCTTCAGATCAAGCCTTCAAGGTCTTCTGGCGTGGCTCGTGAAGAATATCGAAATCATGATATTCGATTTGAGATTAAGTCATCAAGGCCCGCAAGTTCAGTCCAATTAGTAAAGAGGATCTGCAACTCGTGATGTTCAATTCAAGATTAAGCTACGAATACCCTGGAGTTATATCTACGATTTAATATTATAATGACATATAGTACTTTAATTATTGAAATTAATAAAACCTAATATACATTCTCTGATCCAAGTTCGTATCGGCAATTATACAAACACGTACGAAGAAATATTTACAAACAAATGCCCACGTGGGCTGCCGGCCATAGAACTAGTTATTATTTGTACAGTCAATATCATCTCATTCTTATATATTTTTAGGAACATTTTAAATATTATGTAAAATCGTACCCTATCCAATCGTACGATACGATTTTGTGAAACTAATTTTGAGAGAATTGCAACAATCAAGACAACGATGTTCAATAAGTAGCAGTTCCCCTTTCGCCACTGGGGCCTAGATTAGGTCATTAGTGTCTTTAAGTACTTGTCCGCTGAGCTGTAGTCATGCCATGAAATGATGTAACTTTGTTTAATAATATACGGTTTCTTTTGAAACTATGACACCTCAAAACTCGATGAGGATGCTTCTAGGAGCGGTAGCAACTGAAATCGGGAGTTGCTAGCGTTGCCACGGCTACAATGAATTTGCCCAACATCTTATGAAAAGTGCAACGAAGAGGGTACCAAATAGGGTCATGGTCTATAAAGTAAAATATCAACTATTATACAAGAGGGAGGTGTAAATCAACCCTCTCATTCTGCTTCCTAGGTAAAGCCGCAATTGCAGCTTGTTATTGATTAACATCCATCCTTTTTTGCTGGCCCGATCACGGAGGTCCCTTTGAACTAAAGGAAGGGGCACGTAAATCCAGTACAAATCTCAGGGACTTGGTCCATCTACCCTCATCTAAATCATCAGTAACATTGAACCACTTTTTGTAATATTTTTTCTGATATGAGTTATATTAATTGATATTGTAATCAAATGTTTTACAGGATTGGTTTAATAAAGTGAAATATAATTTTTCTTAATTAGTTTGATATGGAGTTAGCTAGTGTAAGTTAAGTAAAGCTCTACCTATGATGAGAGGGCTTGTGACTTAAAATTTTATAAATAATACTTAAGTCTCTCATCTAATCCTGATGTACATATATCCTCACATAAAGAGTATTTACTAAACGATGAGGGTGAGGGGCGATCTCAATGAGCCAATGATACAAAGAGCAATAGAGGAAAAGTACTTAAATTTTGGATCATCGCTATTCCATATAAAAAACGATGGATTTTAAATAAGGTGTGCAAATTTACTTGATTATATATATATATATATATATATATATATATATATATATATATATATATATATATTCTAAATTCTAGTTTTGGGGATCTTGGGTACCATTTTCATGGCTAACATGTGATGTTAGAGTAGACATAGCCTGCATCGCTATTCCATATAAAAAACGATGGATTTTAAATAAGGTGCGCAAATTTACTTGATTATATATATATATATATATATATATATATATTTTATATATATATATATATTCTAAATTCTAGTTTTGGGGATCTTGGGTACCATTTTCGCGGCTAACATGTGATGTTAGAGTAGACATAGCCTGAAACTCGAATGTATGGATTTGGCCATTTTTCTTGATTTTTTGTACAATAAAAATCAATTTTGATCACATAAATGAAAAAAGCTTGTCGAGATGAGCATATTGGTGGTGGTGCGGCTCTAGGGTAGGTTGCGCGCGCCCTCACATGTGGCCACGCGCCGCTGAGGGTCGGTGTGGGTGGAACTTGTGCCACCATGTGTTCCCTAGCGCGGGCATAAGGATGAAGGCTAATGTCACGTTGACGTCAGCAACATGTGCGTGGGTGAATTTGGACGACCCCATTTGACCCAAGATTCGAGTCGATTGACTGTTGACCAATTGGTCATTGGTTGGACCGCCTGTTGACTGCTTGGATTGATTAAACCAGTCGGTCTAGCTCTTTAGACCAGTTTAGGGTGCTTGGACCGTCCATTGCAGTAGCTCCACGCTAGAGATTTGTTAGGAGGAGACGATCAGCTATACCTTTAGATTATATAGTCTATCTGTGAGAGCATAAAAATGATAACGATATAAGCTACGTGGTTCATCCAGTGACTTATACAAATATTGTTTCTTGTCCTCAAACAGATATGTGGTTAAATGCGATGAAAGATGGGATATAATCTATGAAACATAATGATGTTTAAGAGCTTGTTAAACTGCTTGAAGGTTTGAAGCTCATTGGTTGCAAATGGATATATAAGACTATAAGGGACTCCAAAGGAAAAATTGAGAAGTTTAAAACCAGATTGGTAACCAAGAATTCCACTCAAAGAGAAGGAGTAGATGGTGAATAAACATTTTTTTCAGTCTCTTCTAAACATTTTTTCAAAGTAATCATGATATTGGTAGCTCATCTTAATATAGAGTTACATCGTATAGTTATTGAAACTACCTTTTTGAATGGATACTTCACAGATAATATGGTTAGAAATTCACTAATTAAAGGTCTTCACCCTTGTGTATTTGAATGACATGTCATCAGCATGGGCTTAGGAATATCATGGAATGTTGTTGTTTAGTGTGAGCTGTTTTGATTTTGCTCTAATAAAGTTTGTATCTGTGTTTGTTACATTTAGTAACATTTTGACATATATCAACTCTTTTACATTCAATAAAGTACTTATGATTGCATTGTTATCATGTTTAATACATATTGATAAAAATCTCAAGACACTGTGTAAACCTTGAGTAAAGGCTAGGAGCATCTAGGGCAGTCATGGAGGCTTTTAAATAGAGGGGCATGGTTTCTCCCAAGCGATGTGGGACTCCCTTCTGTAGGGGCTTAACATATACCTAGGATCCATCGAAACCTGGCTCTAATGCCAACTAAGGTTCTCATCCCCAAAAGAGTTCTCGTGAGGTGAGGGCAGCCCCAAAGGCTTTTCAACAGAGGGGCTTAGCTTCTCTTAAGTGATGTGGGACTCCCTTCTACAAGAGTTTAAAAGGAATTGTCTTGTTATACATAAAGAAAGATTAACCATAAAAATAAGACATATATATGTTTATTGGAATCATAAAGATATTTTCTAGTGACACATAAAGTTTTGTGATACTTAAGGAAAGAGAATGTTGACTAACAAAGGGTTTTGTGACACATAAGGTATGACTTTCTATAAAGTGTTGTTCATTTGTCATAGTTTCATATTGAATCCATATTAATAGAGTCAAAAGTACTCATGACCATGATTTGGTGTTTGAAACTTATAGGATCGTATTGATTGTTAAGAATTATCTCCAGACCAATATAAAGATGCGCAATTAGTATAGTAGCCTAAGTAGGAAAATGTAAGAGTTTTATTTTTTTATTTTTTATATAAGTTACATTAATTGATATTGTAATTTACCATTTTATGGGATTAGTATAATAAAGAGAGATATAAATTTTTTTAATTAGTCTAATATTGAGCTAGCTAATGTGAGCCGAGTAAAGCTCCACCTATGATGAGAGGGCTTATGGTTTAAAACTTTATAAATAATGCTCAAGTTTTTTTTCCTTACCCTGATGTGTAAATATCCTCACTTTAGGAGCGTTTACTAAACATTAAGGGTGAGGAGTAATCTCATTAAGCTAGTAAAACATAGGGTAATAGAGGAAAAGTACTTGATCTTTGGATCGTTGTTATTCCTCTTCAAGAACAATAAATTCCAAATTAGGGGCGCAAATCTCTTTTACTTGATTATATATATTCTTAATTCTAGCTATGGAGATCTTGGGTGCTATTTTTACAACTAACACTTTCATGTCACACTTGGTTATAAGCTCATTTGATTGAACTCGGTGATTAACATCCGCCCTTGTTACTAATAAGATGTAGAAATGGATTAGACTATGCCAAGCACGTAGAATTCATAAGCCTCTAAATTTAGGCATCTTACAATTTTCTCGTCAGTTCACAGACTTTAACCATCAAGATGAGTTTTATCGTTTTTCTTTCTTTGGTCCTTTGTATTTATGTTTTTACCTTTCTTCTTTTTCCTCGAATAGCCACTCCGCACTATCCAAGTTACTACAACCCACTGGCTATTGATGCGCATCTAGCTACTACCGCCGCCCTAGCCATTAATTTAATGGAGCCCAAATTTGGCATTTGTAGTTTGTGTATGATTATGTTTGGCCTAAATTAGTCCATCAATTCGGGTTTGCCCTTGGGTCCCCTAGTCAACATTGACAGAATCTTAGGATGAAGATGTATTTTGGAGGAAAAATTGTAATTCTATCTCATCCTATCATCCTTGTACATGTATACATATATATATATTACAAAAAGAGAATCAAGGAAAGAATATACACGATTACAATTTCCTACTTTATCTCTAAATATCTTCTACTGAATCAATTAGAATCAAAGTCTAGAATAAAATCGCAAACTTCTCCAACACTCCCCCTCAAGCTGGCGGCTTATATAAGTCGAAGACGCCTAGCTTGATTAGCAGATAAGTATGCTATCTTTGGCATAAAGGCTTAGTGAAAAGATCCACAGGCTGCTCCACTGTTCCAATTCCTCGAGTTGTGATGATTCCTTTTTGAATTTTTTCTCGAGTAAAGTGACAATCAACTTCTATATGTTTTGTCCTTTCATGAAAGACAAGATTTGCCGCTAATTTAAGTGCAGCATCATTATCACAGAATAACTCAGTTGCTCCATCAATTTCTACTCCAAGATCCAAAAGTAGGCCTTGTATCCAAATTATTTCACAAACCGTTTTTGCCATAGCTCGATATTCTGATTCGGCTGATGATAAAGGAACGGTGGATTGCTTTTTAGTTTTCCATGAAATCAGGGATCTCCCTAAATTGATGCAGAAGCCTATGATAGATCTTCTAGTCATTGGACAAGTTGCGTAATCAGTATCGCAATAAGCCTTCATCTTCATGTCGCAATCTCGAGACAACAATATTCCAAGTCCTGGGCAGCCCTTCAAGTATTTTACAACTTTCAGTGCTGCATTTATGTGAGACTGCTTCGGATTATGCATAAATTGATTAAGTATTTGCACTGAATAGCATATATCAGGTCTAGTCATAGTAAGATAGATCAATTTCCTAACTAGTCGTTGATAACCTGATGGATCTTGAAGCAATGGGTCTTCATCAGATGATGAGGTAGCCTTGTCATATTCAAATGTTGTAAGATTGACATTTTGTTCAATGGGAATGACAGCTGGCCTGCAACCTGATAGCCCTGTTTCTGATATAATCTCCAAGACAAATTTCGCTGACAGAGACATATCCCTTTATCAGATCCAGCTATTTCAATACCAAGAAAATATTTTGGAGGCCCCAGGTCTTTGATATGGAAATTGAAATGCAGATACTCTTTAAATTTTCTAATGGCAGAGTCATCACTTCCCATAATGAGTATATCATCAACATATATCAACAAATAAATTGATGAAGTACCTTTAGTCCATGTGAACAATGCATAATCATGTTTAGAGTGCTGAAATCCCGCACTTGTGAGTGCATTAGTAAACTTCGCATACCACTGCCGAGAAGCTTGCTTGAGTCCATATAAGGACTTACGTAGACAACATACCCAAGACTCCCCCTGTCTGCGAAATCCCTATGGAAGTTCCATGTAGATTTCTTCATCAAGATCACAATGAAGGAAAGCATTATGGACATCCATCTGATGTAATTCCCAATTACGAAGTGCAGCAACAAAGAGGAAAGAACGCACGGTGACCTTCTTGGCAACAGGGGAAAAGGTCTCATGATAATCAAAATCCTCCCGTTGAGTGAATCCTTTGGCAACCGATCGAGCTTTGTAGCGTTCAACAGAGCCATCTGCCTTATATTTGATTTTATATACCCATTTGCACCCAATCAATTTTCTACGTTTAGGCAGTGAGACTACGTCCTAGGTATGATTATCCACAAGTGCATGCAACTTAGACTCCATGGCCTGCTGCCATCTTGGATCACATGCTGCTTCTTCATAGGAGGAAAGTTCATGTTCCTCGGATATGCGACTAATGCAACACATATGTTATTGGGATAGTCGATTAAAAGATACATAAGAAGATATAGGATAATTTGTACCTTGGGAATACAAGGTAGAGCATATGTAGTCCTTGGTCCACGTAGGTGGACGAGTATGATGCCCTGATCGTCGTGGTGGCTCCACAATTTGTTGTTCAGATGAAGTTTCTTCAATATGTTGCTGTAGTGATGACTCATCTTCTTCATGAGATGACATTGGTGACTTGATTATTAAATTTGAGTATTCTGGAGCTGCTGGTATGTTGTTCGTTGGAACAAACAAGCTGTCGCGACCAAATTTTCGGGTGAACCACCTAGGGTTTGGCTAATGGATTGTTAAGCCTAAACTTAACTCGGGCTCTCCCAAGCCCATACCAATTCGCGATTTAGGTTCAAGTTTTTTAACATGCAATTGATTTTTAACTAGGAGTCGCCACTAATCTATTCATGGTAGGTCGATTAGCACCTAAGTAAAATAATGGGAGGATTATTTTACTCCTACGAACCAGAGATTTGTGAGTTCGGGGACTTGATTACGTTAGATTTCTCTAACGCCCTTTCGGTACCTTTTCTTTTATCTTTTGAAAAAATGTTTGGCAAGCAGCTTGAATTAATTTCAGTTTCCTAACATGTGAGGTGATCATACGAGTGCGCAAACCACCAATTTAACACTCAAGAAAGCAAATAAAATAATGCAGGACTTACCTCAAAGCAACGAAAGCATCTGCATTGTTAGATCAGAATTCACATCAACAATCTTAGATATGATTTCTAATTAACAAGCAATCACTCAAGTTTTGCCTTCACTTTTTAATGAGAATATAGTCCATATGCAATGCAATGCTTCTAATCTAATATGAAATAATATGGCATGACAAAATGTCCTAAACTATATGAATGATTAAAAAAAAAAAACTAATGATTTTTAATAAACATGCAATAATTAAATATGCAATCTAAATTAATCAAAATGACCTAATTCTAATGACGTGCAATTTCTAATTAAATGAACCTAATAATAAACCCTAAATGACGTGCATTTAGCGGGTCTAATTCTATATGACATGCACATGAATTTTCTATTCTAAAAATGCAATATATTCTAGAAATTGAAACTAATTTATCCTAAGACAAATTTTTATGAAATTCGAAATTAAGGAAAATGCAAAACATAACTATCTAGATTAAGATTCTATCTAGCTTATATTAAGGATCAAGTCAGAGTAAATCCTAATTTAAACTAAGATATTATCTTAACCTAGCAAGCTCTAACCTAAGATGCAAAAATCGATCTAAACTTAAAATAAAACATGCAATTTATTCTAATATGCTATGACGTGCAAATAATGCCTTAATTCCTAATTTTTTATGAAATTCGAAATTAAAATTAAACATGCAATTCAGATAATAGAAAAAAAAACTAACATCCTAAATGAGTGCACTTTTTCTTTTTCTTTTTCATGACTCAAAATAAAATTCCTATCTAATCATGCAAGATAAAAAAAAAAAAACAAACCTAATCCTAATTCAAACTTTTTTGGATTTTTCTTTTACAAAAATAAAATTGACTCAAACACCACGAAAATCAAATCAAATCAAACAATATAAAATTGATATTCGAAAATTGGCGAACCATATCTCGCGCATGAGATCGGGTTGTAAATTTAAAAATTAAATCGCGAATCGAATCTCGGGCATGAGATCGGATTGTCGATTTTTTGCAATGGATTGCGAGTCGGATTTCGGGCGCGAAAATCGGACTGTCAATCACCTAATTTGAGGCACCTTTATGTTGGAATCTCAATCATACCTTAAAGACTAATTCTATCTATAAAAAAAAAAAAAAAACATCAAATAAAAAAGATAAGTAAATAAAAGAAATAAAATAAAGTAAACAATTAAAGAAAACTACCTAAATTGATTTGCTTTTTTTCTTTTTCTGTTTTTCTTTTGTCTTTTTCCTCCACTCACACACGGTTTGCTCGTGTGGTGGGTTTCTATGGGGCGGATCAGAGGATCACCGATCCGGCAAGAGGACGGCAAGGGCGGCTGTCGGCGGAGGGGCGGAGCTACAACGAGGTCTGGCAATTCAGAGCTGCAGGGAAGAAAAGATCGGTGACTGGTTTGGGCTGCTGCGGAGCAGGACCAGAAGTGGTGTCGAGGTTCGGAGCAAGGGCTCGAGCCTCAGCTGTTGCAGGGGAGCTCGGGCGGCAGCAGGTGAGGGTGCTCGCGATCGCCGTGGGTTGGAAAGGGCGGCGCGGGTCCACCGGGCTTGCGACCTGGGTCGCTGATCAGAGGTCCAGGTGGTCGGATGGGCGGCGGTGGTCGCGTGCGGGGAGCGAAATCGAGCGACGGTCGAAGACGGTGGTGCTGGGTCACGAGATCTGCAGCGCAAGCGAGGTTGGTGCAGCGAGACGGTGGCGCCTTCACGGGTTGCTGAGCGCGATGGTCGGTAGTTGTGGCGTCGGGGCGGATCTCCTGGTCGCAGCGGCTAGGAATCGGCGGTGTGGGCTCTAGTGGGGCTTTGGGTCTTCGTGAGGAGGCGGGTCGCGGCTGTGGCTTCGACGGCGGTGCTGGTGTCGCGGCTCGGGTGCGAGCGTGGCGATGGATGGTGGAGACCGGCGATTGTGGCAGCGAACGTGGGGCAGATAATTTGGAGAAGACAATGAACAGTAGAAGTCCAATCACTTCCACTGCTGCTTCTGCTTTTGCTTTTTACTTTTTTGTTTCTTCTCTCCTCAAAACCCACGAAGACTTCCCCTCTCTCTTCACCTTTTCTTCTTTTTCGGTCAAAGAAGCAAAAACTTTTACCTTTTTTCTTTTCTTCCGAAACCGAGTGAAAAGAAAAAAAAACCCCCCTACACTCTCAAGTGCGTATGCTTTTTATAGGGAAAATTTAGGATTTCAATTTCTTTTTTCGAAATCAACATCCACAATATTTTTTCACAAATTTTTCACCTATTGATAACGATTCAAGATTTCGATAAGATTATTCTTTAATTCCAAATCCTGCAAAGCCAAATTGCAATATTCCGTCATATCTACCCAAAAATTCATCATATCTCGGAAAAATTTCGAATTTCTAATTTCTCACAAGATAATTTCTGATCATTTAAAAATAGGCTTGGCCAACTAATTTGAATCCATCCGCCACCAATTTAATGAAAAGCAAAAAAATGCAAATAAAAAATAGATGCAACCTAAATATATATGTTGTGAAATTAATAAAATTAACTCCTTAATTTTCTATGCAATAAATAAATAAACTAAATTGCCAAAATTTAGGTGTCAACAACTGCCCCTCTTTGAAGGTAAACTCATAGAGGTTGCTTTCAAAGACAAATTGAAACCTAAATTTTGACCATGCTTTGATTTTTTTTTATTTTTGATTTTTTTTTTTTTTTTGAAATTGAATCCCATTTTAAAATGCAATTTATATGATGCATGGAAATGCTAATGCAAATGCATGATGCGAAAGGAAAGAACGTACTTGCAATTACTTACCGTCGTGCGGTAAAGCATCTTGAGGTACATGATAAATCCATATTTACTCCACAAGTAACCGACTCTCACTCAGGTTCCTTGAAGAGTCTAACAGGTAATAGATTGAGACATTGAAATCGAGAAGAACATTCACATCCAAAGTGAAATGCTCAACGACAAGAATTAAGACATCCAGATCCAGACTGAAATGTCAAAATTTTGAGATTTGAAATACCTAGATTCAAACTAAGGTATAACAAGAAAGATCGAAAAACATTCACACCTAGAGTGAAATGTTCAACGAAAAGAAATAGGACATCTAGATTCAGACTGAGATGTCAAGATTTTAGAATTTGAAATACCTAGATCCAAACTAAGGTATAACGAGGAAGATTGAAAAACATTCACATCCAGAGTGAAATGTTCAACGAACAAAATTAAGACATCCAGATCCAGACTGAGATGTCAAAGGAACCTACCCGAAATATCTTACCTTCAAGGAGGGTAAAATGACTCAGGATAGATTGGTGTTACATGTCCAAGACCCATACCATTCTATGGCTGCCCAAAATTATAACATGGCTTTGTAAAGAAACTGCTTTCCTAGGACTTGTACCATTCTACGATCGCCCAGTATGACAGTATTTGGTTGTGTCTAGGACCCGTACCATTCTACGGTCGCCTAAACGAGGATTCACTTTTCAGGACCCGTACCATTCTACGGTCGCCTGAATAGGGAAATAGGTGTTGTCTAGGACCTGTACCATTCTACGGTCGCCTAAACGGGGATTTACCTTCCAGGACTCGTACCATTCTACGGTCGCCTGAATAGGAAATTGCTTTTCCAGGACCCGTACCATTCTACGGTCGCCTGTTAGAGCAATAAATGTTGTTTAGGACCCGTACCACTCTAAGGTCGCATAAACGGAGGTTTTGCTTGGCTAGGACTCGAACCATTCTTCGATCGCCCAGCATTGCAATCCGGAGAAAAATCTTTGGGGACAACTCAATCGAGTGTCAATGTTTTCAAAAAGGGAATACCTGTGCAACGACAAATATTTAAGGTGTGAATAGAGATACATTTACCTGGTGACATCTCTGCTCCTGGGGGATATGTCTCCTATAAAACTTGGTCATAGGAGAGACAATATGCAATTAGAGTCACAGACATGCATCAATTCAAGTGAGGTTCATGCGTGATGATTTCTACCAATCTTACATCACCTAATTTCCATTGGGGAGGATTTCAAAAGAATATTCCAATCTGAACACATGAGTGTCATGGATATGTCAAATGAGAGATCTTTCGGTCTGAAAGGACTTTTCACTCGTCCTCATTAAAATGGCTATTTCATCCTGACCTTTGATGTAGGATCTTGATAGTCACTCTATCTCACCATCATCATGTCAAACAAGGGTCTGAGCAATCTCGCAAATGGTACGACCTTATCGATCTGAGAGGTCTTTAATAGGGACCGTAATATAGGCTTGGTCAACGGCTTAGTAAATGAGACTCTTCGAGTCGAGGCTATTGAAAAATGAGTGATATTCTGCAATCATCTTTGGGTTTACAAGTCAAGAAACATGCGAAATGAGATAGAAATTATTTTACTTGCACTTCTTCGAGCGATGCTTTCAAACATACGAACTTCTACGTTAATTCAAGTGCCCTAATCTGAAGAGACTTTGCAAGGGACGTAACGTAGGCTTGGTTCATGGGTTGAGAAGCGAAAGGATAATTAGGCTCAAAAAGTGTTTAGGGGGTCAAAGTTGGTGATCATCTTGACATTTCCACCAATTTTCTCCTTTACCATTGAGGATTTTTTCATATCATAACTCCATTGATTGCAACATCTCAGCATTTGAGTTTTTTTAGTACCGCATTGTAGGGGATACGACTCATTATATCAAGAGTTTGATTTTTTTGTCTTTTCTGAGCATTGGCCTTGTTTTTACTAGGCACATTGCTTTTTCATACCCCATTTTTTGCACTTATTTTCTTTGGACTTGCACAGCCTCCATCTTTTATTAGCATTATAAACCATGCAACTTAAGTGGTTTGCTTTTCTTGCCTTGCCCTAGTGTGGGGGATGATCACCAACTGGGTTTAATGTGAAATAAATTTATAGGCTCAAGAGGGCTATGCAATGGATAAAGTGTATAGGATAGAGAAAGAACTGTTCTTCGTCATCCTAAGGCACTTCAAATTATCGTACAAGTTACATTGCGAAAGCAAACTCGAAGATTGATGCAAGTGTGAGTAAGAAAATCCTGTCATTCATTTCAAATTTGTCCCAATGTGAGATGATCCTTGACAGGGATAATTTAAACATCTCTTCATGTGTGTGGGCTCAAATGGCTAAACAATGGGTATACCTGTAGTGTTTTTTGTAGAGAAAGAAATTGCCTCTCGTCACCTCAGTTGACGTACCCTTTGCGAGATCACCATTTTCCTTGCGGACATGGAAATTTTCCACACAACTCACTAGGGGTTGGTGTATGAAACAGTGTATGGAATAAGGTTCGCCTTTCATCATTCCAAAGTATCCCATTTGACACATTCAATTTATCTCATAATTCATCTAGGAAAACATGCAAGATTTGTAACAAATTTGAACAATTCAACTCATTGAAGCAATTTATTTATCACAGAAATGTTTGCAATTCAAAACATGACACAGCAAATTCTATCATGGGTAATATTTCTTTACAGCATCAGAATTCACTAGAGTAGAAAACTCACGACCATCCATTTCGCCCAGATCAAAGCACCTCCGAAGTACCTTCTTCACTATATATGGACCACCGTAGTTTGGAGCAAACTTGCCACCAGGATCCGGAAAAATCGGCAACAGCTTCCTTAGAACAAGGTCATTTACCTCGAAATGTGTTGGTCTCACCTTTCGGTTGAAGGATCTAGCTACCCTCTGTTGATAAGTTTGGCCATGGCAAAGAGCCTTCAGTCTTCTTTCATCAATCAAGTTTAACTGTTCAAGTCTTTGCCGCTTCCACTTAGCCTCAGACAACTCCATTTGGGATAAAACTCTTAGAGAATGAATCTCCACTTCCACAGTAGAACTACTTCCATGCCATACACTAGAGCAAAAGGGGTTGCCCCAGTAGAAGTGCGGATCGATGTCTGGTACGCCATTAGTGCGAAGGGTAA
The DNA here is from genome assembly GCA_014182565.1 of Eucalyptus marginata. Classification (NCBI taxonomy): domain Eukaryota; kingdom Viridiplantae; phylum Streptophyta; class Magnoliopsida; order Myrtales; family Myrtaceae; genus Eucalyptus; species Eucalyptus marginata. The sequence continues at coordinate 19,426,573 of CM024585.1, forward strand.
CCTGTCATGCCAATCTCGATAATTCTCAGCCGTCTTAGCCAGAATCTTCTTAATGTTCTTATTGGCCCCTTCAACAGCCCTATTCATCTGAGGGCGGTAAGGAGATGAATTCAAATGCTTGATTTTGAACTCATCGAACAACTCATCAACAATTTTGTTGTTCAAATTTGTCCCGTTGTCAGTGATGATTGCTTCAGGGACGCTATAGCGAGCAATTATATCTCGTTTGACGAACTTTGCAACATTGCGAGCAGTGACACTTGCAAAAGACATAGCTTCAATCCATTTGGAGAAATAGTCTATCACCACCAAAATGAATCGATGCCTATTGGAAGCCTTGGGATTGATTGGGCCAATCACATCAATACCCCACATCGAGAAAGGCCATGGCTCGAAAAACTGGTGCGGCACAGTTGGAGGAACATTTATCCTATCACCATAGATCTGGCAACGATAACAACTTCGAACATGCTGAATACAGTCACCCTCTAGTGTGAGCCAGTAGTAGCCTAATCTCATAATCTTCTTAGCCAACATGTGCCCATTCATATGAGGGCCACATATTCCTTCATGCACTTCTTGCATGATTTGAATAGCATCGACTGCATCTACACACCGCAACAAAACTGAATCATAAGACCTCTTGTACAAACTTTTACCACTGATGAAGAATTTTGAGGCCATCTTTATGATATACTTCCTGTTAGCTGGAGTACTTCCTTCGGGGAATTCCTATTTTTGAATGTAATTCATGATATCGTAATACCATGGCTTTCCATCTGGTTCCTCAGTCACGATCATGCAATAAGCTGGCTTCGGTAGAATCTCCATTTTCAAAGGCTCAACTTCTAATCCGTCAGTGACTCGCAACATAGAAGCTAAAGTTGCAAGCGCATCTGCGAATTGATTGTGAGACCTTGATAAGTATTCGAATGAAACTTCATCAAATTCTTTGATTAGATCCTCTAGATACTCGTGATACGGGAGCAGCTTAGCATCTTTAGTCTTCCATTCGCCTACAATCTGTAGTATGATTAACGCGGAATCCCCGAATACTTTTAGCTTGGCCACACCCATCTCGATTGCGGCTTGAAGCCCAAGGATGCAAGCTTCATACTCAGCTACATTGTTAGTGCATGGGAAGATCAATTTCGCAGCTACTGGATGATGTTGTCCATCTGGGGATATCAGAACTGCCCCAGTGCTAGAACCAGACAAATTCACAGCTCCATCAAAGAACATTGTCCATGAGTCTTCATTTACACTCAAAACACGGTCATCTAAGAAACGATCATCGTCATTTGAGACTCTTGAATTCTCGGCCAATAGATCAGCAATTACTCGACCCTTAATCGACTTTTGTGGCATAAATTGCACATCAAATTCGGAAATTAAAATCTGCCATTTAGCCAACTTACCCACCAAAGCTGGCTGATCAAGTAAGTACTTGATGGGGTCGTTCTCAGTCACGAGGAATATTTGGTAATGCAATGTATACTGCCGCAATCTATGCAATACCCATACCAAGGCGGCACAAGTTTTTTCCACATCAGAATATTTCAATTTAGATACCGTGAATTTTTTACTCAGATAATAAATGGCTCGTTCTTTTTTATCGACAGGACTTTCCTGAGCCAACATTGCACCCAATGATTCACTATGAATGGTGAGGTAGAGAATCAAAGGATGCCCCGGCGATGGCGGGACAAGCACCGGTGGATTCATCAAGTAATGCTTTATCCTGTCGAACGCTTCTCGGCATTCATCGTCCCAGTTGACTCATGCATTCTTCTTTAGGAGCTTGAAGAATGGCTTGGCAGTTTCAGAAAGTTGGGAAATGAATCGAGCTATGTAATTTAATCTTCCCGAAAGGCTCGGACTTCTTTCACCGTTGACGGAGGTTGCAACTCACATATAGCCTTAGCCTTGGATGGATCGATCTCAATCCCCTTACCGCTCACAATGAATTCGAGTAATTTACCGGATGTTGCTCCGAACACGCATTTAGTGGGGTTTAGACGAAGCTTGAATTCATGGAGTCGATCAAACAACTTCTTCAAGGTCTCGACGTGGCTTTTTCCAGGTTGAGTTTTTGCAATCATATCATCAACATAGACTTCAATCTCTTGATGCATCATATCATGGAATAATGCTACCATGGCTCGCTGGTAAGTTGCTCCCGCGTTCTTGAGTCCAAACGGCATAACCTTATAATGAAATGTTCCCCACGGGGTGATAAATGCGGTTTTCTCATTGTCTTCCTCATTCATCCTTATTTGATTGTACCCAGAAAAACCATCCATAAATGAGAATAGTTCAAATCCGGCAGTACTATCGACAAGGACATCTATGTGAGGTAACAGGAAATCATCCTTCGGGTTGGCCTTGTTTAAATCCCGATAGTCAATACAAACCCGAACTCTATCATCCTTCTTCATCACCGGCACGATGTTAGCCACCCATTCAGGATATTGCGAGACTTCAATGAATCTCACTTTCAGAAGCTTCATCACTTCTTCCTCTATCTTCTTTGAGAGCTCGGGTTTAGTTCTCCGCAACCTTTGCTTCTTAGGTGGCATATCCGGGTTAGTAGGCAAACAGTGCTCCACGATTGACGGGTCTAAACCAGGCATATCAGCATAGGTCCATGCGAAGATGTCTTGATATTCATTCAGTAGCTGAATTAGGTGCTCAGCCTCATCTTTGGGGAGACTTGCCCCAATTTTCACCTCATTGGCTTCTTCAGTGTCACCTAAATTAATAGTGACGGTATGCTCGGACGTAAGAGCTTTAGCTTTTTCATGTTGTTCCCAGCTACGTTGCACCTCAATGGAATCCTTGGTCGAATCTTCGGGATCATCATTATCAGCACTTGCTGCATTGGATTGGACCATCCCCACACCTTTGCATGCTATATGATCATCCCCGAAACAGAATGTAGATAGATCAAAAAGAAAAACGGGGTAAATCATATTTTATTTTTTGAAAGATTTTTTTTTTTTTTTTTTTAAAAAAAAAATTGGAAAAACATTTTTTTTGAAACATTTTGACACAAGAAAGCAATGATGAAACCCAGGCCTCAGAATTCTCCTTGGATTTTTCATTTATTATATCGGTTGGATATCATCACCGGGCTAGTTTGGTGTGCCTCATCACGCTCTCAAAATAAAGGTTGTAATTTTATTGAAATTCATCAATCAATTACAATTTATTGAATGGAAAATGCAATTCAAGTCCTAAGAAGAAAGCGAAAAAGAAGAAACAAAAAACAATCCCTATAAAGAAATAAAAATTCCGATGCAGGGGAATGTGTGAGAGTGATAAATGGGTTACTCTTGTGGGCCGAGCCCATTTCTTCCATAAATTCTCCATCAATTGCTCCTATGACATTGAATAGAATTGTGATTCCTTCCAAGGCGTCATCAGAATCCTTAGTCTTTGGAGGCGTCGGATCATCCATGCCATCCCATCCAGTTGGAATTATGGTGCGGGGGTCAATATAAGAGCTAGGAGGAGCCGAATACTTCACCATATAGTCGAATTTTCCACTTGGTTGCCCTAGAGTATCCATAACTTCCGCTTCATCTCTCATCATAATTGGAGGACCAGGGAACGTCTTGTGAATGTTTGGAGGCGGTAAATTTTGCCTCCCTCGCCCTTGTTCAGGTGGCGAGTTGTGCCTTCCCCATCTAGAACTTCCTCCACCTCTTCCATGGTACCCTAATCCAGCGAGATCGGGACCTCTCGAGGAGCTTCAATGGGGTTTTGAATACCCTGACCTCTTCTTCCAAGACCATGGCCGGGAACAAAGCCATTCCCGACCATCACCCTTCCTACCATAAGGGCAGCATTTGAAACTTCAAGAGTGGGCGGTGAGGAATCTCGAGAGGCTTGTATAGTGGACACCAATTCAAATGAGTAGTAACTCGATTCGAATTCAACATCTGGCTCCACATAGGGGATGCCCGTCTCATGGTAGATTCGATGATCCTCCTCTCCATAGATAGTGACTAGCTTTCCTTTGATCACGAACTTCACAGATTGATGCAGACTTGAAGGTACCGCTCTAGCAGTGTGAATCCAGGGACAACCCAGCAAAAAATTAAATGCAGTAGGGATATCCATTACTTGAAAGGGGACATTGAAAACAACCGGTCTTATTTGCACATCGAGATGAATCCCTCCAAGCACCTCCTTCTTTGTGCCATCAAAAGCTCGCACAAAAGTCTTTGCAGCATGTATCTTGGACGGGTCTACCTTAAGGCGGTGAAGAGTGGCCAAAGGACATATATTTAGGGCAGACCCATTATCAATGAGCACTCGGGACACATGAGAAACCTTGTGCTTGACCGATATGTAGAGTGCTTTATTATGCCCCCTACCCTCAAGAGGGAATTCCTCATCAGAAAAAGCAATCATGTCCTTGAGAATGACTGATCCCACAAAATTCTCCAGCTTATCTGCCTCAACTGTTTCGGGTACATGAATTTCACTCAGCACCTTCATCAGCGACTTTTGATGCATAGAGGATGTTTAGAGGAGCTCAAGCAAAGAGATCTGAGCGGGCATCTTTCGCAATTGCTCGACCACATTATACTCACTTGCTTTAATCACAGCCATAAATTCCTTAGCTTCTTCGTCAGTAACAGGCTTTGTGGGTTGATCGTTGGCTTGAGCGTAAGTGCGACCAGACCTCGTAACGAGGTTAACATCTAGGTCATAGGACCAAGGCATCGCTTTGTTGTCGACATACTCATATGGTTGAGGTATCTCGATCACAATCTCCTCATCAGATGCATCTTCTAGCGGGGGCATATTCGCGAGCGACGGATCTACTTCTTCCTTGCCATCATCGAAAGCAGCCTGCTCCTCCTCCCAGTCAATAATGATGTGGAAAATGGCAGAAACTACGCAGTTACGGTCAGTATACATGATGGCACCGTTATCTACCATTTTGGCAACTCTTTCTCTCATCAGTGATAATGGAATATCCTCATGACGTGGATAGTATTCAGCTCTCACTAGCCCATTATAAGCATCTGCCACATGCACCTTCGGGTTCTTGATTCGACTGTCAACATGTTCGAAGATAGCATTCACCCTACCCTCATGCTTGGGTAGAGGATTCTTCTTGACATTCGGTTGGGCAGTGTTGAAGGCAAACACCTTGGTGTCTAGTAAGTTTTGGACCTTATGCTTCAAAGTCATGCACTCATCAGTCGAATGTCCTACTTCCCCCATATGATACTCGCATTTCTTAGAGGGGTCGTAGTTAGAAAATTTTTCAGCATTGGGTCGCTTTGGCTCGTAAGACAGCAATTCCTTCTTTTGAAGGACCTTTAAGACCCGGGACGAGAACCGGGAAGGGGAGTGAACTACGCCTCTTAAAAAACTCAAGGAGGCGCGGTCGGTTGGCCTCCGCCTTGTTGATTCTTAGGGACATGAACAATCGGAGGCTTGTCAGACTGTGTATATGCAACGTTGACTTCCGTGCTAGGTTCTTTGTCTTTCTTCATGGTGAACCTTTTGCTTTGATGGGTCGGTTCAATGAACCATCCATCTCTTAACCCAACTTCAATTTGTTCACCTACCGGGATAAGTTGGTTGAAGTTCTCAACGTACGTGCTAGCCATCCGGTTGCGAAACTCAAACGGGAGAGTCTTGACGAACAACTTCATCAACTCCTTGTCAGCAGCTCCGGAGTGACTTGAGCGGCCAGATTTCGCCACCTCACAAAGATACTCTTTGAATGACTCACTCTTCTTCTTCTCCATCCGCTCAAGATCCTCTCGGGAAGGTGCAATGTCCATGTTGAACTTATATTGCTTGAGGAATGCATCAGTCACCTCATTCCAGGTGTCAAGGAGGTTTATATTCTTCATTATGTACCAGCTCAGTGCAGACCCAGTCAAACTAGCATGGAATGATTGAATCATGATGGGCTCATTCTTGACATATTGGGCCATGCGTACGTGGTACATCTACAAATGAGCTTTTGGGCAGGAAGTACCATCGTATTTCTCGAACTCCGGCATTTTGAACTTCTTCGGCATCTTGACCTTCTTATACACGGACAAGTCGAATGGCAGTGAACTCTGTGACTCTTGCAATTGCTTCACTTTCTCCTCAAGTTTCGCAACGCGCTCATCTTGCTCCGTCTATGGGACATTGTCAGGCTTAGCCTTTTCGGCTGTGATCAACGGTGGGTCATCTTCCAGCCCAGGCATGTCGTCATCAATCATTTGGGCCTTGTTTGTCGGCTTTGAAACTACTATCTCGGGGAGAGTAGGTGCAGGAGTCGGATTTGCTCGGAGGGATTGGAATTGATCCGTCATAAACTGTATAGAAGCAAGCATTTGTTGGAGTTGAATCTCCATAGCGGACATACGATCACACATTTCAGTTTGGTCGGCCATTCTAGCTCTTAATCGAGTGATTATGGGCGAACGTGAGGGATCCGTTATCACCTAAATTCAAAAATGAACAAAAATAAGTAACTCATATGAAGTACGCCGGTCCATGACAAAGGTCTAACACTTTTATTCATTAATGAGATTTTTCTGACATTTGACAATGTAAAAACTTTGAAGTAACCTAAACAAATGAACTAGGAAAATAAATGACTCAACTTCCTAAACATTAATCTAGAAATAGCAAGATTGATTCAAGCACTTTATCTAGCTTGATCAATATACACTCGGGACGCCATTCGGCACAATCGCTTGTTCTCCTCCTGAGCTTTTTTAGCAACTCTTTTGAGGCGTTTATTCTCAGCACGATTGGTGATCTTCAGCGGCATCTTTGGTATCTTTGGAAGCAGCTCCTCTGGAATCTTGTGTTGTTGAATGCACTTAGTTGAGGCATAGTACTTTCTTTCTTTACCCTTCAGCTCTTCCTCGGGCCATTTGAGTTTTCGTGGATGGCACATGTCCCACATTGATTTGATAGTGAGAATAGAGTCTTCATGGTCTCGGTTTCCATCAACGAAGCTGACTTTGAGTGGATCCGCCTATAACGCCGGGGGAAGCTCTTGCACGACTTGATACTGACGAGTCACTCTAGTCGGATAGTACTCCAATGCTCCAGTGAATCCCAATAGAGGGATTGGGCCAACACCTCCACATGTAAGTCTCGCGACACGAACTTGGAACCATTTAGCATGCCATAGGAAACCCTTAGAAGTTGGTTTTTTAATGAAAGCTAGCCACCTAGAATAATGGTAATCTGGTGCATGTTTTTGGTTGTTCTCAAATTTTATAATAGGGTGATTAGAATCACTAATATCATGTATATTCATTAAACCACCAAATCCCTTTATATGAGAAAGAAACCAAACTTGCAAAAGCTCGGGAGAGGAACGGAAGGTCTTATCACCGCCTCCTTTAAATCGAGTGAGGGAAAGAAAGGTTTCGGCTAGAATAGTGTTTACAAAATTTTTCCCTTCCAACACTTGCTTAAGTAAATGAGCCATCAAAGGGTTAATAGCATTCTTGCAGTAAGGAAAGATTATGAACCCAAAGAAAGCTAAAAGGAAAACCCTACACATTTGAAACGAAGTACCATTTTCGAAACATTCTTTTAGAAAAGATAATGGGCAAGTATGGCGGTGAGCCTTCAAAACTTTTCTTATGTTGTCCTCTTTGATTCTTAAAAAAATAGATAAGGCCACAACGGGATCACTTCCAATAGGTGGACTAATCAATTCAGCTTTCAAAGATTTTCTCAGGGCAATGCTATATTCTTCCAAGGTGGGAGTGAGCTCATGCTTACCGCCAAAGATAAAGGTGGAAGTCTCGGGGCACCAACAGTGGGCAAGTGCTTGGATGATGCCGCCATGGATGTTGATACGCAGCAGTGGAAGTAGTCGATCTATATGCAACTCTACAAATTGGCGGCTAGCTTGGTCTAACTTGTCCCACCAAGTGCAAAGCTCTTCCATTGGAGGGAGAATAATTCGAATGTCCGACGTCCCCATTGTATATTGATCAAGACTCATGACAACCCTAATGCCATGGACCGACAAAATAATACGATAAAGTAAGTAAATTGCAAAAGCAAAAATTTAGAGAACTTACTTTACCAATGGTGGGCAATCACATAGACATGCGCATGGTAAGTGGCTCAATTTCTACTCTATAAGGCTTAGCAAGGTGAAGCCACAAGGATGATCGGACTAGCCACGAGCTTGTGGACTATGTCGGGTCCTCATGACTCCGGCTTGGTCAAAGAGCCGACCCAGGTTGCGGGCATGCGGACCGAGGTGGGTACTATTGACACCATGAAAGAAATTTCGGGATTGAGATGGGCGACTCGTACCGCGAGCATGCGGTCGGAGTGGTATCCATCTTAACACCATCCTAAATGATCCTATGCGGTCCAGGTCTGGCGGCAGGTTGTGTGTGCAAAAGTGTAGTGTAAAATGCAAAGCATGCACAACAGTTTATAGCAAGCAATACTTCATATGTGCAAGTAAACCATTCATTCCTACACCTCCCTAAAAAACAAGGGTTAGCAAACACTTCCCCTTGTACCTCCCAATCTGCAAAAACATTTAACACCTTAAATGTTAGGAACGTACTTGGAATCCTCGCTGCCAAACAAAAACTTTTTCAAAAGAAAGAGAAAATTGGCCTAAGTCCACTAAGAGTTTGAACTCAAGTCCCCAGTGGAGTCGCTAAGCTGTCGCGGCCAAATTTTTGGGTGAACCACCTAAGGTTTGGCTAATGGATTGTTAAGCCTAAACTTAACTCAGGCTCTCCCAAGCCCATACCAATTCGCGATTTAGGTTCAAGTTTTTTAACATGCAATTGATTTTTAACTAAGAGTCGCCACTATTCATGGTAGGTCGATTAGACACCTAAGTAAAATAATTGGAGGATTATTTTACTCCTACGAACTAGAGATTTGTGAGTTTGGGGACTTGATTACGTTAGATTTCTCTAATGCCCTTTCGGTACATTTTCTTTTATCTTTTGAAAAAAAGTTTGGCAAGCAGCTTGAATTAATTTCACTTTCCTAACATGTGAGGTGATCATATGAGTGCGCAAACCACCAATTTAACACTCAAGAAAGCAAACAAAATAATGCAGGACTTACCTTAAAGCAACGAAAGCATCTGCATTGTTAGATCAGAATTTACATCAACAATCTTAGATATGATTTCTAATTAACAAGCACTCATTCAATTTTTGTCTTCACTTTTTAATGAGAATATAGTCCATATGCAATGCAATGCTTCTAATCTAATATGAAATAATATGGCATGACAAAATGTCCTAAACTATATGAATGATTAAAAAAACTAATGATTTTTAATAAACATGCAATAATTAAATATGCAATCTAAATTAATCAAAATGACCTAATTCTAATGACGTGCAATTTCTAATTAAATGAACCTAATAATAAACCCTAAATGACATGCATTTAGTGGGTCTAATTCTATATGACATGCACATGAATTTTCTATTCTAAAAATGCAATATATTCTAGAAATTGAAACTAATTTATCCTAAGACAATTTTTTATGAAATTCGAAATTAAGGAAAATGCAAAACATAACTATCTAGATTAAGATTCTATCTAGCTTATATTAAGGATCAAGTCAGAGTAAATCTTAATTTAAACTAAGATATTATCTTAACCTAGCAAGCTCTAACCTAAGATGCAAAAATCGATCTAAACTTAAAATAAAACATGCAATTTATTCTAATATGCCATGACGTGCAAATAATGCCTTAATTCCTAATTTTTTATGAAATTCAAAATTAAAATTAAACATGCAATTCAGATAATAGAAAAAAAAAAAACATCCTAAATGAGTGCACTTTTTCTTTTTCTTTTTCATGACTCAAAATAAAATTCCTATCTAATCATGCAAGATAAAATAAAATAAAAACAAACCTAATCCTAATTCAAACTTTTTTTGGATTTTTTCTTTTACAAAAATAAAATTGACTCAAACACCACGATATCAAATCAAACAAGATACAATTGATATTCGAAAATTGGCGAACCATATCTCGCGGATGAGATCGGGTTGTCCAATTTAAAAATTAAATCGCGAATCGAATCTCGGGCATGAGATCGGATTGTCGATTTTTGCAAGGGATTGCGAGTCGGATTTCGGGCGCGAAAATCGGACTGTAAATCCCTAATCTGAGGGGCACCTTTATGTTGGAATCTCAATGATACCTTAAAGACTAATTCTATATATATAAAAAAACATCAAATAAAAAAGATAAGTAAATAAAAGAAATAAAATAAAGTAAACAATTAAAGAAAACTACCTAAGTTGATTTGCTTTTTTTCTTTTTCTGTTTTTCTTGTCTTTTTCCTCCACCCACACACGGTTTGCTCGTGTGGTGGGTTTCTACGGGGCGGATCGGAGGATCATTGATCCGGCAAGAGGATGGCAAGGGCGGCTGTCGGCGGAGGGGCGGAGCTACGGCGAGGTCTGGCAATTCAGAGCTGCAGGGAAGAAAAGATTGGTGACTAGTTTGGGCTGTTGCGGGGCAGGACCAGAAGTGGTGTCGCGGTTCGGAGCAAGGGCTCGGGCCTCAGCTGTTGCAGGGGAGCTTGGGCGGCAGCAGGCGAGGGTGCTCGCGATCGCCGTGGGTCGGAAAGGGCGGCGCGGGTCCACCGGGCTTGCGACCTGGGTCGTTGATTGGAGGTCCAGGCGGTCGGATGGGCGGTGGTGGTCGCGTGCGGGGAGCGAAATCGAGCGACGGTCGGAGACGGTGGTGCTTGCGGACGGCGGTGCTGGGTCACGAGATCTGCAGCGCAAGTGAGGCTGGTGCAGTGAGACGGTGGCGCCTTCACGGGTTGTTGAGCGCGATGGTCGGCAGTTGTGGCGTCGGGGCAGATCTCCTGGTCGCAGTGGCTGGAATCGGCGGTGTGGGCTCCAGTGGGGCTTCGGGTCTTCGTGAGGAGGCAGGTTGCGGCTATGGCTTCGACGGCAGTGCTGGTGTCGCAGCTCGGGTGCGAGCGTGGCGATGGATGGTGGAGACCGACGATCGTGGTAGCGAATGTGGGGCAGAGAATTTGGAGAAGACAATGAACAGTAGAAGTCCAATCACTTCCATTGCTGCTTCTGCTTTTGCTTTTTACTTTTGTGTTTCTTCTCTCCTCAAAACCCACGAAGACTTCCCCTCTCTCTTCACCTTTTCTTCTTTTTCGGTCAAAGAAGCAAAAACTTTTACCTTTTTTTTCTTTTCTTCCGAAACCGAGTGAAAAGAAAAAAAAACCCCCCTACACTCTCAAGTGCGTATGCTTTTTATAGGGAAAATTTAGGATTTCAATTTCTTTTTTCAAAATCAACATCCACAATATTTTTTTCACAAATTTTTCACCTATTGATAACGATTCGAGATTTCGATAAGATTATTCTTTAATTCCAAATCCTGCAAAGCCAAATTGCAATATTCCGTCATATCTACCCAAAAATTCATCATATCTCGGAAAAATTTCAAATTTCTAATTTCTCACAAGATAATTTTTGATCATTTAAAAATAGGCTTGGCCAACTAATTTGAATTCATCCGCCACCAATTTAATGAAAAGAAAAAAAATGCAAATAAAAAATAGATGCAACCTAAATATATATGCTGTGAAATTAATAAAATTAATCCCCTAATTTTCTATGCAATAAATAAATAAACTAAATTGCCAAAATTTAGGTGTCAACACAAGTATTGAGTATTCATAGACAAATCTTCTTCGGACAAGAATGGACGATAATTTGGCATCATTGTAGTCGTTTGAGTATTATATGCCGATTCCTGAAATGGAAATATATCTTCATGGAAAACAACATCCTGGCTAATGAGAAATTGACTTGTCGATAGTTCCATGACCCTGTATCCTTTCTGTAAAAGAGAATATCCCATGAAGACACATCCAAGAGCACGAGGATCCATTTTGTCCCAAGGTCCCACAGTTGTGGCATAGCATAGACAACCAAAAACTCTCAAGTGTTCTATGTCTAGTGACTTCCCAAAGAGCATTTCAAATGGAGATCGCCCTTCAAGAACTCTAGTTGGCATGTGATTAATCAAATAAGCCACCGTGACCACACAATCTCCCTAGTAGGATTTAGGAATGATGCTTGGTATTTAAGTACTCGAGCTACTTCTAAAAGACGACGATGTTTACGCTCTACGACACCATTTTGTTGAGGAGTGTATGTGCATGAAGTTTCATGAAGTATTCCATGGGATGCAAAGAAAGAGGTACATTCTATGGTAAAAAAATCTCGTCCATTGTCCGTGCGAATTTTTTGAATAGAAGCATCAAATTGATTTTTAATTAAGGAAAGAAAATTCACCATATTTGAGAATGTTTGGCTCTTGGATTGCGTAAGAAAGACCCACGTGGCATGAGTGTAGTCATGAACAAGGAAGAATCGAGAGCCATCACGATGGGGGGTATGATAAGGACCCTATATGTCAACATGAATTAAAGAGAAAGCACTAGTGGCTTGAGACATGCTCGTGGGGAATGGAGATCGATATTGTTTTGCTAAGGGACAAATTGAGCAATTTGGATAAGGGAAACGAGCACTATGACCCAAGCGTTGATGATAAAGGAAATTTTTATTGCTAGTTGCTACATTACAAGAAATGTTTTTATGTAGTAATGAAAAATCAAAATCCCTTGGAAAGCTGATCTAAAAATAAAGTTCTTGCGCAACACTACCCCAAGTCCATCATTTTGCCAGTCGAACGGTCTTAAAATAAACAATTTTGGGAATTGAATTCAACATGACAATGGTTGTCTTCACAGATTTTGGACACTGATATAAGATTGAATTCAAAATTAGGAACGTATAAGACATTCTTAAGGATAATGTGCTCACTAAGATGGACAGTACCAATTTTGGAAACATGAGTAGTGGTGCCATTAGGGAGTCTAACAGACACAGAAGGGTGGATTTTTTGCTTGTAGGAAAATAAATCCTCATCACATATTATGTGGTCACTAGTGCCATAATCGATTATCCATGCATCAACTGAAATATTACTATTTTTGTAAATGGAAGTACTTGAGAAATCCCCAGTCTTGTTTGTAGTTTTCAATTGATGCAATGTCCTCATGATTGTTCTGGTATTGATCATAAGAAATTAACTGATTTGCCCTCTCATTTCCTTGAGTCATAACTTGATAGGCAGAATAATCCCTTTCTCTTTTCTCTTTATCAGTCGATTTCCCATGTAATTTCCAACAAGTATCTATAGTGTGATGTGGCCTTTTACAATAATCACAATATTTACCTTTAATTTTGGAATTTTGTCCATTTCCCCTTGATGACGTGGCACTTCGTGGACCATAGGATTGCTTAAAATTGAGGGCTGATGTGGCCGAATGAGAGGTGTTCGATTCAGCTGCACGGATCGCCAAATCTCCACCGTTAGATCCAGACTTGTAATGTGAGTCGTCCGATCCCTCCTTGTAATCTCCATCGTCCATTCTAGGGTAACTTCCTTCTTCCTCCTAGCTCCCATTTCTCCCTGTTTATGGCTGCTCGAGAGTCCTCGGCGTTCGTGGCGGTGGCCTGAGAGCGCCAGCTTTTCACTGTGATGGCCCTACCGGAACCGCGAGTGTTACAACCTCCCCCATCTTCACGTATTCCATCGTTGTGAGCCTTTGATTTTCTTCTTGAACTGCTGGTTGGTAGATCCGGCCAAGAGAGGGAACGGGATCCATCGCTAGGATCTGGGATCGGAAGGGCAAAAAGCTTTCGTTCAAGATAAAGAGGAACTGGGTAACTTTCTCTCTTTCTTTGATTTGTTTGTATTGTGCAAGTGTGGTTTCGGGCCCTCGAGCTCCTCCTCGGCCGACTCGAGCTCATTCCACAGAGCCGAGAGCCGATTGAAGCAAGCGGTAATCGAGAGGTTCCCTTGCTTCAACTTGGTCATGGCTTGAGTGAGCGAGAAGAGTTTCGCTCAATCCAACTTCCCATACATTTCGCGTATGTCCTCCCACATCTTCTTTGGGTCTTTAGTCGGAGGCAAGCCGGCAGCGACATCGGGGGCTATACAGTTCCCGATCTAAGTGCGAACGAGTTGGTTGCACTTGCACCAAACTCGTCGCATTCTGTTGTCGGTCGAAAAGGGGACGGTGCCATCAATAAATCCATCCTTCTCTTTGGTTACATGGGCTCGTCGAAAATCCAAAGCCGATGCATTGTAGTTGTTGGGGCCGGTGAGCTGCAAGGAAATAAGACGGAGTTTCGGTCCATCGACCGGCGAAGTGTACAGCGGATCTCCGGGTTCTAAATGGTAGCCGGCGGCTGGAATCGCCCATGGGTAGAGATCGGGTTGCAGTCCCAGGTAGGTATTCCCCCCTTGACCCGCCAAGCTTGTTTCAGGTTGGTGCCATCCCAATCCATTGGGTTGGAATCCGGTGCTGGAATTCTCTCATGATTGGCTGTGTTGCGTCCATTGTTAATTTTGTCCAACGACCCATGGACTTTGGACAAGAATCCATTGCACTGATGGCCACTGAGTTGGGCTAGATTGTTGAACTGAAGTTGGAATCAGTGGGTGCTGATTAGGAGCATGTTCATCTTGCGGTAGGTCAATCTGCTCTGAGGTTTGATTTTGTGGTAAGTCGTTAGATGAGTTCTCCATTGTAGGTAGGTTCTTTTCTCAATCTTTGCTGGTGCTTGACTTCTGGATATGCTATCGAAGGTTGAATTCCTACTCAGCGTGTCAACTCGTGTTTTGCAGGATGATATTTGCAACAAGTTGAAAAACTACCGAGGGCAATTCACAAGAGTTCGCGGAGGCTGGGTCAGAACCCACGCTCTGATACCATGACAAAAGCTTAGGATGAAGATGTATTTTGGAGGAAAAATTGTAATTCTATCTCATCCTATCATCCTTGTACATGTATACATACATACATATATATATATATATATATATATATATATATATATATATTACAAAAAGAGAATCAAGGAAAGAATATACACGATTACAATTTTCTACTTTATCTCTGAATATCTTCTACTAAATCAATTAGAATCAAAGTCTTGAATAAAATCGCAACCTTCTCCAAAAAACATGTGTAAAGAAAACAATGGGAGCTTTATGGGAAGTGTTCCTTCTCACATGGCATTGAAGTGCTTTGAAGATGAGATTTCCCATACTGGGAGCAGGATGATCCCCAGATTGTTGGTAAGGTTTTACCTAAATAAACACTAAAACAGAACAAAGAATGTCAGTAAATACACGGTTAAATGCTGTTATATCCTAAAGTTTTTACCAACATTTTACAGATGCGGCTACATCCAGAAGCTTTGCCCTCATTTATAAATCCAATAACATGCATCGCTTCTGTCGACGTTTACAAATGCCGTTATCTCCATAACTTTTGCCAACACCAGCTAGTATAATGTTCCTACTTTTTCTCGACAATTCTTTGCCCCGTTATTTACACAAGAGAAGTGCTCATGCAATGTGCAGCGGATGCCGTTCATATATGAAGAAAAAGGTCCCTAAGTTGATTTCCATTTGGGATAATTCCCAACAAGATATTTTGTTGACCAAATTCTAATTAGGAATCACAATTGCTCACTCACATCGAATTCAAAAGATATAAGCAGCTGCTTTCGCCAAACAATGTCGACAAAGTACCTTTTAAAAGATTGATCAATGAACTAATCGACACAGGATGTAAGGGGCTCTCTACCGATTCTTGGAAAGAAAACGTGAATTGATGAGAAAATTAAACGTACGAAGGCCAAGGGAAATCGTGACCAGCCTTGTAAAAGGGCATTGGAATGTAAAGATAATAGGAAGATAAATTTTTACAACAAGTGTACATGATTGATTGACGGTCCTTTGCTCGAATTACAATCCTCCTAATACTTATAGCTACTAGCGGCAGTTAACAAACAGTCAAGTAGCATATTAGCCAATAATGAAAACAGATAAGCTGAGTACTTTTCTTTTGTGTTTGTACGAACTAGTGTAAAAGCTCGCGATTCAATTCAAATTAAGTAGAGCAAACCTTATCGTGGGACGCGCTTTGCACATGCTACAATAATTAATTAATGCCTGGCATCAAGAACTTTATGTTTAATTATTGGTGATGCATTGGCCAAATGATCTTGCTTCCATTGCCTAGGATGGAAATTCTAGCTCAGTCTTCGCCGCGAATAGTTGATGGAAAATGTTATTTCCTTGTTCTTGCACAGCCCTAAATAATGTCACATAGGGGGGTCAATGGTAGAGTGAGAATAGGAGTAGAGTAGGGGGGTCAATAGTTCAATTTGGTTCAGGTTTTCAGAAAATTAGAACCAAACCAAATCATTTGGGTGTGCATTAAATTTGAACCGAACCGAAAGCTAGATTCGGTTCGATTTTCTTTTTTGAAATATTAAAAAGAGTCTTAATGAAAAGTGAGAGATATTGTGTAAGTTGTAAATGGGAGATTTTCAATTTGGTTCGATTAACCGAGTTGAACCAAAACTATCCTAATCGGAATAAAAAGCAACTATTTTTATGTTATCCGAACCGAATAAAAAATACATGAAAAATCAGCTTGATTCGCATCAATTCCGGTTTGGTTTAGTTTTAAGTTGTAACACCTCTACTGGTGCACGTTTCTATCCTCTTGTTTCGGTCAGCAGAACCGTACCTGCATAGAACATGTCAACTTCGAATTTTCTACGACTCAACTTGAGCTATCAAATTTTGACGAGCCAACCTCAAACTTCCATCAGCAGCCAAGATGAACCAAACCAAACTATACTTCACAAAAGAGAAGGGGGAGGGGAGTGGAAAGGGGAAGTGGAAAAAGAAAGGGAAAATGCCTAAATTATTACTGATAAACACGCGGTTGAAAGCAGGAAACAACAATAAAGAAATGCTCACATACTTATCCTTGTAGAACTAGAATCTCATTGTACTAATTTATCGATGATATCGCCTAATAATGCTGCACTTCCATTCGATTAATCAATTCCCATGTGCAAATCCCATGTGTAAATCCCATGCGTACGCGCCCAAGCTCCTTTCTCCTAACGATGCCTATCTCTTCACTTAAACTATTGCATCAAACTTTACTAATCACGTGTATTAATGAAGTTAGATAGGCATCTTCAAATCCATCGTTCAAGAACCACTCCATCGTTATCGTAAAAACCCTACTTTTCTACGTTATCAAAAGGCGCGCTTCCGTGCGTGAATTTTCTTTGCCCATTTCCGCAAGATTTGTTTGCTCCCGGCTTCTTCCCTCCCGACGGTTCTCGTCTGTTCTGATTCCAATTTGGAGGCAAAGCCGGCCTGAGTTGGGAATGTAGCACGCAAGGATTCGCGCGTGCTTGCGCAGTTTCCGGCGGCGCAACAGACGTGTCGGATTTAAAATGCTGTGCCTCGGTTTAGCAGCAAATATAGGTTTTTTGAGGTCAAAACTTGGCTAGAAGGTAGCGTCAAAGCGAGGAAAATGCGGGGATAAAAAATTGACACGGCTTTAAATCTTTATTCGGTAGGGGGCGATGACACCGGGGGAAAAGAGAAGCTTTAGAAGGGGTATCGTGGAGAAAGTTAATTTTCCTTGTTTGCATGAAAGAAGAAAGGGAAGGATTGAATTAAACGGAAGTGAAAGATTTTATAGGATCATTGCTAATTATTTTAAAATATTAAGTTACAAAGGCATGATTTGATAATTAAATATTCTATCACATTTCTCGTTAAGCGTGTACATATTTAATTGGAGAGGTAAACGAGGTCTAAAAAAAGTCAGATATTTACTTTAATAATATGAAATTTTTTATAAAATTAATGTCGACTATTTTAAAAATTTGAACAGTTAGATGAATGTGTAATTTGATATTTATGTATTCTATCGGGAAGACTTAAAAAAAAAAAAAAACACTTGAAGAGAAAAGTTATCATGCCAAAAATGAAGGAAAAGTTCTTAAAAAAAAAAAAAACAATCTAAATAATTTTCTCACCCATTTTCACGGCGATGTCATTTGCTTTTCTCCACATTTTTCCAAGCTGGAAAAGATGAGGGGAAAGAAAATGCAATTAGAGAAAGTTAGACATGCTGGATCATATGTCTTTAAACATTTGACTTATTCAATTTAAAATAAAGAGTCGAGTTAATAATAAGCGCGCTCATGTCATTCGTAAGACATGCTTAATTAAGAATAATTTTGTCATGGATATTTATAAAATTTGCCATAACTCTTGTGGTGTGTTAAACCTCTTACAAATCGGAAGTTGCTAGTTTGCAGATTTCCCGGTTCATTGAACCTTCCCAAGTCCTAGGTTCGAGTTGGCTACAACACCTAATACGTAAGCTGAAAATCACATAGAAATTCCTGCCAATCAACATAGTTAACTTGGTCGATTGGAAACCTAAATTGCCTAAGAAGCTACAACAAAAATAAACTACCCAGGTGGCTCGTTTAAGGGCGTTAACCATAGGCTGAGGCTAGGGTTCTGGTTACATAAGGGATAAATTAGCAGCATTTGCTTTAATACCATAAATTCTCAATTAAGCCCTAAGTCGCATTTACCGTGCATTTGCTTTAGAAGAGTTTGAAAATCAAATTTTGCCCGACACATGATCAAACAAAAAGATCCATCTCCTTCGATTATTCGTAGCAATGACATGGTGCCGATATGATAGTCAGCATTAACATCTTCATTTGCATTTTTCACCAAAAAAAGAAAAAGATCAATTTGAACAAAAGTATATACAAGGTATAGATTACTTTGACAAAAAAAAAAAAAAAGAAAGATAAATAGACAACGTCAAACAAATTGAAATCTAAAATGGAAGATCTCGAGATGCAAAATTTGCTTAAATTTTTTTTTAAAAAAGTACTGTGATTTTCTGACGGGTAAATTAAAATCTTATTTTTGACTTTTGCTCGAGCAAAAACAAACTCCCGTGACATCCGTAATCGCAGAAGTTTGAATTGCTGACAAAAGAAGTAGAAGTTTAAAAAGCGAAAATGGAAAAAACAATTAAGGCAAAGCCCCCCCGACCGGCGTTAAATTCTTTTATTTTTACCACCGTCAATTAAAGCTCTCCACCTGTCGAATTCTTACGGGGTCGGACAAGTCATCCGCCTGACCAAGCTATTACATTTAATCCTCGGATTAGACCTCCCGCTTCGCGACAAAAAAGAGAGCGAGAAAAGAAAAAAGAACGAAGAAGAAGAGCGGAGCTCCCGCCCGATGACGTGTCCCAACATGGACATCTCCATCCAGATTGGTCGTGACGCAACGCGTGGGGCCCCCCCCACCCGCGACTTGACGCTACGCGAACCTTCCGAGAAACGTTGGTGTCTGAAAGTTAGAGATGGCAAATTACCTTACCGCCCTCCCTGAAATCCTATGTGCAGGAAATCCGCCGCGGCCGGGGAGACCCCCATTGGTCCGCGTGTCCTCCGCGACTTTCGAGGAGGAACCGGAGGATAAAGTCGTCGTCGTCTATCCTATCCATTACTAATTTACTATTGCTAATCTCTCAACCAATTTTTTCCCCTCCGTCGGAACGGCGAAACGAAATCCGAAAGTCGAACTTAATTTTTATTGGTCCGTTCCACGTGTCGCCTCGTTTGCAATTACTAGTCGCGGTATTATCTTGATGTTGGTTACGTCGCGTCATTCTACAGCGATCAAAGGGTGCGCTTTTGACGAATTGTGGTTTGGTCTTTATCTTCAATGTTGCCATTGCGTGAGATCCTCCCTCTTCCGGAGAGTGATTATTCATGGATATTTGTTCTATCTCCTATGGGATTTTCTAGTTAATTGCTTAGCCAATAGGGCATCCATAAATGATGCGAATTGGAATTTGTCGACATGGTGTCGAGAACATGTTGATTGCACGTCTGGTTTGGAGTACTTGACTTGGCTTATCACAACATTTCATTCGCAACCCGATTTGCAAATTTTGCTGATCATTGCTTTATATTTGGTATCGATTGCGATTGGCCTTAAAATCTTGTTTTCCTAAATATGTAACGGGATTTTAATTATCTTAAAAATTATGTAATGTCTTGTTATGGATGGATCAATTGAACAATGGGAAAATACCAATTCAATGAAATAAAAAGAACAATTTCAAAGTCAACGATGCAAACTACATGCGAGAGTTAAACTTTGAAATATGCCACACACACGCATAAATACGATTCAACTTGTCGAAATAATTTGCACATGCGAAGGGCAACGGCATATCTTGATATTTCCCATTTTCAAACTCTTGTCACGATCGGATCGTTTTTTTTTTTTTTTTTTTTTTTGGGTTATGCAATTTCTTTTTATTGGGTTTGAGAGAAACGCAATGATGAATCGATAATAATATCATTTAATTAGCATTTTCTTTTTGCTTGCATGGATCTGGTGAAAGGAGTCGGCAGAGGAGCTGAGCTGAGCTGTGCCGATCGCATGTGGTAGCTCCCCCGCTGAAGGAGAAGACCCATGGAGGTCGTCGTCTTCGAGTCATTATTTATTAGCTTTGAGAGACTTCTTCGTGGGTCCAAATCAGTGCAGAGAGAGAGAGAGAGAGAGGGGAAGAGAGAGAGAGAGAGAGAGAGAGAGAGATTATCCTTAATTAGCAGATCACATCACTCCATCCGACGCAACTATAAAAATGCCACCACCCTTGAGCAGAGGAAAACTTCCTACACTCCACCTCCTCCCTCCTCCTCCCTTGTTCGCACTTGAAGAACTTCAGCCATGGCCGCCTCGAGAATGATCTCCCGGCCTACGCCCACCCACAACCGCCCCTATGCTCCCGACGACGCCGTCTTCGAGTTCGACGAGTCCGATCTCCCCTGGTCCTCCAACGACGACGCCCCCTACGACCCCAGAAAGCCCCAGCCCCGGTCCCTGAAGAAGCTGCAGAGGCGGCCGTCGTCTGCGGCGGAGACCGCCCCCTCCAAGGCCGCGGCGGCGTCGTTGCCGGTGAACATACCGGACTGGTCGAAGATCCTGCAGGGCGACTACATAGAGCACCGCCAAGGGAGGGAGGCCGCCGAGGTTTTCGGCGGCAGCGACGGCGAGGTAGAGGACGACGGGGATAGGGTCCCGCCGCACGAGTTATTGGCGCGGAGGAGGGGCGCGTCGCTGTCCGTCCACGAGGGCGTCGGGAGGACGCTCAAGGGGAGAGATCTACGCCGCGTCCGGAACGCCATCTGGAAGAAAGTTGGCTTCGAAGACTAGAGAGAGAGAGAGAATACAGAGAGACAGAGAGCTGGCTCCTTGTCGATTCGACTAAAATATTATTATTACCAGTTATATCATATGCTCGGAACACGTATATTGTAGTCGGGGAAATTTTTGATACAGCTTTAGGCCGTGTTGGAGAGCGAGAAACGCAAACCCTTTTTCTCTCTGTCTCTCGCTCTCTTCCTCATCGGCCCAAGCTTCATTTTCCCCCATTAGTTCTTTCTTTCTTTCTTTCTTTCTTTCTTTCTTTCACGGATCAATCTGGCGTTGGGGTGTTGTGTTTTCTGTTCTTGCTACTTTTTGAAAGGAAGAAGACGGCTCTCCTCTCTGCATGTAATTCATCTCTCTCCTTTCTCGATCGCGGTGGATGCATTTTTGGTTCTCTTTTTTCCCTTACAAGCAGAGCATGTTTATATTCCAATTCCGCCCTCCGTTTCTGTCTCTTTGCCTTTTTCCCGAATGCCAATTTCCGGAGAAGAGAAAAGACGAAATGAGGATGGACCGAGACTTCGCAGAATGAGAATGCACGAGGATGGAGGACATGGAGGTCTTCCGGAAGACGACAAAAGCGGTGAGGACCCATGGGAATTGTCGGTAGGTGAGAAAGCTACCCGGGAGCAATTATCACATTAATTGAGTTGAGCCCCCCGAAGACAGAAAAAAACCCGAAGCTAGGACAGCTTTCCGCGTGAACTTGTTTTTATTTTTATTTTTTCTTTTATCGTTGATAAACAGGATAACTATGACGTAAAAATTATTTCGGCGAGTCGAGGATTCTTAGATATTTTATAAAAAAATTTAAAATCATGTAAGTATTTGATTTTGCGAACGATTGGCCCTCAAATATTTTTTATATACAATGAAAGTATTCGTATTATTCTAACGGCATGCAATCATATATTGACGAAAAGAAAGGGCCTTACAACCGAATATCTCGAAAGATATATTAATCATACTAAATAAAATTTCATCTAAGGCAAACAGTTGAAGAACAATTGGCCTTCGAATATCTATTATAAAAATAAAAGCATTCATATTATTGTAACAACTTATGATCATGTTTGCTATAAGAAAAAAAATAAAGGGTCATACACAGGAATATCTCAAAACATATGATGACTATACTTCATAGAATTTCATCTAAGATAGACACGGTATACACGCGTATATATTTAGCAATGGCCTCGAAAATGACCATTAAGAATATCAGTTGAATTGATTAAGATATTAGTTTTTTTTTTTATTTTTTATTATTGGCGACCGTGGGTATCTTGGGAAGGCGAATCTAAGCCGTGTCGTCCGTTTGCTAGCAAGGAGTAACGTCAAAAGGGATGCTAAATCGCTAATTGACCTTGTCAAATAATTGAGCGACAAGCTAATACACGATTGGATCATCGACATGCTCTCTTTCTATCTGGTACCGTTTCCTCGAAGGCGCCAGGAACGATTTTGGCATTTTTACACCAATACAATGCCACGATTGGATAATAGCACTTGCTAATTTTTATTATGTTCAAACACCTGGGCAACAAGCACTAAAACCTAGCTTTTAAGTCATAATCCTAATTAATTCTGGGGCGGTAATGAAGTGACTCGATCCCCATCACTTGAAGTTATCTTCTGGATTACTTTAATCTAATTATGGGCACGACCATAATTAAAGAAAAAACCACATCAAAATCTTGTTACCAAACACCAACTACTCAAGTTGATGTTCTTAATGCAGAGGTAAAAAAACAGGAAGAAGAAAGGGCGACCTCATCATTACTATAAGTGAAAATGTTATTGGAAAGAGAGATCAAACCCCCCAGTTTTGGCTTAATATTAGCACGGATGGATGGTTTGATCTGTGAAAGGAGTTAATTCAAAATTATCCCGAGAAAAAAGGATCATGGTGCATCTTCGATTTTAATTTGAATGAATTGGCTATATCACTTATTAGAGCTAGAACGAGTGAAAGCAATAATTTCACAACTTTTTTTTTTTGGTTGGAATAAGACCGCCATTGATTTACTAAGCAAAGTTTTGGGGAATTACATCAAAAACATCAGCGCATAATAGATCAAAAAACACAAATGGAGGGTTAGATAACCAATTTGGAGGAAGACATTTAGATTTGCAAGCTTTCGTGAGCCAATCTGCTGGCCGGTTTGATTCCCTGTTGCAGTGGGCCAAGGATAGGCCCGGGAAGTCCTTCAATTTTGCTTTGGCCCGGTCCAAGATGGGTTGTACTTCCCAGCTTATGTCCTTCGAAGTGGAGATGCTTTGCACGAGGAGTAAGCTGTCAGAGAACACTTTCAGTTGGAGTTGAGATCTATTTGAGAGAAAAATTAGGGTTTCTAGAAAAGTGATGGCTTCCGCTTGTTCCGCAGAGGAGACTGCTGCTGGTTTGGCAAATTCGTCGACTAGGTGGCCCCGGGAGTCTCGACAGATGCACGCGATCGCTCCCCTGTGCTCGTCCGGTCCTCTGTTCGTTGGGGAATCTGAAGCAGCCACTTCGACCGGAGCAAAGGACACATCAATGTTGATTGTTAGCAAGTTTGGAGTCGGGGGATGCCATCTGTTGATGTGAGTTGAGGTGGGTGGCTCGCCTTTTGATTTTTGATGCCATTTGGTGCAGTTTTCTTGTAGAGCGACTACCTTGAATACTGTTTGCTTTGGTTGCAGGGGATGGTGGCTGAAGATGTAGTTGTTTCAGTCCTTCCAGATACTCCAGAGGGTAGCAGCAATTTGGGCAAACTTGGTGGTATGGTTTGGGTCGGCCTTTATCTTATACAGCCATTCATCTATCCTTGTTAACCCCATTCTTGAAAATTTAATTTGCAGGGGGTCTGATTTCCATATGCGGGCTGTCCAAGAGCAGAGCAAGAGGGTGTGTTTCACAGTTTCTACTTCCTGTTTGCATAGGGGGCAGATTGGATCAGGTGCGATCTTTCGCTTATACAGATTGTCCATCGTTGGTAAAGCATTGTGACATGCATTCCATAAGAACATTTTGATTTTGGGTAGGGTACCGGTATGCCAGATATATTTCCATAGTTCGGGGTTGGTCTGATGAGATGAAGTTGCTGCTATTGTGTGACTGCTGATTGATTTGTCTCTAGTTGAGAAGTAGCCGCTCTTTACTGTGTATGTGCCGAATCTGTTTTGTATCCAAACCAACTTGTTTTCTGCATTAGGCATCCCTATAGGAGTAGCAAGTATTTCTTGGACTCACTAGTGATCAAATAGTAATCTTATCATGGGTTCATTCCAAGTTCCAGTACTGGAATCAATTAGATCAGCTACTTGCCCTGGTTCCCCATTAGTTGCTAGGCCACCAATAGGTCCACTCTTTAGCCATCTGTCGTCTTGAATAGAAATTTCTTTCCCATTGCCGATTGAGTACATTATGTATGGAGAGATGGATTCTCTCCCTTGTAAAATACTTTGCCATCCCCATGAAGGTCTTAAGCCATTTCCAGCCTTCTAAAAACCACACTGTTCAAGGATCAACAAAATGCCTTCAGTTGCTCATCTTTATTGATAAAAAAAGGGAAAAAGCCACCAAAAACCCCAAACTTTGTCAAAAGTGACAAATTTACCCCAAACTTTTTTTTGTGATATGAAAAACCCTGAAGTTTGCTAACCGTGACACATTTACCCCAAAATTTTATTTGTGACACAAAAACCCTGAACTTTCATTTGTGTGACATATTTACCCCAAATCATAGGGCATTTTGGTCTTTTTATTTATTTTTTATTTTACTTTATTTACTTTTTTTTATTTGTTTTTTCTTCCCTCCGTCGGCGTCCGGCAAGGGCCGCCCTCGCCAGCGTCGGGCGAGGGCTCTGCCATGGCCGGTGGAGGGAAGAGAGAAGAAAAAAAAATTTAAAAAAGAAAAGAAAAATAAAACAGAAAAATAAGACGAAAATGCCCTTAATGGGGGTAAATGTGTCACAATTTGCAAAGTTTGGGGTTTTTCATGTCACAAAAAAAAGTTTGGAGTAAATTTGTCATTTTGGGCAAAGTTTGGGGTTTTTGGTGACTTTTTCCCTAAAAGAAATTATGCTTGCGCTATTTCCATCCATTTATAGCTCACGACACCTCATATCATATTGAATTGATTAATTTATCCCTCGCGGATTCCACTATTGATTTAAGATTATTTCTTATCTGTTTTTTTTTTCAATTTTAATAAAATAAAAATGTACTCATGTCCTTCCAAATAACTTTTTTCACCCTAGCTGTTTCTTCTACGGCCATCGCATTTCAACGTTTCCTTCATATTTGTCTTTTCATGAACTTATTTTCCATTATTATAATATAAGCAATAACTAATCATATATTGGAGTAAAAAATTATTAATTTTATCTACAAATGTTTACTTTATTCCCCTAGATTATCTTCATGATTATAAATATTTTTACTTCGAATTTTTGTACAATTTTTTGAGGATTTACTAGAAGATTGATATTGTGGTTGATGTATACATTATATGCAATTTACTCAAAGATTATCCTCTTACTCGTGCTTAAGTTATTTTTTAAATAATAGTTTCCTAGTACAAAATAAAAAAGAAATATACCACTCATCAACAAAATAATTAGTTTTCTTTTGTTAAAAACACAATAATTAGTTAGCTATCTACCAAATAAACTATATTTTTTTTTTTTTTTTTTTTTTTGGAAAAGAGGTACACCAATTGTGTTCCAAATGGAGAAAGAAAAGGAAAAAACCTTAGTCTTAAATCAAGAGAAGCCTCGTATTTAATCTTAGTAAATGTTTTTTGAGAGAAGCATGTGTAATTTGATCTCTAGTATAATTAAAACAAAAGAAAAAGAAAAAAAAGTTAAGAAATAATCTTAAATCAAGAGTGGGATCTGAAGGGTTAATATAGTTAATTTAATGTAAAAATGGTGTCAAGAGCCAATAAGGGAGTGGAAATAGTACGAATCAAAATTATCCTGTTAAAATTATAATTTTCCACTATTCACGTGCACGTAATTTTATTGCTTGACTAAATAATCATTAAGTTTGCTTTAATGCATAGATTATAATAAAATACGCTACTAAATGATGAAAGTCATATATCCCTACTATACTTATTTGTACCTATATTACAGCTTATTGAAAGAACAAATAAAACAATCTTTCATTATTTCTATGTTGTAAATGATTGAGGTAAAATTGTCCAAAAAATCCTATATTTATTACACTTTTGCCAATTTAGTCTCAAATCTTTTCATGTTTTGTCATTTGAATTTATCTGATCAATTTTGACTGAAAATTGCTTATGTGAGCATTGTTCATTCTACATGGTGCAACCAACTAACATGGATAATTTTTAATAATATTGTTTTTTCTAATGTTTTTATTGTGTGTGTGTATATATATATTATTTTCTTTCTTTTTCTTTTCTTCCCTTCTTCCTCCTCTAGCTTGTCGGGCCTCAACAATTGGCTAAAGTTGAAGGCCAGCTAGGTTACCTAGTGAAGCTTGCCTTCATCGATCACTGGTGAGTTCTAGGGGTGATTGGTTCCTAGTCCGATCCAATTGAACCGTTCACTTTTTTTTTCCCGCTACTTGATGCTCTATGTTATGAAGAAATAAAAAAAAGAAGCTGGTTACTTTTATTTTTTTGAAGAAATAATAAAAAAGTATATGTAGTCAATCTGGTTTGGTTCCCCTCTACTTTTAGGAACCTGAAACTGGATCAAATCAGTCTGGGCGGTCCAATTCGGGCACTCCATTTTGCACACCTCTAGTGGGTTCAACCTTACCTAGGATTGGCAATACATATCCGATGAGGGTGAGCCTCACCTAATTACTTGGTGAGGCCGAGCTGGCGAGGCTTGACTTCGCGAGATACATGTTAAAACAGGGACTTATTCATCGATTGACTAAAAGATATGGTTCGAATTTTTTCTCCTACAACGGACAGAGCCCCGCAGAGCATCCTTGCCCCATGCAAGATTCCTCGCCAGGGGGGTGGTTGGGAACGGGGAAGGGGCAAATTCTCTTTGCAGCGAGGCGGGGACTGGGGCCGTGATCCCCGTTCCCGCCCCATTGCAACCCCATCCCTACCTATCGCTGACGAGTAAACGAGGGGCGCGTCCTGATTTGTCAATTATCGGCTAATTGTTTCCATTTGTCTCCACGACCATGTGCATAGATGATGATGATGATGATGATGAATGATTATCCACCGCGGGACACGTGCCGTGGATCGCGTCGGTCTCCATTTGTTTAGGTGCTGAAGATTTTAGACGAAAGTGACTTATAGGTAATGCGACGTCTTTCGAGAAAAGGACGTCCGACGGCAGTGTGTATGCATGGTGCACCATAACGAGGTCAGAAGGAACAAGTGGAGTGAGGGGCTTTTCCTTCTATTGATGGTGAGGGAATCCAACCCATTGTAGGTCCCAGGATATCTCTTTCATTACTCTACGTGAAACTTTTGCCTGCATCATTCTTTGCCTCCCCTTCCTCAGGATTCTACGACGTCGTATAGAGGCCCCGAGGGCACAATTTCAGACCGCCACAAGGGGACCGTAGTCCTGTGGATAAAGTGTCAGAAGGCGGGCGTCTAAGGAGTGGCCCTAATACTATATTGATGCGTTAAGAGTGCAAAAACTCATCCCGGACAGCTAGCTTGCCAAGAGAGATAAATCAACTCATTATAAGTCTCAGAATATCTCCTTAATTGCTCAATGCAAGACTTTTGCCTGTATCAGCATGTAAAGGAGGCCCCCACACCTTGCGGATTAAAACTTGGCATGCAATCCTTGGATCGAAGCAGCATCAGCATATCCCATTGAACAAGAAAAGAAAGGGGTTTATTATCCCTTTGTAATAGCATCATACGACATGTACTAATAGGTATGTCTTTTTATAGGCGAGAAAAAGATTGGGTATCGGTAGACTATATATCATACGACTTCGCATTGTGTTCTCTTGACTTTGGCTTGCAGAGTAGATTACCTTTACCGGACTCTAACAATCCATTATGATACAAGTTATATCTCTCATTTTTGTTGCAGCCGAGTCCAAGTAATTGAATATATCAAACATTCAACATTAGATACAACATTTCATGATGTAATTAACTCATTGTTGGTAATACCCTAGCATATCTCGTCCTATACTGGAACTGATTATAAAATGTTAAAACAAGTTCCAATGATAATAGCTAGTCTCAGTCATCTCGACTAACTCTTTGGAATTTTCTCGGCAGAGATAATTTTTCAATCAAATTCTAAAACATATGTAGATATGTGTAATTTTGTGAGATAACTGCCAACTGTTCTTAAAATGAGAAAATTGTTCAAAAAGTCCAAAATTTATTACACTTTTGCCAATTCAGTCCTAAATCTTTTCAACTTTTGCTAATTGAGTCCATCCAACCAATCTTGGTTGGAAATTACTGATGTGGTCGGCTAGCATTGACGTGGCACAATTTAATAATTTTTTTGAATTTTGATTTTTTTTTTACTTCTCTTTTTTTTGGGGGGTTTGGGGCTAAGGCTAGTGAGGTTAACGACCAACCCTTGTTGGCCATAGTCGAGGGTCAACTAACCCTCGGCCCCTAGGTGAGGGCTTTGATGCCCTCATTGACAAAGCCGAGGGTTTGCAAGCCCTTGCCTAGAATCGGCGAGGGCTACAACCCCCTCGTTGGATCTGGCTAGGCGAGGACTGGGTAGCAACTTCGCTCGGGACCCTTGCCTAGGGTCAATGAGGCCTCGCCTGGCCAAATCTAGCAAGGGTATTGCGGCCCTCGCCGATTCTAGGCAAGGGCTTTTGACCCTTAGTTTGGCCAGCCAGGGCGTTGCAACCCTTGCTCAGGGCTAGTGAGGGCGGTGACACCCTCACCCAAGGTCGGCAAGGGTCGGCCGACAACCCTCGCTAGCCTAACCCTAAACCTAGAAAAAAGAAGACGAGAAAAGTGAAAGAAGAAGAAGAAGAAAGAAGAAGAAGAAGAAGAAGAAGAAGAAGAAGAAAACATTAAAAATGCAAAACAATTATTAAAATATTATTAACAAGCACCACATTAGCGTCGATTGGCCACATCAGTAATTTACGTCCAAAATTGATTGAATGGACTTAATTGGTAAGAAGTAAAAAGGTTTAGGAATGAACTAGCAAAATTGAAAGACTTATAATTGAATTGACAAAAGTGCAATATATTTAGGACTTTTTGAACAATTTTCTCTTCTAAAAATTTAAGTTGTTACATGAAAGCATTGTTTGATAATTAATTATTCTCTCTCTCACACACGCACACATATGTAGATGAGATTTTAGTCTAGGACAATTTGTTCCGATATTATGTAAATTTTTGTGAGATTGCTGTCAATTTCTTAAAAACTTAAGCTGTTGGATGAAATGTGATTTAATATGTGTGTGTGTTCGTTTGTTCCAAATTTCCAATAGGATACGGGTGGAGACGAGACGAGTTCATATTGTTCTCGTGTTTCATGTTTCCAAGAACGACCAAAGCCTTTGTAAACAAAGTCAGTCCACTTTTGATTTTGATAGAGGCTTCGAGAAAGGGAATCATACGGAGGGAAAAAGTGGTGGATAAGATATGCTTAAATAAGGCTAGGCTTCGGCAATTATTCGCCTTATCTTATTGACCTCAGACTTACTTTTTCAGAGCTAGAAATCTATGGATGGGTGTTTACTATTGTCAAACAACTTAGAAGAGGAGTGAGTAATTGAGTACTATTTCTTGATATATTTCTTTCTCGATCAACAAATCCTCGGGAGCGGAGCGACTGAAGAGGCTAGAGACTAGAAAATCACGCGTGGGACGGCGGTACCGGTAGATTCTTCTTCTTTTACTTTTTGCCCTAAAAAAAAAAAAAAAAATAGGTATTCTTTCTCTGAGTTGGGGTCGCCCCACTTGCCCGGTAACCTAGTTTAGTGCGCCGACGCCCACACGCCTAACTCCTCTTTAATTCCCCTATATTTTTCTTCTTCAGGAGGAAGGAATACCTACTAGATTCTTAACATCCTGAGGTTGCAATGGTCCGCAATGACTCCAGACGTAGTAGTTTAGAACTTACAAGGTCCAAAATTAGCTAAAGGAATTGGTTTTATAACAGTACATGGTGCACCAATTTTTCCGGTGTGGATGGCGGTTAACTTTGAAATCCGATTGGGATTCTCGCTTATGACGTTGTGTTGGAGAAAAATTCCTTATGTGTTTTGAAGTTGACAAAACGTTTCCATCAGTCTAGTTTGAAGACTTGAAGACTCTTTCGTCAAAGTCTGAAGACCGTCAGATTCAAGCTTTAAAGTTTGCCCTCATTGACAGTTTCTAGACCGTTGAAAAAGACTTATCCAGAATTAAGTTTCTATTTAAGGATTTGATTCGAGTGGCTAAAAAAGCTTCTTACGGCCGGAGATAGGATCTCGAGATCTTTTATTCATTTTGATTTTGATACGAGTAAATTGGACTCGTTGATTGGCAAGGTATACTTGGAAGGTTCTACTTATGAAAACCTAGATCCTGATTGTATGGGCGAGTAGGATTGGTGGGCTATCATCACATTCCTTAAGTAACTTGAAGATTTCCCTAATTGATTCCATCCAACGGTTAGATGGAAGAACTCATTTGGAAAGTGCCAACGGGTATGAAGGCATGGAGGAGTATATAAGGAAGAAGCTCTGGTTATTCGAGTGTGTGCATGATAGAGAAATTCCAAAGTCTGAAGCTCCTTGTTCCTTATTGATTCAATTGTTGAGCAAAATTTGTACTCAAAAGAGAAATTAAATACTTGTGAGACCTTGAGGAAGTGTAGCAAAGTCTCTACACTGTGGAATCAATGACGTGATATTGTAACGACTCTTTTGATTCATAGTGAAATCCAGTCGGTGGGCTGTCAGTGCGGGAGAGTGGGCGTAGGCTTGGATTAAGCCGAACCACTATAAACTCTGTGTTCATTTTCTCTTATCCCTGAACCTCTTATTTATGCTTATGAGTTGTTTATTCATTTAATAGTTGAATTCTGTCTTACCGTCCATGAAAAATATCCTTTTAAGTCCTACGAAAATTTTTATACACCTATTCACCCCCCTTTAGGTGTATTCACTAGCCCCTTTCAATTGGTATAAGAGTTTGTGTGCTTATTTATTGAAGTGTTTTACTTCTTAAGCTAAAGATCTATGGCTAGTTTTTGGCTCCAGGACTGGTTGAAGGTCAAAGCAACACCAGACCTCCATACTTTGATGGAAATGAATACAACGTATGGAAGAACAAGATGAAAGCTTTCCTAAGATCGAAAGATCCCCTTGAATGGGATGTGGTGGAAAAAGGAGTTATTCCTACAATAACTTCAACTTCAGCAAGAGGGAAGGAACTGACAGATGATAGAGAGATGACACAAGAAGAGATAACTAAGAGACAAGCTCTTGACGCAAAAGCTATGTATTCTTTATACTGTGCTTTATCTCCTACTGAGTATAATAGAATTTCATCCTGTGAAACAGCAAAAGAAGTCTGGGACAGGTTGCACGTTACTTATGAAGGAACCGATCGAGTCAAAGAAACAAAGATCAACATTCTTCTTGGGCAATATGAAGCTTTCAAAATGAAGCCAGGAGAAACTATCACTGATATGTTTAGCCGTTTTACAGAAATTGTAAATGGTCTTGCATATCATGGTCAACCAATCTCAGGGCAAATGAAAGTCAACAAGTTGCTACGAGGACTTTCTAAAGACTGGAATCACATCAAGACTTCTATTAGAGAAACACAAAGGATCGCACCTTTATCTGTCGATGAATTAGTAGGCACACTTCAATCTTACGAAGTGGAGCAAATCGATGAAGAGGAAGGTCCTAAAGGTAAAAAGTCAATTGCTTTAAAGTCTAATGATGATTATGATGTTACGGATACAGAAGATGATCTGGACGATGAAAAATTAGCACTCATGATAAGGAAGTTCAGAAAGTTAAACAAAAAAGGGAAGAAAATACAACTGGAGGAAGCAAAATACTCAAAGATCTCAGAATAAAGCAACTGAAGATAATGAGTTCAACAAAGATGTGATTTACTTTGAATGCAAGAAGAAAGGACACATCAGACCCAACTATCCTCTATTGAAGAAAAAGAAAGGAAATACAGAGAAATTCAAGAAAGCTCTCAAAGTAGAGACTTGGAGCGACATAGAATGTGAAGAGAGTGATGAAGAATATGCCAACATTTGTTTGATGGCAAACTCATAATCAGACTTAGACTCTGAAATAGACTCAGACTCAGATTCTGACAAGGAAATTGAGGTAAGTAACTTTAAAATTCCTATTAAAGTTTCAAAGTATATTGATGAACTCTGTCTTAGCCTTAAAGTATCTCTTAAAAGGATTTTCGAACTGAAAAAGGAAAATTCTATACTAAGACAACAAGAAATTTCTTGGAAGGAAAGATTTGAAAGTCTGAACAACAATTTCAAAACTTCAAAAGAAAATGAAGATTTTCTTTCAAAAGAAAACATTCTCTTAAAAGACAACATTTCAACTATTTCAAAAAGGTTTTCAAATGGATTTGAAAAGTTTGATAAAATTCTTTCAATTCAAAGACCTTATTTTTATAAATCAGGTTTGGGAATGACACCGGAAACTGTTACTTTAATTGATTTTCCAAAGGTAAAAGAAAGAATCAAATAAAGACTTGCTAAAACTTTTTACATAAATCATTTTCAAAAAGTTTTTGTAAAATCTGTTGGTCGGAGTGCTCTTAAATGTTCAAAGTGTAATAGCTTGGAACATTTTGAGAAGGATTGTCCTAAAGTCTGAAACCTGTTAAGAGAAACTGGGCAAATACTATCTTTGGAACTAACTCCCCTGGACCCAAGAAAGTATGGGTACCAAAGAAAACTTAAAATATTTGCATAATTGCAGGTCACTATCAAGAAAAAGATCAAATGGTATTTGGATAGTGGCTGTTCGAGACATATGACAAGAGATTCAAATTGCTTCATAAAGCTTACCCAAATAGATGGTGGAAAAGTTTCTTTTAGTGGAAATGGGAAATGAAGAATTATTGGATGTGGAACTGTCAAGATTGGGAGTCTCACAATCAATAATGTTTCCTTGGTGGAAGGTTTAAACTATAATCTTCTCAGTATAATCTAATTGTGTGATACTAGATTCAAAATCAACTTTCAAGAAGGCATATGTTCAGGAATTAGTAAGGATTTGTCTTAATCCTTTACTGGTCGAAGACATGGAAACATTTATCTGCTGGATATCAAATCAGAAAACTCTCAGTGTTTAATTTCCATTCAAGATGAAGAGAATCTTTGGTATAGAAAACTTGACCATATCAGTATGAAGCAGATAGCCAAAATTTCCTCCAAAAAGCTTGTTCGTGGATTGCCCAACCTAAGATTTCAAAAGTCAGAGTTATGCACACCATGTGTTTTGGGAAAATAGGTAAGAAATTCCTTTAAACCTATAAATCAAGTTTCAATTGATCATGTTTTGCAGCTTCTGCATATGGATCTCTTTGGACCAACCAGAACACAAAGCATTGGTGGGAAGAAATATTGCTTGGTAATCGTAGATGACTATTCTCGCTATACTTGGGTATTCTTTTTATCAAGTAAGTCTGAAACTTTCTCTCATTTCTCAAAATTTGCTAAGAAAATTCAAAATGAGAAAGGATATACTATAACAAGCATTCAGATAGATCATGGAGGTGAGTTTGAAAATCAAGACTTTGTAAATTTTTGTGATGAATGTGGTTTAAAGCATGTTTTCTCCTCGCCATATACTCCCGAACAAAATGTAGTCGTGGAAAGAAAGAATAGATCTTTACAAGAAATGGCAAGAACTCTCTTAATTGAAAGTAACATTTCTTTTCGTTTTTGGGCTGAAGCAGTTTCTACAGCATGTTATATTATTAACAGAGTTTTCTTAAGGCCAATTCTAGAGAAAACTCCTTATGAGTTGTTCAAAGGAAAAAAGCCAATTGTTTCCTATTTTCATGTGTTTGGTTGTAAATGTTTTATTTTGAAAAATGCAAATGATCGCATTTGTAAGTTTGAAGAAAAATTAGACGAAGGAATCTTCCTTGGATATTCAACCACTAGCAAAGCCTACAAAGTATAGAATAAGAAGACTCAATTTGTGGAAGAGTCAATGAATGCCAAATTTCAAGACTTCACACAAAATCAATTGATTTAGACTCAACCTGAAGAATCTGAACTTACTCTAGACTCTACAAAGTCAAATTCCTCTAAAGCAGCTCAGACTACAGAAGGTCAACAACGAACGAATTTTGAAGAATCGAATGAAGAAAAAGATGAGCAAATTGTCAGACCAATCAGCAACTGCAAGCACAAGTCAAGTCATCCCAAAGAACTCATCATTGGTAACATCGATGATGGGATTCGAACAAGATCTAAAAGGTATGAAGAGTCTAGCGTTGTGACTCTTATTTATGAAATAGAACCCAAAAGCATAGAAGAAGCCTTAACAAACGAAAGCTGGATTGAAGTTATGCAAGAAGAACTTAGATAGTTCAGTGTCAACGATGTTTGGGAATTAACTCTTAAACCAAAAGGTAAATCTATTATTGGTGCTAAATGGGTTTTTAGGAACAAGATGGACGAAAAAGAAAAAGTCATAAGGAACAAAGCAAGACTCATGGCCAAGGGATATACACAAGAAGAAGGGATAGACTATGATGAAACATACGCACCAGTGGCAAGGTTAGAAGTAATTCGTTTATTACTTACTTTTGCTTGCTATAAAAATTTCAGGCTATTTCAAATGGACGTCAAAAGTGCATTCCTGAATGGATTCATTCAAGAGGAAGTTTATGTGGAACAACCCCCCGGTTTTGAAGACCCAAGGAAACTAGATTATGTATTTAGACTGAAAAAAACACTATATGGATTAAAGCAAGCACCTTGAGCTTGGTATGAAAGGTTAAGTAAGTTTTTAATTCAAAGTGGCTTTGTGAAAGGTAAAGTAGACACTACTCTATTTATTAAAAGAGAAGGTAAAAACTTTCTACTTGTTCAAATTTATGTTGATGATATTGTCTTCGGATCTCCTAACGAAAATCTGTGCAAGAAATTCTCTAAGTTTATGCAGGAGGAATTCGAGATGAGCATGATGGGTGAACTATCTTTTTTTCTCGGACTACAAGTGAAACAATTGAAGGAAGGAATTTTCATTTATCAAGAAAAATATGCTAAAGAACTTGTTAAGAAATTCGGTTTGGAGAATTGCAAAAAGATTGATATACCAATGTCAAGTTCCTCGAAGCTAGATAAAGATGAAGGAGGAAAGAAAGTTGACCAGAAGCTATATAGAAGTATCATTGGTTCACTTCTTTATTTTACTGCCTCTAGACCTAACATTTTGTTTAGTGTTTGTATTTGTGCCATATTTCAATTAGATCCCAAAGAATCTCATCTAAGTGCTGCGAAACGCATCATCAAATATGTTGCAACAACCTCTTCGTTAGGTCTATGGTATCCTTAAAAGGGAGACTTTACTCTTCTTGGATACTCAGACGCAGATCTTGCTGGATGCAGAGTTGATAGAAAGAGCACCTCAGGTATGTGTCAATTACTTGGAAATAGGATAGTATCTTGGTTCTCAAGGAAGCAAAGTACGGTTACTCTCTCAACAACAGAAGTAGAGTGTGTGGCTCTTGGAAGTCGTTGTTCTCAAATTTTATGGATAAAACAACAGTTAAGAGATTTTGAAATCGAAGACTCATGCATTGAGATTAAATGTGACAACACAAGCGCGATCAATCTTACCAAGAATCTAATTCTTCATTCAAGAGCAAAGCATATAGAGATTCAACATCACTTTATAAGAGACCATGTTCAAAATGGAGAAATTCTGATTCAATTCATTGATTCAAAGAATCAACTAGCGAACATCTTTACAAAACCTCTGGAGAAAAGTCAATTTAAGTCTATTCGGGACAAGCTTAATATTATAAAGTCTGAAGAAGCTCAGACTCAAGGATAAAAGCCAAAAGATGTTCAGATTCAAATGATCAAAGATCATGACTGTAAGTTATTTTAGTTTTAGAAATTTATCTTTTGAAAAAGGTATGTTTGTCTATTAATCCGTAATTGATTGACATTATCTTTCCAAGTTTTTGTATTTACAGCAATCATTCCTTTTTGAAAAAGAAGTTATTTTTTATGGCAGTTATCTATTTTCAAAAAGGCAGTTATTTTTGAAAAGACATTTTTTTTTTTGGTGACGATTCGTATACCCCGATTCGATTGATTTATATACTGTTCTTCTTCTTCTTTTTACTCGCAAACCCTAAAGGCACAGAACTCCACCTTCTTACCTTTTCTCCCTAGTTTAATCCTTAAAGTTTTCATCTTTCTCGCGAATCGAGTTCGGAAAACTCTCAAAGACTGTGAGAATGTCTTTCCTAAGAAAGTCTTCAAGGATTGCAAGCACGGAACCACAGCATATGAGTGAGGGTCCTACGCACTTTGACCTTACCGAGCAAGAAGATTTTCCAAGGCAACAGCAGATCCCACAACATTCTCAACCGCGCCATTCTCTTCAGGCTAGACCACAGAATGTTCAGCAACAAATGGAGGAGGAAGTTATCGAAGATGCTAAACCAGTAAGAACTTAAAAGCCTGCCTTTAATTTCAAACTTTATTTTGCCTTAAAGGATGGAGGCTCTCCAATGACTATTATTGACGAATTTATGAAAGAAAATGGGTACAAAAATGAAACCCACTTTTTGCAAACAATGGAACGTTTGGGAATTGCTCTTGTTGGTTCTGCAGATAGGGCATTTGCAAATTTCCCAAGTGATCCACGTTTTGGAGGAGTTAGTCAAACTGATGGAAATGATGATGAAAAGTTGTTTACTCATTTTAAGCCTAGAATGGGTATTGTTGTGAATGTTCGATGAACAAAATTAGATCTGTTTCGTTCTGAGGAACACAAGTAAACTTACTCTAAGTTGTTAGAGCGAGGGGTGATGAACCCAAGGACTATAGATTTCAATTTTCTTGATTCTCTGAATGTGAAGTCGTGGGAGAAATTTACTTTACTTCAACTTGAACGCTTTTGCTCTGACTCTACTATAGCCCATCTAGAACTTTATGCTTATTTCTATTCCAATCTAAGTTTCTTGGATGCGAATAGATTCTCTTTCAATGTTAGAGACTAGGATTATGTGGTGGACATGGACACTCTGGCTGATGTGATTGAGTAGAGAGATGGTTATTTCAATCAATTAGCGTGTCTATTAGTCGTGCAACAGTGGAGCTTGTTCGAGATGGAATGGCAGAAGGTCGAATTTCCGATTCGAGGATGAATGCTTCGAATATCTTGCTTCACAAGATTGTAATCAACTGTCTTAGACCCAAATCCACGTCAAAGACTTACGTCTCCAATTCAGAAGCAAAGTGATGTATGCTATCAATGCTGGTAAAAAATTCTCTCTGCCACTCATTATCATGTTTCACATGTATAGATCAATGTTGAAGGACAAGGGTCAACTTCCCTATTTAGCACTTGTTACTAAGCTATTCAGACACTTTAACATTCAGCCTCCAAGAATTCTGTGTGTTCGGACATGTGATCAAATGGTGGTAGGGCTGAAGATGGTTTCTAAGATACGTCTGAAAGAGCTAAACAAGGTTCTAGAGAAATTCAAGGAAAATACTCCTCACCAATCTCATCAAGACTCTATTGCTGCAAAGCGAAAAGGAAAGGAGCCAGTGACAACTCCATCTAAAAGAAGAAGAGCGATCATCTTGCAGGATGAAGAAGAAGATGATGATGTTACCATCTTCGCTCTTGCTTTAAGGAAGTTGCAGCGTTCTATTCCAGAAACAGAGGATAAAGAAGACCTAGAAGAGACAGAGAAGAGGAGTGAAGAGAGGGAATCGATAAGGAAGGAGAAAGAGGAAAAAGGAGATGTAGACAAGGAGTAACAAGGAGAACAAGGCCATCCTGTCATTGAAGAAAAAATAGAACATGAAGAGTACTTCTCTCCACCAGAAGACACTGAAACATGGGGAGCTGCTGAGAAAAGAGATACTTCTTCACTTGCTTTTACTAATGATGATGTCAGTCGTTCTCCTGCCAATCCAGAAGATGTATATGCCTCTCACTTCCCTAAAGAAGGTCATGAGGTATCTTCTCCGAATCTAGATGTTCATGCTGATGTGCCATCATCATCACAATCTAATCATGCTGAAGCAAACACTCAAACTGACAACACAACAGACTTTTAAAGACTTCTTGATATTTTCATGGAGATGTGAGGTCAAATTTATGCCTTGGGATGCGAATTTTAGAATATTCAGAATGCTTATAAAGCCTCTTCAGAATCTTTGAATAATCAAGTTCAGGCCCTTAATCTTCAAATTCAAGCAACTGCCAAGGGTGAGGAATTAGCACATCTGAAGGAGGATCTACGAAAGTTGGAGGAGATAGTTAAGTCGATGGGAGATTTCCAGCTTGTTCGTGTTCCAAAACAATCTTAAATCAATTCTTGTTTTCATCTCTACCTTTTTAATGCTGACAAAAAGGGGGAGAAGTGCAGATTTGTTTGATTTAAACTCATACTTGTTTTTGTTTTTGACTTTAAACTTTTGTTTGGCTGGATTGTGACTTTTGGATTATTGTGGTTTTTGGATTGTGATTTGACTATATGTTTGCATTGTAGTATCTTAAGCATTGTTGGTACTCATGGCAAAGATAGTTGTTTTTACAGGACTAACCTATTTCCTATGGATGCAGATTCAATACTATATTTATCCTAACTTATTTATCTTTTATGAGATATCCTCGTTTGCTTGACTATTGTCTTGCAGGTCAAAATTTCCAAATCTACAGGAAAGTTTTGTCACCATAAAAAATGGGGAGATTGTTGGAGAAAACTTATGTGTTTTGAAGTTGACAAAACGTTTCCATTAGTCTAGTTTGAAGACTTGAAGAGTCTTTCGTCAAAGTCTGAAGACCATCAGATTCAAGCTTTAAAGTCTGCCCTCATTGACAGTTTCTAGACCGTTGAAAAAGACTTATCTAGAATTAAGTATCTATTTAAAGATTTGATTTGAGTGGCTAAAGAAGCTTCTTACGGCTAGAGATAACATCTCGAGATCTTTTATTCGTTTTGATTTTGATATGAGTAAATTTGACTAATTGATTGGCAATGTATACTTGGAAGGTTCTATTTATGGAAACCTAGATCCTGATTGTATGGGCGAGTAGGATTGGTGGGCTATCATCACATTCCTTAAGTAACTTGAAGATCTCCTTAATTGATTCCGTCCAACGGTTAGATGGAAGAACTTCGTTGGAAAGTACCAACGGGTATGAAGGCATGGAGAAGTATATAAGGAAGAAGCTCTGGTTATTCGAGTTTGTGCGTGATAGAGAAATTCCAAAGTCTGAAGCTCCTTGTTCCTTGTTGATTCAATTGTTGAGTGAAATCTATACTCAAAAGAGAGATTAAATACTTGTGAGACCTTGAGGAAGTGTAGCAAAGTCTCTACACTGTGGAATCAAGGACGTGATATTGTAACGATTATTTTGATTCATAGTGAAATCCAGTCGGTGGGCTATCAGTGCGGGAGAGTGGATGTATGCTTGGATTAAGCCGAACCACTATAAACTCTGTGTTCATTTTCTCTTATCCCTGAACCTCTTATTTATGCTTACAAGTTATTTATTCATTTAACAGTTGAATTCTGTCTTACCGTCCATGAAAAATATTCTTTTAAGTCCTACGAAAATTTTTATATACCTATTCACCCCCCTCTAGGTGTATTCACTAGCCCCTTTCACTTTGAACTGTAAATCTAAACATTTGAGAGATCTAATTGGTAACTTCTACTTAATTATTTGTTATTGCAAATAATTCTAGCATTTAACATACTAGATCTTGAAGAGGATTGTTACATTTAAATTTGAAGTTATCCTTGTTTTTTTTTGGTAATTTACAAATTATAATAGAATTCTGAACTAAACTCAGATATGTCTAAAGCTAAGTATTGGACTTTATGATTTTTTGGGTTATACATTGGAGTAAAGACCCCCAACACGCACGCATTCATAATCGTTTTTGTGGTGTACGCAAATGCCTGTGTCACGGGCACTTCTGGACCATGACACTTGCATGTGGGGATGGCGAAAGGCGGAGAAGGGGGATGCCTGTGTATTCGCCTCGCGCCCCATGTAGGGCAAGTTTATAGGCCCATCCCACCTCCACGAGGCATCCGGGTTTCACCACCTTCCCGTGCGCACGCGCACACGCACACGCACGTACGTACTCTCGAATGGCAAGATCTTGAGGATTGCATCTTGCTTTTTCCGCTCTACGTGCTTCTAGCAGCAAACTTATGTGAGCTAAAGCTCATTAAAATTGAATGATATTCTATCTTGTCCTATCATAATTTTTTGGAATAGAATATGTGGTACGCACTCAGCATGTTTGTAAATAAAGAACCAAACTATACGGTAGCTATTCAATACTCACATAGGTAAGAAAGTCACCGATCTGTGTAACTTCGCAAGCTTGTGTATCATAAAAGCTCTGTTGGAATATCGGTGGCAAGTAACAAAGATGGTACCGGAACTTTGAAATGGGCTTCTTTGATACACGTATTGGGCTTAACTTCAATCTCAAAGTAGATTTTCTGGCTTTACAGGAGGATTCGGCCTGACCTCTATTGGAGGTTGACCCTTTAGGTTTAGGCTTCTTGAATTGAGCAAGAATTAGCGAACTGCTCGAGCAGCGGCCATTGGATGGTGTCGCTACGTGTCTCTCGTACGTAGGTTCATCTAAGTATACTCATGTAGACAAGTAGGCAATTTTTGACATGGATTAGCATGTTTTAACACGATTATATAACAAAAACGAAAGTGACCTGAATCCGATATTGTTTCGCGACACCAGAATTAGCTTTTGACATCTCCAAGTTGTCACGATTCTTCTGAGATGGACCTCGAGGGAGTTTGGCCAAATGCCAAGTGAGGACAAATAACCCTTTTGTGAGTTGGAGGTCGGTGCTTATCGAGCTCTCTCAAGCCCTATGGATTACAACTTCATTTTTCATTCATTTGATTTTAAGTTAAAGTCACCACTAACTTATTCTAAGCTAATTAGTAGCTGGGTAAGGCGCAAGAGCACGCCTTACTCATGCAAAGTAGAGATTCTTGAGTCCTTGGACTTGTTTACACTAAATTTGTCTCATACCTATTATCGATACCTTTTATCTTTTGGGAAAAGCACAAAAAATATCCTAAACCTTTCATATTAGCATTATTCAGTTCTAAATCTTTTAATTGGACCAATTTAGTCCTAAATATTTTTACATTGATACCAATTCAGATCACCCAGTCACTTTTGGCCGGAAATTGTTGATGTGGATGGCGGTCATTTTATGTGGCACAGTTACCATTGACGTGGACATTTTATGAATAATTTTTTAATTTTTTTAGAAATTTTAAATCAATGTTTTTTTCCTTTCTTCCATTGCAACCGTGCGAGGGTCATGGCTCTTGCTCAACCTCAACCAGATGTGAGCAAGGTGCAGGTGGTTGCGAGTGAGGCTAACTTTGCCATGACCTGGTTAGCTATAAGCGAAGACAGCCTCCCCACGGTTAGTGAGGCCATGGCTACCTTCGCCCATGGTCGCTTGACCCAATATTTTAAAATTAACTCACGAGGATTCGAGTAGCGAGGGAGTGAGAAGGGCCGTGAGTGGCAAGGGGCTGGAGGGCAACCTCAGCGGTGATGCCGATGAACAATCACCAGCAATAATCAGCTAAAAAACTAAAGCAAATAACAATTTATAATGATTTGATTTTATCTCCAAATCCAAATTCACTGTTCAGGTAACAGTTAAATATGAGCTGGATTCCACTAGTAATCCTCAAAGCAAGTTACAATTGACAAGTATCGTTCCTATTTACCGATAAGTCACACTATTAGGACATAACCACTATTCTTATACTTGTACACTTGACTTGGTTACAATTACAAAGCAATACAAACCCTTTACAGAAAATATTAGAAGAAGAGCAATGACACTTTCAGATTTTGGACAATTAAGATCAGTTAACGCAACTGTAATCTCAATATTTCTTTTGTCCAACCCTTTCAAGCTTCTTTGACCCTCCTCGCATTGAAGTCTTCAATCTTCTCGTGGGAGACTTTGACGAAGATAAAAAAGAGCCATTGAGAGTAGGCGGAAGCTTTTGCTGGAATTGTGATTGCCCATACAATCGTTTCCTCCGACGTCATCGGGTTTCCTGAAATAGAGCTCGATAAAACTTTCACTTCCCTGATCCTGGGTCTGATACATTATAAAGCTGTAACTTACTTTTCTAATTCTTTCTCGATTTTTTTGTCGTGGATTCTCATTCTATAACGGCTATTTTTGTTTTTGTTTTTGTTTTTTTAACAAACAGCGATCATCTCCAAGCAGATATCTAACCGGCATCGCCTGAGACTTGATATTAGCAAAACTCGATGTTCACCATCAGCATGTGCTCGTTGTCATTAGTTAGTGGATGCCTTCCAATGAGGCTATGAGTGAAATGACACTCGATTGGGTATCCAATGATCCTTTTGAATTTATCGACATCCAAAGACATCTTAAAAGAACAAGATTGACCTTGGTACCTCTAAATTACCAC
Source organism: Eucalyptus marginata (assembly GCA_014182565.1). Taxonomy (NCBI): domain Eukaryota; kingdom Viridiplantae; phylum Streptophyta; class Magnoliopsida; order Myrtales; family Myrtaceae; genus Eucalyptus; species Eucalyptus marginata. The sequence continues at coordinate 19,469,419 of CM024585.1, forward strand.
GAGCTACTAGTCATATTGACACCTGTTCTCCGAGTCACCGCTATTAACAAAATTATCATAATATTTGCACTTATTATGCTTAAGGAATTCTTGTACATGATAGAAACATCTACATTTCTTTTTTTGCAAACAATGTTTGTTCTACATGTTGTGCAGTGAATGCATTTGAGATTTTTTCCTAAAAGAAAATCCCCTTGATGTTGAAAGCGATTATTGCATGCTTTTATGTATATCAATGCACTTGCTATATTCTTAGAAGTATTAATTATATTGTAGGCAAGTTTCATCCAAAAATTGAAGGAAGATATGTTATTGATATACTGACTATCTCACATAGATTATTAAGTTTTTTTTTACAGAAACATGAAGGTGGTAAGAGAATCTGTCATGTGAAGTTTGACGATTCTTCAAGAATAATTACTACAGATTGATAGCAACAAATTTCGCTGATAGGAGCAAATTTCACAGATAAGAGCATATGCTTCTCTGAAATTTATAAACTTTACCTAGATTCTATACTACTTTCAAAGGTCTGAAAAATCTTCTCTATGCACCACATCGGATTTATAGGAAAATATCAAAATACATTGGATGATGTGAGCATGCCCTTAAAGCTCTGTATGAAATGTTGAGCAGTTTATTGATCGAAATGTTTAAAATGCTTATAAATACTATTTTGTTTGTTCAAAATCAAGGGCATGATTTGAGATATTTTTCACATCAATTTATATAGGAGTTTGTTGAGTTCATGTAGATTGAATTCGAGACAAGCTTGATTGAAGAATTTAAATCTCTTTCTCAAATTTCAAAATGTAAACAATGATGAAGATGTTGTTACAAAGAAAATAGAGCAAGAAGCTTATGTTTAGCGTGCAAAATCGTGATAGAAGCAAGGAAATATGTGATAGTAGCATACGTGCTCTGATGGCAGCATAGAAGCTCTCATAAAAGCACAAAAGCTGTGATAGGAGCATAGGGGGTAGCTATTGTAAATGGAGAAAATTTTCAAACCCCGATGAAGGCTATTTGCAAAAACTTCATGATGACGAGGAAAGGATAAGCAAGAAAAGAGGGAACATACAAAAGAAAGGGGAAGAGTCATGATCATCTGAAAGAAATTATGCATTAAGGGGGAGATTAGGTCAATTATGGGCAAATCTTCATATACTTGAGCTAATTTTGACTTAGATTTCGATTATTATTCTGAGGATGGAAGAAAATGTGAATGCATATGTAGAACTTGTCAAGGTCTGCATGGATCAATTAGTCCATCTTCTTTAACACTCACCTTTTGTCATTAGCCAAATCTCTTGATTATATTATATTTTGAATATGACAAAAAGATTGTAAGGAATTAATGCATTCGTGTTGGTTAGAATAAAAAATGGAGAAAATGTTAGATACTTGATAGTAATATAGTTTTAATAAAAGCAGGATAATCGTGCATTAAATTTTTATCTTACATGCTAAATTTATTCATATCCTGTGAAGTGTTAAGATGTAATTTGCAATATCGTAATCATATTATGAAATTACCACTCAAGCTCTTTGTCAAAATTCAGTTTGCATGATGATATGTCATTTCTATTCAATATCTCATGTAGCCAAATAATTTGAGTAGAAGCTAGAGCCATGTTAAATTTCAATGTATTGCTCATGCTACTTCTATTTGACATCTCTTGTATTCCCTATACAAGATTATTTTTTTTATTATGACAAAAGGGAAAGAATTAGAATGATTGTATAAATCTATGCTCCTTGGTATATATTTGTTGATGCATATGATGGTTGATCATATAAAACATAAGTTATATTATATATCTCTTTGCTCACCTAAGCATGTTGAATGTGTTGCTTTTAAAAATTGTGCTCATGCCTAATATTTTTGGTGAAGTTGTATGAAGATGACTTGAATTAAATATTTTCAGCATAATAGCCTTTACATTATTATTGCCCTTTTATTATGAGAAAAACAAGGATAGGTAGAATGATTTTATGAATCCATGTTCTTTGGTATATATCCGTTGATACATATTGTCACAACCCCAACCCTATTTCCAGGGTCACGAGCAATAAGGGTTATTTTTGCAACGTACCAGGCTCGTCGCCATCCCGATTCTTTCTATCTTGTTATCATGCACATGCCGAAACGTGAATAAACAACTCCTGGACAAACAACAATTGGAAGATTGGGATAAACATTACACCGAATACACTAGTTTATATTATAACAATACTTTTACAATCCCTTTCTCTACGGATCATCTTTTCTTTTTGCATCACACTAAAGTTTCCACATAAGTCACAGGGAATTTTCTATCTTCTCTAGTATGACTGCAGCTCCCAAAACTAACATGAGACTTTCATATCTACAAGATTGAAAGATGATGGAGTGAGTTTTGAGAACTCAGTAAGTAAAATCCCTAACTCTCTGCTCGGAAAGTATCTTATCATCAAAACCTAGCAAGTACAACACTTGCAAACAGTGTCGATGGCAGATCAATAACAAACTTATGGTTACATCTCGAATACATGCAAATATCCACAATAACATGCTTCAATGCATGCTTACCTTCGGCTTAACAATGAACACATCAACAAATTATGCTTGTGCATAACCGACACTCAATTTAACATTGTCCTGGCTTGACTAGGCCCTTCCGGGTTGACCGTGGCTTCCAACTTCTTATTGGGCTTCCTGGCTTGACCAGGGCATCTCAGCTCGATCGGGACTTCTCGGGGCTAACTTCCCGAGGCTTCCGAGTTCAAAACCTAGGTATCTCGGCTCAACTGGGGCATCCCATTCAATGAACGAGGCATTGCCGCCAACTCTATGTGGCGACGGAGGCTTTTCTATCTTTAAGTGCATACATAAATGCATTATACAAGCCAGCTCTTATCTTTTCTATGAGCCGACATATACATGGCCCGAAGGCATGCTCATTCATTCGTGTGTATCGTGAATTTATTATACTTCACTAGCAAATATGTCAAGAACAATCTTTGGTTCATAACTTGAATCAATCACTTAGAGCCGATCCTCGCACTAGACAAGACTCGGAAACGGTATGCCTCGATACCAATCCAAGACCTCGAGGCTTGGGTACACCTCGCTTTAGTGATGATCCCAAGCTTGACGGACCTTGGCCCCGACCCGATGTGAATACACTTGTGCCGTTAGTGACCCTTGGGTCGTTGTTTGATTCAATGCCAAGCGCAAAGTCCCCGCATCCATTTGGACTATGGAAATCGACATCCCTTGGTGCCTTACCAAGACCTTGTGGATTTGGGCAATACTGCACCAATCAAGGTATAAAATCGACACGCCTCAATGTCGATTTAGGATCTTGCGGTCTTGGGTGATCTTTGCACCAAGCGAGACTTGGACTCGGCATCCTATTTATGCCGAACCAAGGCCTTATGGCCTAGGCGACTTTGTCTTGCGATGAACTCAACCTAAGCAAACCTCAGCCTCATTCCGGGTGCGAACAACTCAAGCACACGTTCAAGCACAAACATGAGCAAAACCATACCAAAGATCAACATCCGATCCATGGCTTGACAGGTGAGCACCTAACTAGACTCAACAATGGAGTCTACCATCCTAGAGGAGAAATATGGATCTTACTTACCTGGATGAACCTTGAGAACTAGCTTGAATGACTTGATGAAGGGCGATGGTGCGAGGTCAAGAGAAATAGAAGAATGGCGTGTAAAAGGGCAAGAGGGGAGAAGAGATCTCTGAGTGAGAATGAATGGGGTGGTTTCCCTATTTATCGGCTCAAAATTCATCATTACATTTTCCAAGTGGCCCAATCTTCTTTCTTGAAGTGGCACATCTATAACATCGAGGTGGTAAGCCTAGTTTGCAAGCGGCCTACCAAGGATTCTAGGAGAACACTTGCCATCTTCTTATTGGACCACCTATTCCATGCCATCATAACTTAGCCTACTTATTTTTCAAGGAAAATCTAATTGTAATGATGGATAAATCTCCATAAGGACACCTAAGCTAATGACTAAGCTTCTTATATTTAATGCTTGGATTTTATGTAATCATTGGGCTAGATATTTCTCAAATGTCCTTAGCAAAACTTACTCACCAAGTTCCCTCTCTCTCTCTCTCTCTCTCTCTCTCTCTCTCTAGAATCTTCCATGGACACCTAAGTTTATGAGTCACAAACTTCTCTTCCAAACCAAATCTTTTGGCCATCATTACATAATCTTCCTAAGGTCACCTAAGCCAATGACTCACCATCTCCATTAATGGCTTAGATTTGTGTAATCATGAGGTTTGGATATTTACCACATGCTTAAATTAAAGAACTTGCTTTCTAAGTTTTGGCCTTCTAGAATATTCCACAAATTTCTCATCTAATTGGTCCATTTAAGCCCTTGAGTCATTTGCTTTTTCCCCAAGGAAAATCTTGAGCCATCATTATCAAATCTTCATGGGACACCTAAGCGGAGTGACTCATCATTGCATTTAATGAAGTATTCTAGAATCTTCTATTATGTCTTCTTTTGATTGGTCCATTTGTCAAAGAGTCCCTTACTTAATTCCCAAGGCAAATCATTTAGTAATCATTACCAAATCTAGAAATATTTATCTAAAGTGATGAGTCATCTTTCTTCAAGAAGAACCTAGGATATTCTATAAGGTTCTATTTTGTCCATTTCCAAAGAATATGACAACCATGGAAAATAGGCCATTAGAAGTGCAACCGGAACTGGGCAATGACTTTTTGTGTACGCTATTTGACCATTCTACCACACTCGAGGTCCATGGCAAAGCCACCATTGGTGTGGTTGTCGTAGGCAAAATTGCCTACTTTGGCTAAGTCGGTGACCTAGAGCATGGGCTTAATGGCTGGCCTTTAGGGTGGCTCTAGCCAAACATATCAAGCCCGTGGCTAACTCGAAACATGGGATAGGCCCGAGTGCAGAACCTAGCACACAATAAGGTTCCTAGTCCGGATCCAAGATCCATCACAAGGGGTCCATGGCCAGTCCATGACTAGTCCATGGTCGAGCATACTTGGTCCATGGTCGGCTCTCGGTTGTTATGTGGTTGCGTCGGAGCGGTCGATCCGTGACCAACGCATGGTCACACCGGATTGACTCATGGTCATCCATAGTTGTTACGTGACCAAGCGGAATCACCCGCGATCAAAACATGACTGCTTTGGATCGATCCATGATCATCTATCGATCCATGGTAGTACGTGACCATCCAACGATCAACCCTTATGGTCGAGCAGCCATTCCATGGCCAAATGGCTCGGGTCCACTTGCATGGTCAATGGATTGGTTCATAGCTAATCCCTTGATCAATCCATGGCCAATCCTTTGCCTCCCTTCTAGTTAAGCCAATCAGTCCATGGTCGATCCTCGAAACGATCCATGACCAATTCTTATCATTGGCACACCGAACTTATAGCCATTTCTCATAGGGTCAAAAAATCGGGATGTTACAACATATGATGATTGATTATATAAAACATTAGTTATATTGTATGTCTTTTTTCTGGCCTAAGCATTTCAAATGTATTGTTTTTGAAAATTGTGTTCATGCCTAATATTTTTGGTGAAGTTGCATGAAGAAGAGTTGAAATACATATTTTCAATATAATTGCCTTTACACTACTATTCCCTTTTTATTATGACAAAAATGAGGCGAGGTAGATTAAATATACACAAGTTTTTGGAGGACTACTATATGCTTTGAATTTAGTAGACATGATTAATACTCACTTTGATTTAAAAACTCATGTAATTAAGTGACTTGTGTAGAAACAAAAGTCGCCGTTAGTTTTTATTCTTTGCTTTTACTGTTTATTCTTGGTATCTACTAATTATATCAATTGAATTTCTTAATATTTTGAGATTGCATTATGTGCTTTTTATGCCTTGATTTGAATTCCTATATTTGGTAATGTAAGCAAACTTGTTTTACTTTACAAGCCAGTTGAAACTCCAAATCTATTATTATGAATAATGTCACACCCTAAACCTTGAGTGCGAGCACATCCCTTGGTGGTCGATAAAATTGCGACGTCCTAGAACGTGTCGCCGACCCATTCATTTTATTCCATATACGGAAGCGAATAAACAAATCCCAAGACAACATAAATATGGGATAGAAAAGCAAGACAACAATTTTCACAAAATGCTTTTATAAACAAACTGAGTTTATATACAATACTAGTCTATAAACAAAAGCCTATTCAGTCACTAAGCCATCTAAGCACAAGACTCCTCAGCCGAGACCTCTGAGATCTCTGGGGGATTTGGCTCTTCCACGACACCATCAGGGATGTCGGTGTCAAGGCGGCCAGCCATCTCCTCACCCTCACAACGGGTGCGTCGAAACCATCCAGGGGACCCTCCTATTCTCCGTTCGGCCCATCATGAAATCACACCCTAAATCGATGAGGTACCCACTCTAGTAGACCCTCATCGACCATGATCATGCTCACAATGAGCTCATGGAGCCAGAGAGTCTCGAGGATAGGGAAAAAGGTACTCTACTCACTAAACCCCTTCGGCTACCCAAAACGTACTGGAGGGACCGCCATCTATGGACCTGAAAAGTTAAGCCCATGATAGGGTGAGACAACGTCTCAGCAAATCTATGCCCTAAACCCCGATTAGGAAGAAAATACTTCTAAAGGTAGTCTAATCACACATCACACAAGACTTACCTCGCCTTAGTTCCTTCCTGCACGTCAGTACAGTTCATATCACATATAATTGCATTAAAAACACTCATCAATCGGGACGTCTCAACTTATATCACAAACCAATTACAGGGGTCTCGATTATAAGGTCAAATTGTTATGACACATCCCATTCCGTGCCACACAATTTTGTCCCATAATCAAGTGTGTTCAATCAATCATGCGTCCTAATTGATTACGACCTAACGGCCACGGTCGACTAAATAGTCAGCGGTCTTCCGGCGTAGCCGGGCATCGTCTCGCACCATCGAGCACGGCAACGTCTACATCTAGACGGCATTCCATAAAGGAGCATTGGCCTAGCCTCCATTGTGACCGGCATCCGTTGACTTGGGGCATTCTCGAAGGAGCATCGTTCGGCCCCAAAGGCTTGTGACGGGTTCTCATATCATTCATGCACACATCCAAACACGGCTTAGACATCATGCCTTGCACTCAAATGTCCCAATTAAAATAATGTACTTAACCCATTTTCTTCATATTAAAAACACACGGTAAAATAATCATATGTAGGTACAAGGTCGGATCGAACAAGAAAAGTTGATATCCTTTCTTTTAAAATCCCACTATTTAATATAGTATTTAAAAACATTTTCAATGTCAAAACCCAACACCCGGTATTTTCTAATTAAATCCCAAAATTTCATCATTTTGAAATAAATACTCAAAATCAACAATCGTCACTCAATTCCACAATTTTGACAATCAATTGCATAAACTAAGTACAACATTGCAATCGGCATGAAATTTCAGGTCACTAGCTATCCCGGTATAATTTTTGAAAATATTAAATAATTCAATAAATAGCAAAATTAATTAAATGAATGCAATTTAATCCAATAAATGCATACTTTGGCTGGAAACGCTAATTTAACCACCTAAACGGGCCTAGAAAAATAATGCACTTATCCACATAAATAGTACAATCTATCTAGCCCTTAATTAATCTAATCTAACCACCTAACAATCTTAATTAACCAACTAAATCACTAATCCATCTAAACTAACCACCTAAGCCATATTTAGCATAATCTAATTAACCATTAAGCATCATTAACCTCCTAAGCAAGGTTTGGTGAGTAAACTCACCGGATTAGCGAACCGGTGAGTCCATGGCGACGGCAACGGCGACGCGAAGATGGGTGGAACACAAGCCTATGGCGGCACCAAACGAGGTCCGGACGGGCTCATAAAAGGCCCATGAAGCTCACATTTAGGCTATGAGGTTCGGAATCTAGTCACGGTTGAAGGAGGTTGAACCGAGCGGCGACTTGGCGCGAAAACGGCAAGGCGGGACAGCGGTGGTTGCAGCGTCTCCTGGCGGTGGCTTGGATAGATGGCGGAGGAGCTCAAGTGGAGCTGGATGGTGGCCTGGGCTCGTGGGGATGATGAGCAAGCGTAGGGCGAGTGGGACGGCGACGGGCAACCAGCGGGCTCGGACGGCGCTCGGATGGCAGCGACGGCGCACGATGAGCGGCAGGGGGCGGTTGACAGGCTGCAGGGGCTTGGTTGGTTGGTTCTCTAGTTTTCTTGAGCTCAAAACATAACAACAATGGATAAAGTAAAGCCAAGGAGGAAGAAGAAGTGCTCAGTTGCAGGGGGACCACCAAATGGCCTCCAAAGTCTTCAAAAATATCCATTTCACTCATCACAAAATGCCCCACCAGCCCAAGCTTCATCCTCAACCAAGTTTTCCCCTCAAGCTTTTCTTAGAAGCCACCCAAAATGCTGAAATGTTGCACACCACATGGACCTACGGATTTTGAACACTACCGCTTCAATTCCAAGTCAATTTTTCTCCAATTGGACTTAGTTCAAAGGCTAAAATATCAAGGAGGATACCCACATCAAATTCAACATCTTTCCTTGCCCAAAGATCCAAATTGACGGCCAATAGTGCATTAAAAAATGGTCCTTTAATTTTTCCGGTCCAAAAACACCCAACTTTGGATTTTTGCCGAAAACTCGGGTATGGCCGAAAAATCTTTGGAGGATGAGTCGACATTCCTAAAATAAATCGTGACGTGACAGAACTTTCAATTTATGAAATTGGGTTCAATTTCATGGTTAATTTTAATCGGACGCGATTTTAGCGTGATCGAACCTATCGGGTAGCTTTTAGGAATTTTTAACGCATTTGACCCGTGGTTGATTATTTTTTAGCCACATTGTGCATATTCGACTCATTGGCGACTCTTGGTTGTCATGAAAATCTCGAGGTTTCAAATACGGGCACATGGTACAGAAATGACAGAAAAATCAGTTTAGTGCCGTTCGACGAGAATTGTGCAATTAGGTGGAATCACCCACACTTTAATCACATACCTCAGTAGAATCGACCTATCTCCAATCTCTGATTGATTTTGATAGTGTCGTATTGACTCTTGCAAATTAGCACGGTTGAGCAATCAATTTCTAGTCGAATTCTCAAGTCTATGGCGTTTAAATTCCTTAACAGCTTCACCTGATAGATTAGTTATCTCGTGAGTGATTAGCTCAGAGAAAAGAACTATAGGCGCATCGATAAAAAGCCCAACTCATTCAATCGAAAACAGAATCAGAAAATCAAGATGTCACAACTCTTCCCCTTTTATAAAAATTTCGTTCTCGAAATTTAAACCATTACAATTCTTTAAACAAAAAGTTTGGGGTATTGTCGTCTCATCAAGTCTTCACTTTCCCAGGTTGCTCCTTCTGTCCCGTGGTGTTGCTAGACCACTTTGACTAACGGGATTGTCTTGGTGCATAGAATCTACTCCTTCCAATCCACAATATGAACTGGTCTTTCCACATATGACACTCTATCGTTCACGTCTAATTCTTCAAAATTCACCACATGGGTCGGGTCAGGGTCATACTTTCTCAACATTGACATGTGGAAGACGTCATGCACTTGCATCAATCTCGGCGGTAATGCAAGACGATATGCCAGAGTCCCTATCCTTTCTAGAATTTCAAAGGGACCTATGTACCTCAGACTCAACTTCCCTTTCTTGCCAAAGCTTGAAGTACCCCTCATCGGTGATACCTTCAGAAAGACGTGCTCACCAACTTGGAATTCCAAAGGTCTTCGATGCTTATCTACCTAACTTTTTTGGTTGCTCTGATCGGTCTTTAATTTGTCTTTGATAACTGCAACTGCATCCACTAACTGTTGAACCAACTTTGGGCCTATGATCTTTCGTTCTCCAACTTCATCCCAACACACTAGCATTTTGCATGCTCTGCCATACAATGCTTCAAAAGGTGCCATCTGAATACTTTGCTGGTAGCTATTGTTGTAGGTGAACTCAACTAGATGAAACTGTTCCTCCCAACTTCCCTTGAAGTCTAGCACACAAGCTCTCAACATGTCCTCGAGAGTCTAAATTGTCCTCTTAGACTGGCCATTTGTCTCCGAATGGTAGGCCGTATTGTACTGCAGCTTTGTTCCCAAGGTAGACTGTAGACTTTTCAAGAAGGCTGCCGTGAACTCTAGGGTCTCTATTAGATGTAATCGTCATCGACACTCCATGTAGACGAACAATCTGACGCACGTACAACTCTACATATCTATCCAAGGCATAGTCCTTTTGTACAACAATGAAGTGAGCCGACTTCGCCAATCTATCGACCATAACCCAAATGGAATCATTACCCCTTTGACTCTTGGTAAACCCATCACAAAGTTCATCGTGATGTGTTCCCATTTCCACTCGGGAATCTCGAGAGGTTGTAGAAGTCCTCCCGGCTTACAATGTTGTGTCTTCACTTGTTGACACGTCAGACATTTGGCGACATGCTTGGCGATATCCACCTTCATACCAGTCCACCAATAGTGTTGACGCAGATTCTGATACATCTCCGTGCTGCCTGGATGAATGCTGTAACTGCTACGATGAGCTTTTGACAAGATCTCCTCCTTAAGCTCTGCATCGTCAGGTACACACAATTGTCCACGAAACCTCAGTGTTCCGTATTCATAAATCTGAAAGTTAGCCTTTCTCTTTTCAGTATCCTCTTGCAGGATTTTTTGGATATCTGGGTCTGTTAGCTGTAACGTCTTGATGCTAATCTGCACTTCCGGCTCAATTCTAAGGGTGGTCATAATATTTGAAAGGTGGCCTACCTCAAATTTGAAAACCAAATCTCAAGCTCTCTTGAGTAAGACCCACTCTTTAATCACCATTTGTGCTATCGAAGACTTTCGACTCAATGCATCAGCGACCTTATTAGCCTTTCCAGGATGATACATGATGTCGCAATCATAGTCCTTAAGAAGTTCCATCCAACGACGCTGTCTCATATTCAACTCCTTATGAGAAAATAGGCATTTAAGACTTTGATGATTTGTAAAGATCTGGAATCTTTCTCCACACAAATAGTGTCTCCAAATCTTCAAAGTGAAAATAATCGTTGCGAGTTCTAAGTCATGCGTCGGGTAATTCAGCTCATGAGGTCTCAACTGACGGGACGCGTATGCAACGACTCTACTATGCTGCATTAACACCCAACCCGGTCCTCTAAACGACACTTCACTGTAGATCACGTATCCTCCAGGGCCAGATGGTATTGTCAACACTGGTGCGGTAGTTAGCTTTTGCTTAAGCTCTTGAAAACTACACTCGCACTTATCTGTCCATACAAACTTCTCTTCCTTCTTCAATAGTTGAGTCAACGGTGAGGCTAATGCTGAAAACCCTTCCATGAACCTTTTGTAGTAACTTGCCAATCCTAAGAAGCTTCTGATCTCCGTCACTCTCGTCGGTCTTGGCTAGTTGATAACTGCTTTAATCTTGGTCGGGTCCACGGAGATTCCTTAGCCTGAAATCACGTGACCTAGGAAAGCCACATGAGTCAACCAAAATTCGCTCTTGCTAAACTTGGTGTACAGTTCATGATTTCTTAGAGTTTGGAGCACCGTTCTCAACTGTCTTTCGTGCTCTTTGGACTTCTTGAGTATACCAGCATGTCGTCAATGAAAACGATCACAAATTGATCCAGATACTCCTTGAAAACTCAGTTTATCAGATCCATGAAAGTAGTTGAGGCGTTTGTCAAACCAAACGGCATTACAGTAAACTCATAATGACCGTATCGTGTACAAAACGCTGACTTTGGTATATCTTCCTTTCTGATCCTCAGCTGATGATACCCTGTCCTTAGGTCAATCTTAGAAATTATCGACGCTCCTTGCAACTGATCAAACAAGTCGTCTATCCTCGACAACGAGTACTTATTCTTGATTGTCACTTGATTGAGTTGATGGTAGTCAATGCAAAGACGCAACGAACCATCTTTCTTTTTCACGAACAGAACCGGTGCTCCCCAAGGTGATGTACTGGGACATATGAATCCCTTATCCAACAACTCTTGCATCTGCACCTTCAATCTTTCAACTTGGACAACGCCATGCGGTAAGGAGCTTTAGAGATTGGCTCCATCTTGGGGGCTAATTCGATCACGAACTCTATCTCTCTTTCCGACGGCAGACCTGACATTTCCTTCGGAAACACGTCTAGAAAATCTTGAACCACTATGATATCCTCGATCTTCAGTTCCTCAACTGTTGTATCCACGAACAGTCGCCAAGTAATCTTTTACAACCCCCGTCTAACAAATGGGTTGCCTCAAGCGACGAGATTAAGGTAATCGAGGGTCCTTCTCGACTCCTAATAAACTTGAAACTTTCACTCGCTAATGGGTTAAACTGAATCGCTTTACGATAGCAGTCCATTTTAGCTCTTTGCTTGGTGAGCTAGTCCATGCCAATTATTACATCATAATCATACATGGCTAGGACTATGAAATCTATCCTTCCCTCTCACTCACCAATCACTAACTTACAACTAGGACAGCCTACTGTAGCTAACACCTTATGCTTTAACGGTGTAGATATACTAACCATTGACTCCAACAATTTAGGACTCAACCCTACTAGCTTAACAAATTGCTCAGCTATAAACGAATGAGTTGTGCTAGGGTTAAATAAAGCATAAGCAATTGTCATTTAGTGAAACAGTACTTGTGATCACATCAGGCGAGTCCTTTGCTTGTCCTTTGGTGACGTCGTACACTCTTCCTTGCGCTGGAGGTCTGTTTAGTCCACCTTGTTGTGCATTCTACGGTGCGCGGTGGTGGCAACTAGCTATGGTCCCATTGGTCTGTGGGGACAATCTCTGAATTGGTGGCCCTACTGACCACACCCATAGCAGGCTCCCGTCCTAGAATGGCATGGGGCTGATCCATGTCGCCTTCCATAGAAGCGACACACACCCATCTGACTCGGCGCAGACTTGCCTACCCCACCCTTCCTATTAGGTGGAATAGGATACCTTCCTTCGGTCATGGGCTTCTTCCCAAACCGGTTCCCATCCTTATTCGAGTTGAACCTTGACCTAGATGCAGCAGCTTGCTCACTCATATTCCTCTCTATCAACTGGGCCCGCTCATATAAATCGTTGTAGTCCTTTAGGTTGAATGGTACCAAGGGATTCTTCAACTCCGGTTGGAGGCCATTCCTAAACCTCTGAGCTCTGTCCTCCAGATCTTCCACCAGTCCGGGAGCATATTGCGATAGCTTTGCAAATTTGGCCTCATACTATCCACTATCATCATCCCTCGATGAAGGTGCTAGAATTCCTCCATCTTCTGCCCTTGGGCGTTGTTAGAAAAGTATTTGCTATTAGAGGCTTGGAGGAAGGCATTCCATACTGGAACTTCGCCTTTTGGGGCCACTCTCCCTCTGATGGCCCTCCACTAGGTACTTGCATTACCCTGCAGCTGATATACTGCAAGGACAACATTCTCTTCCTTGGTGCACATTAACAGTGCAAAGGTTTTCTCCAAGTTTTAGATCCAGAGTGTTGCAACCTCGGGATCTTTTGCACCGGTGAACCTCGACGGTTCAACTTCAAAAATTCCTCCACAAGCTTATGCATTGGTCTCTCAACAACCACGTTCGTAGGTGGAACGTCAACAGGTGCGGTAGCAGCAATGGCAGCATTGGCGGCAGTAGTAGCAGCGGTAGTAGCGGTGGCGGCTTGATTCTAAGCCTACTGCCCATCAAATTTCCAAGCGTCTTAAGCACTTGAATGATCGCATCTATCCTAAGATCGCTAGGGGCTGCTACCCCAGATCGACTGGTGGTGGCGCTAATCCACTTGGGTTGGCATGAGCCTGCGCTCTACCTCTACCACCTTGGGTATTAACCCTTGTCGGCGTTCTACCTCGAGTAATAGGTCCTACGGTCCTCTTTGTATGGCGTCCTCTACTCTTGATCACTCATGATGCAAATTCTTTACAGAAACTTGCTTTTCAATTCCATACAGAATTAGAAATTGAGCAATCACACAAAACAAGCTACCAATAAGCTATCAACCACATGCATCAGCATAAGAAAAAGCCTTTCTTACTAACTATCCCATAACCCATCGCATCATATCACACCATACACTGACCAGCTCTGATACCACTTTGGGCGGGGATGTCACGGCCCAAACCTCGAGTGTGCGCACATCCCTCAGTGGTCGATAAAATTGCGACATCCCAGGACGTGTTGCCGACCCATTCATTTTATTGCACATGTGGAAGCGAATAAAAAAAATCCCCAAACAACATAAATATGGGATAGAAAAGTAGGACAACAATTTTCACAAGACATTTTTATAAACAAACTAAGTTTATATACAATACTAGTCTATAAACAAAAGCCTATTCCAAAAAGAAGAGTCACTAAGCCATCTAGGCACAAGACTCCTCAGCTGAGACCTCTGAGATCTCCGGGGGATTTGGCTCTTCCACGACACCATTAGGGATGTCGGTGTCAAGGGGGCCAGCCATCTCTCACCCCCAACAGCGGGTGCGTTGAAACCATCTAGGGGACCCTCCTATTCTTCGTTCGGCCCATCGCGAAACCACGCCCTGAATCGATGAGGTACTCACTCTGGTAGACCCTCATCGACCATGATCGTGCTCAAAACGAGCTCACGGAGCTAGGGAGTCCCGGGGACAGGGAAAAAAGTACTCCGCTCACTAAACCCCTCAACTGCCCAAAACGTATTGGAGGGACCGCCATCTATAGACCTGAAAAGTTAAGCCAACGACGGGGTGAGACAATGTCTCAACAAGTCTATGCCCTAAACCCCGATTAGGAAGAAAATACGCCTAGAGGTAGTCTAACCACACATCACATAAGACTTACATTGCCTTAGTTCCTTCCTGCACGTTAGTGCAATTCATATCACATATAATTGCATTAAAAGCACTCATCAATCGGGACGTCTCAACTTATATCACAAACAATTACAGGGGTCCCAATTATAAGGCAAATTTTTATGACACGTCCCATTTCATGTCAAACAATTTTGTCCCATAATCGGTCGCATCAATGTCAATCAATCATGTGTCCAATTGATTACGACCCAACGGCCATGGTCGACTCAATAGTTAGTGGTCTTCCGGTGTAGATGGGCGTCGTCTCGCACTAGTGAGCACGGCAACGTTTACATCTAGACGGCATTCCATAAAGGAGCATCGCCCCAGCCTCCACTGCGACCGGTATCCGTGGACTTAGGGCATTCCCGAAGGAGCATCGTCCGACCCCAAAGGCTCATGATGGGTTCTCATATCATTCATGCACACATCCAAACATGGCCAAACACGGCCAAAATGACAATAATGCCTTGGCCCATTTTCTTCATATTAAAAACACACGGTAAAATAATCGTGTCGGTACTCAGTCAGATCAAACCAGAAAAATCGATATCATTTCTTTTAAAATCCCACTATTTAATATAGTATTTAAAAATATTTTCGGTGTCAAAACCTGACACTTGGTAATTTCTAATTAAATCCCAAAATTTCATCATTTTGAAATAAATACTCAAAATTAACAATCGTCACTGAATTGCACAATTTAACAATCAATTACATAAACTAAGCACACCACTGCAATCAGCACGAAATTCCGATCACCGGCTATCCTGGTATAATTTCCGAAAAATATTAAATAATTCAATAAATAGCAAAATTAATTAAATAAATACATACTTAGGCCGGAAACACTAATTTAACCACCTAAGCAGACTTAGAAAAATAACGCACCTATCCACATAAATAGTACAATCTATCTAACCCTTAATTAATCTAATCTAACCACCTAACAATCTTAATTAACCAATTAAATCACTAATCCATCTAAACTAACCCCCTAAGCTATACTTAGCCTAATTTAATTAATTGTTAAGCATCATTAACCTCATAAGTAAGGTTTAGTGAGTAAACTCACCTGATTAGCTAACCGGTGAGTCCACGGCGACGGCAACGTGAAGGCGGGCGGAACACAAGCTTGCGGCGGCATCGAACGAGGTGTTCGGATGAGCCAGGAAAAGGCGCACGAAGCTCATAGTTGGGCTGTGAGGTTCGGCTTCTAGTCGTGGCTAAAGGAGGTTGAATCAAGAGGCGGCTTGGCATGAAAACGGCAAAGCGGGATGGCGGTGGCTGCAATGGCTCCTGGTGGTGGCTCTAGCGACTTGGACGGACGATAGAGGAGCTCACGCGAGCTAGATAATGGCTTGGGATGGCGGCTTGGAATCGCAGGATGGCGAGTAGGCACGGGACAAGCGAGACGGCGACGGGCGACCAACGGGCTCGGATGGCACTCGGATGGCAGCGACGGCGCATGACGGGCGGTAGGGGGTGGTCGATGGGCTGCAGGGGCTTGGCTGGCTGGTTCTCTAGTTTTTTTAGCTCAAAACACAACAACAATGGATAAAACAAAGCCAATGAGGAAGGAAGAAGTGCTCAGCTGAAGGGGGACCACCAAATGGCCTCCAAAGTCTTCAAAAATATCCATTTCACTCATCACAAATGCCCCACCAGCCCAAGCTTCATCCTCAACTAAGTTTTCCCCCTCAGGCTTCTCCTAGAAGCCACCCAAATTGCTAAAATGTTGCACACCACATGGACCTACACATTTTGAACATTACCCCTACAATTCCAACTCAACTTTTCTCCAATTGGACTTAGTTCAAAGGCTAAAATATCAAGGAGGATGCCCACATCAAATTCAACATCTTTCCTTGCCCAAAGATCCAACTTAATGACCAAAAGTGCACTAAAAAGCGGTCCTTTAATTTTCCCAGTCCAAAAACACCAGACTTTGGATTTTTGCTGAAAACTTGGGTATGGCTGAAAAATCTTTGGAGGATGATTTGACGTTTCTAAAATAAATCGTGACATGACAGAACTTTCAATTGATGAAATTGGGTTCAATTTTGCGGTTAATTTCAATGGGACGTGATTTCAGCGTGACCTAACCTTCCAGGTAGTTTTTAGGAATTTTTAGTGCATTTGACCCTTGGTCGATTATTTTCGAGTCACATTGTGCATTTTCGACTTATTGGCGACTCTTGGTTATCGTGAAAATCTTGAGGTTTCAAATATGAGCACTGGGTACATAAATGATAGAAAAATCAGTTTAGTGCCATTCGACAATAATTTTGCAATTAGGTGGAATCACCCACACTTTAATCACATACCTCAGTCGAATCGACCTATCTCCGATCTCTGATCGATTTTGACAGTGTCGTATTGACCCTTGCAGATTAGCACGGTTGGACAATCGATTTTTGGTCGAATTCTCAAGTCTATGGCGTTTAAATTCCTTAATGAGTTCACCTTATAGATTAGTTATCTCGTGAGTGATCAGCTTAGAGAAAAGAACTATAGGTGTGTCTATGAAAAGCCCAACTCATTCAATTGAAAATAGAATCAGAAAATCAAGATGTCACAAATAATACATCTACATATTTAGAGATTATCTTATCTTCATAAAAAATGGCAAGATTTTTAGGAAAATCTCCTATAGTATTTTGAAGAGCACAAATAATCAAAAGCTACTCATGTGTGCATTGATTGAGTAAACCAAGTGATAGATACACAAGCTAATATGTTGATGGTGTCCTAACTAGATAAACTGATAAGAGGGGTGCTCTGCCACTATCGAAGGTGATGTTAGCTAACAAAATCACTTGGAGCGGGTAAATAGATGATTTCAAACTTGATAAAATATCGTATAATAAAAGTGTCAATTTTAATATAAGAATAAATAATGTAAAAAAGTGTGTTGAAATATGCAGGAGCAGGTTATATCAAGTGGTGCCATGCACTTCGATTAGACCATAATGAATGTAAGCAGATAGATAGAGAGCATCACATTCAAAGCTTTATAATGAATGGTTCATCATGGTGTAAGCCAACGACTAACAAGATTCCACTAACAATCATTAAGTAGTTTTCATAAACTTGTCGATCTTCCAACTTGTTCACCCTTAATTACGGTTCATCTATTTTTCACAAATTTTTCCACTTTATACTTTGGATTACATCAAAGATGATAGAGCTTCTTTTTTATTGTTATTACCTAAAGTAATACAACATCCGTATCTGTCAAGTAATAATGAGAAATAGATAGTTTTGTCAACTTTAAAAGATCATAGGAGGTTTTCACAACAGAAACTTTTGCTCCTATTGTGCATTTTAAATGTGTTCACAATCTTTGTCTTGTTTGGTTCAATATTTGGAAGGGACTTTAGGGCTCTAAAGGAGTTTGGTCAAATACAAATGGCATGTGGTTCATTTTTTGAAGTATTTTGGGGAGATGCAATTGCATCTCCAAAGTTGCATCTCCAAAGGACTCCAAAGGCTTTTAGGTAATTGGGGGGGTTGGAGGTACCTTGGGAAGTAGCATTTTCCGAATGCAACTCCTTGATTTAATGAAATTTGTCTTTTTCTCATCTTGCCCTCAATTATCAAGCGTGATTCCCATTTTGCCCCTTTATAACCAAAAGAATCTAAGAGATGCTTCTCACTTCACTTTCTTTGTTCGCTTAGTTCTAAGCCTCACTCTCTTGCCCTAGATCCGAGACACAGCTTTCCTTGCGCTCCTCTCGCTGTTGAACTTTCTTGCCCTCGAGCACTCTTCCCTTACAGCCCCCTCAAGCTCTCTTCCTCAAGCTGCGTTCCCTCGTGCCTATGGCCCTCGAGCTCTCTTCGTCACGCTACATGCCCACTGTCACCCTCACCTCTCTTTTTAGGTAAGATTTCTCTTTTTGTGTTGAGATTTTTGTATTAATCTATGTTGGTAATTGCAGATCTGAATTAAGGATCTTCATTCTCGATTTTGCGATATCACTTTGGTTTATGGTCTTTATGATACCTGCTCTGGTCGACATATCCTGGATTTGGTAAACTTGTTGTAAGTACTGCTTTTTTACATTGACTTCAATGCGATTTGTGCTAGTTATTGGAGTCTGAAAATATTGGGACTTTTGTGTATGTGTTAGTGGATGCTCTACATGGTGTGCCTCTTATCATCTCTGGATCTTATTAGCTTCGTTTGACAGCATTTGTTGCCCAAATAAAATCTGTTCTTTTATCTAAATGCTATTATCTGGAGTATTTGACTGGGACTCTATCGGGACAAAGGAACTTCGGTGAGTGTAAAAGTCAAATATGCAACTTGATGATTAGCGTTGAATTTTTGTTACAAGTATTGGAGTCGACAGATCATATAAATTCATGCAAACCGGTTAACCGTATTGATTCTTCATACACAGAGACATTGGATTTTATGCACAAGCTGAAAGCCCAATACACATAGATTACCATAGTTATTGAATTTCGGGGGATCCGATGATTTCTACTGCTTGGATGGAAGCTGAAGGTGGACTCAGAAAGCGCAGCTTGAACATTTGTACATAACACCACCGATTTTTTTTTTATTTTTTTATTTGTTCTCAATGGTGCAATCTTGAGTGAGAGAACACACGATGTCAATTAGCGTCTTCATGTTTCGCAATTTACAGGATACAATTCCTTTGTCAAGCTTATCAAAGTCGTTGTGCCAAGACTTCACATGAAAAGTCTTCATCCCTTTTGTTCTCCTCCTATGTTGTACATGTGTTAGTAGAAGCTTGTCTGCTTCCTCTGATGTTAGCAATAGCATGTAATCTTTGTACATTAACTTTGTAAAATAGTATAAGAAAAAGGAACAATTTGATTCTGTTCATACCTTGTGATACCGTTTATTTTCTTCTTCTTAAAAAGTTGTGTTCATGCAATGTGCTGAACAATGTGAATGGATGGAAAAGGGCGACAAGCACAACAATTGAGGCTCGTGCCCATTCCTTGTTACGTTCACGAATTGAGAAAGATTCACTTTTATGTGATTTTTTTATCTATGAATTTGTTAATATTTTTCTTTTACATTACCCTCAACGTGAATATATAAAAGTTAAAGTCATTGGTTTTTTCATTTTAAAACAAATTAAAGTTATAAAAAAACTTATATTGGTTATATCAAATGACTTTCCAAATACATATTTATCAAACAACATTTTCATCAATGTTTCTTCTTGAGGCACTTTTCAATTACAGCTTGCCAAACAGTATTTGCATTTCACTAAGCCCATTTAGACTAAAGATATTTGCATTTTCCCAAAGGATTTCTCCAAAAATCGAACCAAATGGACTCTTAATGTTGCCACTATTGCGAAAGCAAATGATCAAACAATAGAATAGACAGAATAAAAAAAAAAGATTGGACATCAGATTTATGTAGTTCGGTTGTAGTAATCTACATCCACGGGAAGAACAACAATAAATTTTACTATAGATCAAGCTATACAATGGAAATTACAATTAAACTTGACTCACTCAAATACTCTTAGTGTTTTCCAAGCCTGAATCACACCCAATAACTCATGTAATGTTTAGTCCCATAAATCCTCACAAAATAATCTCTCAATCTCACGAAGAAATTATGCACAAATTCTTACCACAAGAATTTAACTATTTTTAGCACACTTGGATATCTTCAGGGTGTAATTCATTAGCGGAAGCTCTTCTTTGATTATTTTCACAAAAAAAAAAATCCACTTCTTATACATAGGCAATAATTGGATCCAAAATATGAAACCTCTTTCTAGGAAGCCTTCTCCAAATAGGAAACTTACTTGAATTAGAAATTTTCTTTTTCGAGCTCAAACTTGAGAGATATTTTTAACAATCTCCACCTTAACTTAACGTTTGAGCCAAGTCACAATCGCTTTGATAGGATCCAAATTTCGCTGTTGCTCTCTTAGAACCCCTGATGGGTTCAATCACCATAGATATTTTTCAAGTCCAAGCTGCTCTTGAACTTCGCTATAACCATGGATCTCATCAGAACACCAACTCGACATACACCTTCAACTACTCCACAAGGATTTTCCAACATAATTTCCTCTATAATAGATAAAGTAATACCATTGTTGCATCTATGCTTGTTAAGGGATGGAACATGTACATTGTCAATATCAGTAGTTATAGTAACTATTGGCTCTATATTCTCCATCTCTCTACAAGCACCATTTATGTCGATTACTTCTCTAGTACCCACTACCTCAGGAGTTTCTGGTTGCAATTCCACCTCAAACTGAACATCATTTAGATTCGTATGAACACTGTTAATATCACTCCTAACCATTAGTATTAGAGACTTGTCAAATGTAACTTCTCTAGTGATAAAATGTTAATTTAATTTCGGGCATCACAACTGATGACCCCTCGCTTACCTTGCTTATAACCTAGGAATATGCACTTTCTTGCCCTCCAATCGAGCTTATCATTACTCACTTGAACATAACATGGATAGTCAAATATTCTAAGAATAGAATAATTAGCAATATTACATTACCACACTTTTTCGGGAGTCTGACATTTAATTGCAGTCGATGGGATCTATTCATTAGGTAGCTCACTATACTAAGCACATCTATCAAGAATCTCCTAGTTATACCAACATGAGAAAGCATTTTATGGCTTGTCTTTAATAATGTTTGCTCACCAACTTTGCAACATGTTGTAGTTTATTATCATTAGTACGGTATTTCATTATGTCTTCATTCATACATAAATTCGTTTAATAGCTCCGAGAAAAACTCAATGCTATTGTCAATCCACATTTGCTTGATCATCTTACCAGTCTATTTTTTTTTTTTATCAAAGTTTTCAATTGTTTGATCTTGACAATAGCTCAAACTTGTGCTTAAGCATAAACACCCATGTCTTCTATTATCAATAACTATTAACATAAATCTAGCACTTTTCCTTGAAAGAAACTACGACAACCGACAAACATTCAAGTGAATTAGCTTTGCAATTTCCATGAATTCTTTGACAACCGTACTAAACTACACTTTTCCTCATTGATCTAAGTCATATTACCAACATACATTCAGTTCATTAGCAACATAATCACATAATATATTTCTTTCACTTAGAACCTTTATGCTTCTCTCACTAATGTGCCCCAAATGTATATGCCACAATTTAAACTCTCAAATGTATGCATTCGACGTCTTCATGGGGAAATTTGTTACTATAGATGTTAAAGTTCATATAGGCCATTGTTTTTTTTATTCCTTTAATTATCACCAAAGCACCTTAAACAATTTTTAAAACTTTACATTCTAAAATATATCGACATCTAGTTGAATCCGAGGCACTTAATGCAATCAGATTCATCTTCAACTCTAAAACATGCCTTACTCAGTCAATGCCCTCACAAATCATCATGCATTCTCTTGCCCAACACTTACAACATTGCATTCAACGTCTTTTCCTAGCTATACGTTACTATTATCTATGCATTGATAATTACTAAACCAGTTTCTATTTGGTGTAGCATGAAATGAACAACCGGAATCCATAATCCATCCATCAAATGACGAATCATTAGTGATAGACAAGACATAATAAGTACTATCCAAATTACCATTAGCTATAGTTGCACCATCATTTGCAGACTCAACTATAATTCCTTTACATTTTTTCGTTTTTCAGCTTAAGACATTTCCTTCTAAGATGCCCCATCTTACCACAACTCTAATAGACATAACCACCAGTTTTAGACTAACTATGTCTGTTCATGTTTATGCTGCTCCTGATAACATGTGTACTAGTTTTTTTTTTCTTTATTTTCATCTATTAAAGCGACATATATAGGTTCACCAGATTCTCTTCTACAAATGTCCTTACTCAGTATTAAATCTTTAATCCCATCAAACGTCAAGCTCATTGACCTAGAGGAAATACTAACGGCAGTAACAATAGTATTCCAACTATTAGGCAATGGGGATAATAGATTTAAAGCATGTATCTCATCATTAAAGTCAATTTTAATTGAACTCAAATGACTAACAATCACATTGAGTTCATTGATATGATTTGCAACTGACGCACCTTCACTTATTTTCCAATTAAATAGACTTCGCATCAAATAGACTTTGTTGATTGCAGAGGGTTTCTCATACATAGCTAACAAGGCTTTTATCAAACTCATAGTGATGTTCTCTTTCACGATGTTAAACCCGATGTTATGAGTCCACTTTAACCAAATAACACCCAGAGCTTGTCTATTAAACAATTCCCAATCAACTTGCTTCATCGTCTTTAGCTTCTCCCTAGATAGGGGTAAATGCAAGTTCATCAAATAGAGATAATCCTCAATTGGCATATATTTAAAAAACCAAAACCCTTCCCATCAAATCTATTAATTCTCACTTTTTCTTATTATGTCGCCAATTTGCTTCAACTTAGCCAAACCTGGCTTTGATACCAATTGTTGCGAAAGGAAGTGATTAAACAATAAAATAAATATAATAAGAAAATAGATCGGACATCAAATTTACATGGTCCGGTCGTAGTGACCTATCGTCAATGGGGAGAGCACTAACGAATTCCACTATAAATCAAGCGATACAATAGAGATTATAACCACACTTGACTCACTCAAATATTCTAAGTGTTTTCCAAGCCCCAATTACCTCCAATAATTCACATAGTGTTTAGCTCCACAATTCCTCACGAACTAATCTCTTAATCTCACAAAGAAATTATGCACATGTTCTTACCACAAGGATTTAACTGGCTTCAACACACTCGAAGATCTTGAGGGTGTAATTCATAAGCAGAAGCTTCTGTTTGATGATCTTCACAAGAACATTCACTTCTTATATAAAGGCAAGAATTGGATCTAGAATACGAAACTTCTTTTAGGAAGCATTCTCCAACTAAAAAACCATTTAACTAGGAAACTCATTTGAATTTGGAAACTTTCCCTTTTGGCACAAACTCAAGACATATTATTAACAGCCATAGTTAAGCATCAATCTCTACTCTAGTTGGATGGTTAAAAAATGTATTCTTAAATGACGATCTCATTGAGGGAGTCAATATGGAGCCTCCTCTAAGACACACTATCATCCCAACAAATTGTGTCTATTACGTCAAGCATTATATAGATTCAAATAAGTTCCTAGTGCACTGTATTCAAAGTTTAGCTTAACAATGGAATCCCTTGATTTTAAATCCAATGCCTATGATCATTCTCTTTTTATTAGACACATCACATGGGTCTATACTACTCTTATATGTTGATAACATGGTCATAACTAGCGATGGTTGTATCGGCATTTCAAAATTTCCGCAATATCTTAGTCAATAGTTTGAAATGAAATATCTTGGATGACTCAGCTATTTTGGTCTTGGAGGTTGCTTCAGATTCCTTTGGTTATTATCTTTCTTAAACCAAATACGTCATGGATCTTCTGTCTAGAATATGACTCACCAATAGCATGGTCTCCACAACTCCTATTGAGACTAACGCCAAATTTAATGCAAAGATGAGACCGGTCTTTCAATAATTACACTTTATCAACAATTGGTCGGCATTTTTATACATCTCATTGTAACTCAACCCGATATCGCCCGTACTATTCATATTGTCAATCTGTATATGACGATGCCCGGTACAACTTATATTGTTACGGTCCTTCAAATTCTTTGCTACATCGAGGGTACATTATTTCACAGCCTTGACTTTTCTACTCATTCTACCTTGGAGTTTGTAGCTTATTTTGATGTTAACTAGGCTGGTGACCCTCAAGATCGTCGCTCTAATACAAGCTACTCTTTCTTTTTGGGCAACTCACTTATCTCATGGTATAGCAAGAAACTGACCATTGTCACTCGATCTAGTACAAAACCAAAATATCAAGCTTTTGCTAATACGACATCAGAGTTATTATGGTTATGATGGTAACAAGAAGACATGGGAGTGCATTATATTAGTGGAATAATCATTCATTGCGATAACCCAAGTGCTATCCAAATAATACGTAATGATGTTCTTCATGAACTGAAAAATACTATCATTTCATTTGATACTGTGCTCTTCGTGGCACTATTCGAATTGTATTCATTGTATCTGCTAATCAATTTGCTGATATCTTCATTAAAACACATCCACTAAGGGCATTTATGGATCTTTTCTCCAAATTTGGGCTGACTTTTTTCAAGTCACCTTGAATTTGAGGGGATGTTAGATTGTATTAGGATCATTATTTAGGATTAAGTCAATTGTAATTACATTAATTACACTTAAGTCTAATCGTTTCTCACCCCATATAAGGGGTCCTATATTTTTCGTTTTATAATGTACAAATTATTACATTTTTCTCTCTTTCGTTACAAAGCTCAACTAAACAAATTCGGAAAAATTTAAAGACAATATGCTTGAACTTTACATCTCTCTTATGCTAAAGTACAAACTTAATAGGTGAATAAAGTACCTCTCTTGTGGGGAAAAAAAGAAAACACAAAAACCTCTCTGGCCTTTCTCCCACCCAAACTCTCTTCCCATTGGCAGCCATCGCCCTCGCCGCATGGGATTGCCTTGCCAATGCCAACGACACCGCTTGCCACCGTCCCGCAATACCTCATCCCTAATTGAGTCGTTGAGCTCGAACCCAAATCGCTGAGCCATGTCTGCCAAATCCTAGCGGCCATGGTCTCAAGCTCCACAAGCTCGAGAATTAGTGGCCGTGGCCACATGAGAGAGAGGGAGGGAGGGAGGGAGAGATTTGCTAATGTCTATGTGAGAGAAGATGAGGGTGTTTTTAGATGGACAATTTTACTGAAGTCGAGGATACACACATTCAAATTTAAAATAGAGATATGTAAATAGTTTCGAAACAAAAATTCAGGCATTTATTTTGGTATTTTCCTAAAAGTATATGTATGGAATTTCTATGCATCTTACAGGATCTTGTGAGATGGTTGTGGTATTTTACAAATGGGGCCGGCGTGGAATCTTGAGACTAATACTCCTAATCAGGAGTTCTGTACGATCTACGAATATAAAGATGTCCGTATGGGTGAGTCGTTATCGGCTGATATGAGAGAACACCACAATGTTCAATGATTAGCATGGACTCGGGCCCTTCTCTGTGCAAGCCATGCTAAGCCAGCAAAGCCCCCCTCACATGGCCCCCTCTTTCCCTCATATGGTCGTTGGTTGGGCAAGTCAAGTCTATTTCTCTGTTACGTTTTATCTTGTTCTGCATTGTTTATCTGTCGATCATGTTCTTTCCTTCCCATTGTTCAAGGACTCAAGTCAACCTCAAGCAGGTACACGAAGTAGCAAGCAAGCGAAGGCCATCGGACGAAATGGGCCCTCTATTTTTGCTTCTCGAGGGTGACATTTGGCCCCTTGTCATGGATCGTTGGTTTTGTCCTTTCACCCCTCGCTGCAGCTTTTCATGCATTTCCGGATGTGATCTTGATTTCTCCAGTCCGTAGCGCTTTCTCAGCGGTTTACTCAAAAGTGGGCAGCGGGGAAAACTTCCATCATATGGGCAGAATGAGTGCAATATATCATTATGTCGTTCCACAAGAGGTTGCTCATCTCAATTCTCAGGGAGTTGATTTGGCATTTTGAGAAACGAACATATCTGTGATTCAATTTCAAACACATTATCAGGGGCAACCATCGTAAAGTGGTGGTTGCGCTTTTAGATCTGCGAGTCCTCATCTGGCAATGTGAACATGCGCGTGACTGCGGACTATAGCCTGTGTCCTGCGATGGCCATGGCCACCTCGCGGTGGTTGCTTGAGGAGAGCGATCATTGCAAGTTAGTAGTGTTGCCGTCAGAGTCAGATCTCATATATGAGGGAGAAAGAGCGAGAGAGAGGGGAGGGGTCCCGGCCATCTTGAAAAGAAAAATAAAAGAGTCAAATTCATTAAAATTTTAGTGTTTTCAAGTCCACATTGGAAAATTATGGAGACGATTTTGAATTTCAAGCAAAAATACAACTACCATCGACGAGATCATTCTTGCAAACCAAAAGGGCTGTATGAAAAGCTTCACTCCACAAGTGCTTCGGCACTTCACCTTAGCCTTTCCCATAAATTGTTGTGAATGAATAAATCAAGCAGAATTAGATTCCTCATTGGATTTAACCTGATGATTCAAGTCTTCATCTATAACATATCCAATTTTATCATTTTGCCAGATTTTTGTATCAAAGTACTTTAAAGTATAAGAATTGAATATGTAAATTGGGTATACTACCTATCGACTTTTGTTTTAATAAAAGAACCATTCAGTAATGTGAGCACTTCAGAAATATTGCGCGAGGTGGATTGAAGTCTTGTCTTTTATTGTATATTCAAACGACACTGCATAAGCTTTTGAATGTAGCTAATCTATTCCTGTGATCATTCCTCCAATCGATAAAAATGTTGAACACCAAATTTTTTGTATGGATTAGATCCACAGACGATGGAATAAAGACTGATTCATATATAATTGACCTGGCTTCCTTATAAATTAAGAACAATTAAAAAAAAGAAAAAAAAGAGAGAGAGAGAGAGAGAGAGAGAGAGAGAGAGCTTGGAGCAAAGATGAGAGATGTACAGTAAAGAAAATGAGAAGTCACAAGCTTCTCCGAAAGTGCATAAAGCAAACATGTTGGTAAACCGTGCTTGTACAAAGGAAACCAAAATCAAGATATCTTCATTTCAAGGGAATACGAAACTTCACATATCATAGTCAAAGTGCAAGTGAATTTACAAAAACAAGAAGGATTTTTCTCAACTGGAAAAACCGCCAAGATATTCCAAATTAGTTCCTTTCTTCTACTTTTCATGTCTATAAATTCTTCTCTCAACTTTCCCTAGTGGCACTGTGAGACCCAAATTTGTCACCTAGAAATATCATAGTCTTGAGAATAGTCAAGCTGCTCAACCTCCCAATTCAACTTTGAGATTGCTCTTTCATGACATGGCACATATTCCTGAAACAGTAGTGAAGTCAATTGTTTGAAGAAGTTAGTTAGCGACAAAGTTTGATCATCTTCCTGGACAAAGGAAGTTAAATGAATGGTAACTTTAGTGGTTAAACAGACTATGAAGAATTGGTTGAACTGCTATTTCTCTGCAGAATGTTTCGTTGGGTGTGTCAGTTAAATGAAGGGACAATAAGAGGAACATGTCTCTCTTTAATTACCTCCAATTTCTTCACTAATTCCTTGGCTGTAGGGGCTGACACGATGATTTGACGTGCACTCGGACTGATGAACCCCTCCTCTACAGCTTTGTCGATGAATGAGAGCAAGGAATTGTAGTAGCCATCCACATTAAGCAATCCCACCTGCGCATATTTTGAAGAACATGCATTGCTTTAATTAGTTCTTTGACGACAGTGAAGAATTGCTGGATGGAAGTAGAGCTTGCTGGAATAGAATAAAAGCAGCTCTTCTAGTGCTTGCTGCATGACGTACCGGCTTATCGTGAATGCCAAGCTGGGCCCAGGTGATCACTTCAAGCAGCTCTTCCAAAGTTCCATAACCCCCTGCATTTGCACAGAGAATGTCTTTTAACATTAGCAAGCAGCATGACATATTTAATGTTCTCTCACTGATTTGATACAGACGGTAAAAATCAAGTTTCAGGAAGATTATGCATCTTTGAGAGAAGAAGGAGATTATCTGATAGAAGACAGCCTAGTAGCATGACTGAAAATTTTCCAACATGAAGGAGAAAACAGAGGAAAATTAAACAGAAGGTGAAAATTCTCCAACGACTTGTGCACAAGCCAATAGGAAATCTATTTCCATGAACAGGCCGTTGATGTGAATCTACGAAACTCGTCAGTCCTTCCATATAGAGAATTTGTACGCACACACTGTTCTAGAGAGAAATCTCTATATTGATGGTGTGCACGTAAGTTCTGGCGCCTAATGGGAGTGGTCACTCGGTTTTAGTTACTGTAGTTGTGATGTTTTAACTTGTGTTATGGAATTACTTCCTGCATATGAATGCGATAAACCTTCCAACTGTCTTCAGTCTTCAGCCTCCGACTCATGTGACAGTAGCTCTCTTACCGTAATATGTTCTTCACTACCTCTGTTTACACCTGTATAGGGTCTAGGGCAAAGCTGACATTTGCCTAATATTAATCACGAGCGTCAGAGCCAAAAGCCCTAGTGAGAAATAAACTGACCCTTTGAGCCTACTAGGTTTCCATTTCTCAGATCTCTAAGTTTCTTGATAACAAGTAGCCCTTTGGGAGGGGTGCCATGATTCTCTATTTTGGTGCAGGTGCTGTCGGCAGGCAAGAACTGTTAGACAAAAGCTTGGTTGTCTACGTCCTCTCCTGATTAGGTAGAGAAATAAAGGTCCTCAGGGGCTCTAATTTTGAGTGAAGACGTTGATGAGTCAAAGGCTAAGGTCTGAATAGTTATTCTCTAATCATGGATATTGGGGCTTGTGAGGGGAAGGCTCAGTAAGTTGTGAGGATTTTGGCTTCATACAGCCGCTTTTAAAGGATTTTTTCAAGTAACAATTTGCATTTCAAATTAAAGAACCTGCAAGGCCAACAAGGACTTGTAAATCCCTAATTTACAAGATAGGACTTGTTTGTTCAAGCACTTATCTGACCCCTTATTCGTTCTTTGCTAGTAAGTAAATGGCGATTCCTCCAAAGCAGAGAACACATAATGAGTTCAACTATGTATATTTGGTTCAGGGGAATGCAGGTACTTTCCATTCAGTGCATGTCTTGTCATGAATTTGAATGATAAAAGGGGAAATTCAGGTTCCATCAGAGGAATCATTGGCATGGAGATATGGGCGATCAAAGCATATATACCACAAAAGGCAAAATAGCAGCACTTGGTACAATGCCATTTTCTTGATTTTAGCTTAATGTCAGTACTCTCTCTCTCTCTCTCTCTCTCTCTCTCTCTCTCTTTCTCTCTGTTGCAACTGAGAACTTCTGCAGGGGAGGAAGGGGGCCTTATACTAACCAGGCAAGGCAATGAAAGCATCTGAATGCTTAGCCATCTCTGCTTTTCTTTGATGCATATCCGCAACTGCCTTCACCTCTCCTACTGTCTCGCCAGTTAACTGCAAAGAGAAAAGCGCACCGGTGTCAATGAATACAATCGATCCTAAAAAAAATAAAATAAAATGAAAACGTGTTTGTGTGTGTGTGAGAGAGAGGGAGAGAGAGAGAGAGAGAGGGGTTTTGGAGTGTTGTGGAGTGCAGCAATGATGAGGTGCGCAGAGCAGAGAGTGCACAAGCCAAATGCTTCAGCTTAGCAGTCTCCTTTCCAGAAATTTTAGTACGAAAATAATGACGAACACAAGAAAAAAATTCCAATTGTTCGAAAAAGTCAAGAGAGAAAAACCAAAAAGCGAAAAAAAGAGAGAGAAGGAAATGTGGAAATTTGGTTGGTCTTCAAAAATATAATAAAAGTAAAAAAGCAGAGACGCTGATCAAAGGAGAAAGCACCGTAAAGACCAGGACAGACCTCAATAGTCAAACACTCATGTTGTATAAAGTGGTGTTGTGCCAGAACCCAAAATGAAAAAAATTTTAAAAAAGGAGAAAAAAGAGGAAAGTTTGTGGATAAGGCCTGCGAGCATCACCCAGCTAATGGAACATTTTGTACCAACCAGAATCACCAAAAGGAAAAGTGAGAAGACAGAACTAAGAGCTCACTTAAGTTAAATCAACTTTTGTTGAGCAGAAGCAGGAAATTAAACAAAGGAAAAAAGGTGCTACCCCATTGCCATTTTCACCTATTTCTTTACTTAGGAAAAAGGTTAAGGACTTTTTTTACTGGGTACAGCAGACATACCTCTCGGGGCATGAGCGTCTTGGGAATGACTCTGCAGAGAAGAGAGAAGAGAGAGAGAGAGAGAGGGGACAACAACGTGACAAGAATTAGTTATAATGGAGTGCAAAACACAAGCCCAAAGCCATCGATTCTGTTTCTTTTAATTAATTGGGGTCTTTTGCTCGAGTAAATCACATCGACAAAAGAGAAGCTTAGGAATTACCCAATGACGTGCCGACCGCCATCATGAACAGCTTGCGAGACCAAGCCCATGAGGCCTATGCTACCTCCACCATAGACCAGATCAATGTTCCTCGACACCTTCAGGGTCCAAAAAAGAAAAAAAAGCGCACACACAAAAAACATCATCATCATTCGTCAAAGGGTCAAAAGGCAATCACCACCACCATCCCCTTCCATAATCTTCCGAGCATGCACAAAATTTCTCCCCCCTTTCTCTCATCTTTTTTCAAGAAAACGCTCATTTCACTGCGTACCAAGGCCGCATGGAGTAAAACACTGAGGTTCCAAGTTTAAGAAGAAGAATCAAACAGAGAGACCCCAGAATCAGGAAGATTCCAGTGGGGCAACTTCAAAGAGAAGCAACAGATGGAATGGTCGCAATCTTTTTTTTCTAACGTGGGTTTTTGCTCACTTCAATGTAGCTCGCTTCCATGACAAAGACAACCAAGGGAGGGGAGAGTAAAGGGGAAGCATTTAATTGGCACGCACGCACCCCACACTAGATACGAACTCTACGTGGAAATGGAGCATTAAGCCCCCTCCCCAAAATCGCCAAAGTCCCTGTCCATGCATATAGCAGAACAACTAGGAAACACAATCCAAAGAAGCCCAAAAAAGAGGAAGGAATCAAGAATCGCACCAGTTCTCTGCCCAGCTCAATAGCGGCATCCTGGTAGCTGCTCTTCTTCCCCTGGCTACTCCCACAGAAGACGCAAATCCTTCTGAACTTGGACTGTTTTATCTCACCCTCTACCTCCATTTCGAGGCTCCTCTGTTTATGAAAGCTAGACACTCTGTTCTGGGTCGATTCTGTGGTGCCGGAGCTTAGTGATAAGAGAAGGAGAGAAAAAAAATGGGAAACGGTTTCGCTCTTCGGAATGGGAAAGAATCTCCCTCGACCCGGGTATCTCCGTGTATGAGTGTGCGTGATTCCTGAGGGATGTGTATAAAAAGAGGAAACGGGGAAACAATGGGTACGAGACGGGAAAGAGATCAAGAATCAAGTAGACGCACGCATACAAGCTCGTTGCGGTGTGACCACCACAGCTACTGCTACTCTGTCACACTCGCTCTCACGCCCCTAGTCACTGACCCTCTCTCTGCCTCTCTTTCTCTCTCTCTTTCTCTCTCTCTCTCTCTGCCGGTGCGGGGTTGGCCTTTGACGCGAGCGCGTTTATATAAGATGGGGGGGGCGGCCCTCAAGAGTCGTGACACGTGAGTACAGAGTGCCCCGTCTCTCAAGCACGCTCCAGCCCCAACTCGCGCATACAAATTACAGTGGCACGCGTGGACCACTTGCGGCTCTTTCTTTATTAGCTCTTTACCTTTGTTTAATTCGACAGAGAGTTCGCAATGCGTTTACATACATTAATGTCTGTATCTCTTGTCAAGACATAGAAAAAGAATGCCGAGAAAAAGGGAAGAGTATGGCGTGGAACGAAGGATTGTCCCTATGTCTTAATATAGGCTCTGCATCTGTCGGGGGAAAGGTGCCTCTCCTGGTGTGTATTTTCCCGTACTCGAATGTTTTCCTTCTTCTATGTAACGAGGACCGAGTCTATGCGCCCATAAATTGTATGTATCGCGTGGGAAATTGTATGCGTTTTCTTCTTATAGGTCGGGGAAGTCCTGAGAACTCTCTGTCTCTCTCAATTTGGTAGCGTTGGCATTCACGAACCCGGCAAAGAAAAAATTCATGTTTCCACTGCACAAACAACATAAATGAGCATATTCGAAAGATCTAAATTATTAAGTGAATTAATGATTTTTTACCGAAGTGCTTAACATTTGGAACATCTATTTGTTAGAAAAGAAACCAACCTTCTAATGATCCGATTATATGGGTTTCAAAAATACATGAGACATTCATTGATTTGAGAAGGTAACGGACTAGAGTTCATACATGAACCTGTGAATATTCTTATTCGGGTCTTGTTAATGAGTGTGTCAAATTACTAGTACAGTACACCTGGTGTGCTTGTTAAGTATACTTGATAGGAAATGTATGAATTTTCAATGCATATACAGTGGCACAAGAGAGGCAAGGCATGGGAAATTAGGTACTCTCATTTCCACTGGAGACACTGGTTTACAAAATCTTTTCCATTCCGATCAATTTTATCCGGGCTTTTTTAGGTTTTCAAGTGTTAAGATGCAAAATATACGCCGTACCGTAAAGACATGTCCTGCTCTCTCACTTTAGG
Source organism: Eucalyptus marginata (assembly GCA_014182565.1). Classification (NCBI taxonomy): domain Eukaryota; kingdom Viridiplantae; phylum Streptophyta; class Magnoliopsida; order Myrtales; family Myrtaceae; genus Eucalyptus; species Eucalyptus marginata. Next base: position 19,502,597 of record CM024585.1, read on the forward strand.
CTCTTCACTCATTGTGGAGCAGGCGTAAGGACAACTTATCTATGCACTTTTGGAAAATTTATTGTGTTTTCGATTTCATCTTTCCTTGAACGTGTAAAACTCCCCCTCATAACGTGGTTACAAAACTAGAACTAGGTATAAGAATGAGAATTTATGATATGAAATTGTAATTTCTACATATGTGGGAAGAATTTATAACCTATAAAAGAAAGAAGGATGATGAGAAATAGTAGTTTTTGAGAAGATTTGATTTTCGAGATTGATCTAATTGATCGGGCTAAAATCTTTTCTTACTTTATTTACTTTTTCTTTATTTGTATAGGTTTTTACTCATCAACAAATTCACTGGTAGGTTTCACTAATGTATCATCTCCAATGAGAAAAAAAAACATGTTATTATTGGGAGGTCACCTCTTATTATAAATAACGATAAATTCGAGCACAAATAAACAAAAGGGAAACTATTTTAGAATCGCGTTCTTACAATTAGCTTTTTTTTTTTTTTTTTTTTTTTTTTTTGGGGGGGGTGTTGTTGCAAGTTTTCAATCTCTTAATGCTTCACCTCGTATAAAATAATTTAAACCCCGGAAGACAAACATTGTTTTGCAGGCCAAGGTAAGGAAAAGGCAAAACCTGGACAATCCGGAATGGGAGCATCTTTGGTTTTGGTGAGAATTCCATTTTGAATGAGCAAGGACTCAGAAGCTGTTTCTAATATAATCAATCGCCACGAGGGTGAAGACTCCACCATTTAAAGTCACTTGAAACACCATACTATTTTTATGAACTAGTTAAATTCGGGCATTTGCCCCGTGCTTGCCCTTATAATGAGCCCTTATAATGAGCTTAGAACAGCTTGAACACAATTAGCGGCTCTAGTTTCTATAATGGGAATCCTTAAACACTTTTCGACCAATTGCGCCAACCATGGGTTAACTCCAATTATTATAGTGTCTAAAACTGAGCCAAAAGGCATGGGTAAGTTCAGAAAATTTCAGACCAAGAGAGGGCAAAAGTTAAATAAAAAAAAACTTGGGTGAGTGTGGTTATAGAGGGTTGTGCATTAATGATTCAACAAAGCACACATGTGGGCTATTGCCTTATCACTCTGTACCCTCATCCACCCTTCCCCAACAAGAACAAGACACTCTTGTTGCATGCACAGGAGACACTCTCATTTTTTATTTCCTTCAACCCATGACCTTCACTAACTTGCTGTCACACAACCCCACCCCCATATTCTCTGCGTTCGCTAACTGCACTTGCCACTTCGCTGCCAAAACTCTCTCTCTTACGGTTTCGTAGGTTTGAGGCCGCCTAGGATATTTGTCTTGCCTTAATATCTACCCTATAAATACTAATTCGAAATTTTTTGCAACATGGAATCTATTTATGATTTCTTAGAATCACATCATATCTTTCGATTCTACAAGTTTTAGGGTATCCAATAATATAACATTTTTATTACCTAAAATATGTCGTCATCCTAATTATTGACACATTTAGCATTCAAAATAAAAATGCGAGTGCATTCCTATCAAGTGCAAATTTACATTCTCAAGCACAAGACAAAATGCACATGGTAGGGTAAGATTGTAAAACCTAGAACTTATCATTTATAACAGGTTCCAAAGTTTGGAACCTAAAATCTACCCTACCGCCACTAATATCCATCCTGGAATCTACCCAATCATGTTGGTTCCTATGCTTCATAGTTTCTCATATATTCCCCTGTTCTCTCTCCTACAATTTAAAAAAATAGTACCCCAACAAATTTGACACAAGAAACATGAATGAGTTGAGGACAATAGAAATGCTACTTTTGTCGCTCAAAGTATAAATTCGCACTTACTTTGTGGCTATACAGTAAGATTCACATTGTGTGTGACAGAGAAAAAATGATGGCCAAAGTAGAATAAGCAAGGGACGTCTCACAAGACGAATGGAAACTACGGAACACGAGCAAAGTGTGGATGATGATGGAGAATGTTTTGAATTAGTGAGTATGAGTACGGGATCATTCGACCCGCTAGGGGCCCTCTTGGACTTGGACGAACAGTGACACGTGATGGACCCCCCTTGCCGACATGATTACTGGTGTACATATTAGCAAGCATGGTGGTCCTCCGCATGAATTTTCGGGCAATCTCGGAGAGGGGGGTAGGAGAACATTTGACCCTCGACCCACCCATGAAACGACCCATGTAAAACACTACTCTCAGACAGTTAAATGAGTACACTCGAGTATTGTAGTTTAGTGCACCCTTTTCGGGTTCGAACTTCCATTTGGGGTCATGGGGGGGTTCATTGCTTTGGGAGCCTCTCTCTTTCTTTGTTTACTCTCTTTCTCAATTCTTATTTTTATGCCCCTATCCATTGCCCATATTGCAGGAGGAACTGCACCAGATGCCCTTTAAAATAATCCCTACGGTTATAATATAATCGTTGCTGTATTAATTAAAGATTGCACGTCCCCAATCCCCATATGACGGCCTTTCTAAGTGGCCTCTCTTTCTTTCTCTCTCTATTAATTTTGTTTTTCTTCTCTTTTTCGATCTCTGCTTTATTCTAGCCTCTGTCTACTTCCCGCCCATTCCCTTCAGCTTTGAGATTATAAACTCATAATTGCAATGCTCCTTAAATTAATGGGATTTGCGGGGGAGTTTTAGGCTTTGGGTGCATCGAAAATTAATAATAAAGAAGCTGCATCAGCGCCCTGCATGCTTGCATGCGCGTTTAACGCATTCCCTTGGATGCTTGTGTGACTGCGCGTGTACGTCAAAAATGTCATTATTTGCTTAATTGGACTGCTTGCTTTGTACTTCTACTCCCTTTCTTTTTTGACTGCTGCGTTACATGTGGGGCGGAAAAATCGGCTACGTATTTAGGAAGCTTAATGTACTCATTCAGTCATCGAGCCATAATGTGAGGAACAACAAAAAATATCAAATTACCAAAATGTCCTTGGACTACATGGGTCTAGGACTATACTTTTTTATATTATTCGAAATGTTGGTTTGGCATGACCTATCGCAAGAAAAATAATATGCAAAAGACTAACGGAATTAATATCCACATCAATCAAATTCTTTGGTAGAGTCTATGTAGAATTTATTTAAAATTGAGTTGCATATATCATTTTAGGTATATCATCCGATTAATTGAAAACATGACACATACAAATCGTAACTATAAGTTTAAGTAATATTTTGAGCATGTATATTAATATGAACCAATAAGAAACAAGAAAATATAAAATAAAGAATGTTGATTCATCTCTCTTGATAGGTTTCTCTATTTGGCGGAATCTTCACATTTGAGCCATCATTTTGGTGTGGAAAAGGCAAGCAAGCTACTTGTGTAATTTTTCTTTAGAGTAGAATGCTTTATAGAGGTGATTTCTTCAATATCATCTTGGAATCCTATACATTTACTTTCCTTTTTAATGGATTTTTATCCCTAATCTTTTTGGTAACCATTTGAATGCGTATCATTTGTTTGAAAGAGTTGATTAATATTTTGTGTGACCCCTTGATTAACTCACTCGAGTTATTATCTTCTTGGACTCGTTCTATACTGCACCTAATAGTTTTGTCAAATAGGGATTTTCCCAAAAGCTTACCCATCATGGTAGTGTTGTCCCTTTAGCATGTTTAATATTGGAGTTCCAATACTAAACTTGTAAGTTAATTCAAATTTTACATATATAATCCAAAAATGCCATCCCATTAGTTTTAGCTTGGTTGGTCTCAGAATCATACACTTATTAGAGGGGGTCCCACTTTAATCCCATACTATGATGCCTCTAGATTAATTAATTGGAGGTATTGTCCGCTTTGGTTTGTCTCATGTGGTTTCTCACTTTCTTGTTAGTGTTTATAGAGGAAATTATATATTTTAATAAATTGCACAATTTTCCTTGTTTAATAAATAGATACTACCAAATGCTTAACTAAAGATTTATGTTATGATTAAGTGAATAATTACAGATAGCTACAACGTTATAATCTTTTGATATTTATGTAAGGCTATATGTCAACAAGCACGTAAAACAAAATTTGTTTCTTTATTTTATAGTATTTATTAATTTGAAAAACAGCGTGTACATTTTCTAACGATTGGTTAGTATTATTTATACGTCAACTTTGAGCTATCATGTTACATGTTGCTTTTTTGGTGATCGTCGTCTTAACATCATTTGGTTTTTTGAATTCTTTTTATATTGTATATCTATCTACGCAAAGTACTCATTTATCACTGGGGTTGTTATTAATTATGCTTTTGGTCTAATTTATTCATGAAATATGCTTAATCATGTAATATGATCCTTTAGAAATATGATTAACCTTTTGCAATGATGGGTTCTTTTTATTATTTAATAACAGTTATCTTATCGATTTTGTAATATTTATTTGTGTGTAAGAGATGGCTATAATTCTTTAGTGAATTTTTTTTTACTGATACCCTAATGTCATTTACGTATCAAATAGAGGGTCTCGTGTCATATAACTTTTTCAACAATGATCTACCATCACATATTAATGGAACATGCACTATAATGTCATGGAGATCTTTTGAGAGCAATTGTTTCATTCAATAAACTATTTCTATTAATTAATAATTTATTATTAATTTTGCTATGCTCATATGTCAAATTATGTACAATCATGGAATATAACTTTCAACCTTACTTTTGTGTAGACATTCCGGATAGAATCTCCTATGTACATAGAGAATTATTTCAAAACATTTTTTTATGCCGATTATTTGAAAACATTTATTACCAAAATGCACAATCATGGAGTATAACTCTTTTCATCGATTTATAACTATAGAATCTCCATACGCGTGCGCGCACACACATCTTAACTAGAATCTATATATACATAGATATATCCATGATGATAAAATATGCAAAATTAACAATTTACTAAAATATGCTCAATAATATATCTAATATATATACATATAACGTATTGATTTAAATATCCCTTATCTTGTTCTTTTCATAAGTTCGGAGTAGGAAAGCATTATTTTCAGGAAAATTCAAATCGTAGATTTTTCACAGTAGGATCTAGATATATACACAGACAATTCTTTAAAAGATTTATTACGAAAATTTGTGGGATCATGGAACATAACTTTCTTCTTCTAAATTATACATTAAATTGCAAAGTGCATGTACATATATAAGTTAAAATAGAGTCTATATGTACATAAACGTCATGTGCATAAGAATAAAAGTTCTGCTAAAGTGACCATTATAACGAAATCGCAGGGTAAATCGCGCGTGGAGCATGCCCTTACTTAACTTCATGTGAGTTTTAGGCCCCACACACTAACAAAAGAATGGAAATAAGGAAAAAGAAGCAGTCAACTTAATTAAAAGGGTAAACTCGAAATATAAATTTGAAAGATCCCTGACCCTCTGTGAAACAAGCAGTCATTAATCAATTGTCATTCTTTTGTACTTCTAAAGCATTCTTCTAACAAGATCTACCTAATAATCTGAGTATTTCTTTGCTGACAAGAAAAAAAGTATATATTTTCCCCTCAACCATCATGAATTAGCTATAGTTAATCAAGCATGAAAATTAATGACATCACCATATTCATTCTCTATGCGTAGAGAGTATTTCAAATTGAAATCACAATCTTCACAAAGGGTTAAAAAATCAAGCCAAGATATATATCTTAGAAAAACGTAATTCATGATCTCTTTTCTTCGAACCGTTGTGATATGAGATATGTTATTCTGATGAATATGGTTTGAAAATAAACGATCCATTCGATCAAGAACATCAACCAGAAGCAACCATATGACGCCAAAGATTTCATTTTATGGCTCAGTTGCGTCGGTCTCATCATCACAAGTTTCCCATCTCTCCAGACGTTCAGCTCAAGGAATACATGCACCTGCACCCTCGAATTAGCGCACATCGATCGGTGCCATATGCTAAGAAACAAGATAACAAGCTGTAGAGAGGGACCAGAAAAGTGGGCACCATCACCGCCCTCCGCTAGAGTCCCACCAACGCCCGGCCTTTTCCTTCATTACGACCTTTATATCCTAACGTATGTTGTCGTACTTACGGTAGAATCCCCATGTCCTGGTCTCAGAGAAAAAGAATATTCTTCCCCTTTGCCCCCTTTTCCATGCTTGAGCGCAACGTTTATCATTGATTATATATAGTTGATGTTTTGGGCCACAGGCATCATATTAATATTTTAAACCGGCATGACATCCGGCGTTGCTGGCCATCCACTTCCAAGCCGGTCCTCCCAATGTTCTTGTAATTCATTCCCGTAGTCATGGTACGACGTTTCCAAAGAACTTGTCGGAGGGAGTATTGAGCCACGAAGGAACCGAATGAGAACATTTTTAAAGACTTGCACCCGTTCGAAATTCGCAGCTTCTCTCCTTCAAAATAATGGAACGAAAGTCGAGTCTTATCGGATGAAGCATATTGCAAGCAATCTTGGGGACCCATTGACATAAATTTTTGAATACGATGGATTTGTTACTAAAAAGAAGAAAAGAAGAAGAACATTTCTGCTTGTACCCTTTTGTACCATTAACATTATTTGATTCTTATATACAGGTATTCAAATATATCTGATTGGATTCCCATTTGATTCTTCTGTTGTTTTCCCTTCTATTTTTCTTGTTTCTTGCCCATCTTCCAATCTAGATCTACATTTGAGAGCTCTACTCTCCCGATCTAGTTCTAGATATAGGGCTTTTGATGAATAAGTACTTTGTCTCCAGCTTCGATGGTGGTAATAGAAGCTCCAGCATTAGATCTGTGCTTGTTTAACATGTTTTTGCTGTCTTGTCTCCCGTACGGTGATGGTATTGGGAATGCCGAACCTAGGTGCATATTGTTGAAAAGTAAAGCCATAAGTATAGAGAGAGATCTTGGTGTGTACTCCTGATGATGATTGCGAGATTCAGTGATCGGCTGTCGATCCTTTTGCTTTGCTGCAGTCACAAATCTATTCTCGAGAGACAAGGGTGCTCTTACCCCTACAGACCATGTTTAGATGATTCACCTTGAGTTCTGGAATTTTTTTTTTTTTTTTTTTTTGGTCGAAGAGTTCTGGAATTTAGTTTACTTTGTTGCTTTGTAAGCTTGCTTGTGATGATTTCTGGTATTTGTTAAGTATCCTCTCATGCATCGTTTGGGACATGAATGAAATTTTTTTTTAGACAAAAGAAATCATTGTAGGATGGGACTATTATTCATTCTGTCATCTTCGTAGTGGGGCGGACTGAGTCCATGTTAATGTACGCTTTTATAGATTTTTTCCTTGATCTCTTCCACACGGAAAGAGAGACAGAGAGAGAGACAGAGAGAGAGATGGGTTTGATTAGAAACTAAGTTTGCTATAAGTGAGTGACACGTGTCCTGGTAGAAGCGACAGTGTTGCTACCGGTACCAGCTGTAGCAAAAACGTTCTGTTATACCATCTCATCGGTAAGAGAGTTAGCATCGAGCTTCAGTCTACTAATTCTATATCATAGAGTAATAAGCACAAGACAATTGCTTTATTGGAGGTTTTGCCAATCTAATCATCCGGCTAAGGTGCGCATGATATTCTTGCTAAAGTTTTATTTCCAAAATAAATTTCCATTGCTTTTTTCTAAATCTTGCCTCTTCCTTTATCATGCGCAAGAAAATTACACTACGAAAGTATTATGTCGTAAATTTATCTTGCACCTTTTCAGTATTTCTCAAATAATATAGATTAAACTAGAGCTCTCTATCTCTTGACATCAAAAAAAGAACGTAAATTAAAATTTAAACTTGCTTTTGATATCTCTGGCATCGCTCTCTCTAAAATTATCTCAAGCCAATATTTTAGCATCTCTGAGAAGAACCTGAGCATGAATAATAAGCTTAATTCAGCTTTTATCGGCCAACTGTGTTTCAATCAATTAACAAGCTAAAAAGTTCTCATAATGAGTTGAATTGGAGATGCTCTTTAAAACTTTGACTCATTTCCAATTTTGAATTTTTGCTTACCCACTAACTTTGAGTGCTCTCATCATGCTAAAGGCAGTCTTTCCATGATCTTTTGCTATGGTGTAGGAATGTTGGTTAGCTTTCCTTCTTTCCTCTTTCTTTACTCCTTTTCCCATTGACAAATATGGCAAAAGGGTCTCTCTTTTGCCGTTAGTTGAGGTATACGCACACAATACTTCTGCAAACTACCACTGTCGGGAAGCAAAGAAAAAAAGTGCATAAAGCGAAATTTTTTAAAAAATAAATAAAATTAAACAGGATTAAAAAGGAGGACGAATCAAACGTTAAGAAGTTGGACGTAAATCGTTTCTGTCTACGGGCTTTTCGCCTTCCCCAACAAGAAATGACATGCGTCACGTTAAGACAATAATGCTTCTTAAAAAAATGGAGACCCTTGAATTCCTTTTCTCCTTGGAGGTCTCGGAAAGACGTAACAAAAGAAGGCCCCTTCTGTCTCTCCATAAATAAAGCAGACAATTTAGCCCCTCGATTAACGTTAGTTCCCTAAACTACCTCGACGATTGCCTTTTTGACTGAACTTTTATCCTTGTTGACTGATTGGTAGGACGAATAACTTGATAACTTACCCGAGCAATGGCATGGTGATGTGATTTGATGTGTTCCTTTTCACTTTTAAATCTTTTTCTCGCTTTCACGCGGTCTTCTTGTTCTTAAACGCGGTGCGGTATGAGAAAGAAGACGATGGCGCTGAAAAAGGTTCCATCTTGCGGAGTTAAAAGTCAAAGTTTTGCATGGCTTTTCACTTGTGTCTGAAATTGACTGCTCTGGATAAAGATATGTATGGCAGATTGTGCTCTCGTGAAGATTGGGTTCAAATTTGATTTTTTAAACTATGTTATGAAACCTTTTTGCCTGATATTCATGCTGGCTCTTTCTGTTTTTAGAGAATTATATGTGAATTATTTTTTGAGATAATGACACAAAATGGTCCCTTAACTTTGGTTCAATATGTAATGTGGTCTCCGAATTTTTAATTTGTTCAATATGATCCTTAGATGTTTGGTATATGTTCAATATTATCCTTTCATTAATTTAAATTTACGGACAACGTTGGATATTTTCGTATAGTTCAAGAGCTAAATTGAATATGTACCAAAAGTGTAAGGATTGCATTGAATAAATTAAAAGTTCATAGATGACATTGCATATTAGATTAAAGTTTAGGAATAATTTGAGTCGTTTTCCCTTCTTCTTTCCTCCAATTGTCGGCGAATGGATATTGCTCGTCAAACACGTTGAAATTTGAGGGTTTCTTTGGTGTAATATTCTTTAATTTTTATTTTTCAAAAATATTTTGCAGCTCTCACAATTGACTTTTATTTAATGTGGAGCACTTCAAGCCTTTCAAAATACTCAAATATTAACATGTGGAGTATTTTCATAATTTTTCAAAAAAAAAAAAAAAAAAAAGACATTTGTCCGTTTTTGAGTTTCTGGAGAGTAAATGAAAGGTAGAAGAAGAATACTTTTTCGACACTAAAGCGAACAAACATTGGTGACAATTGTTATTTTCCTTATGAGAACAATCAAGTAAACTGACTATTGAGTACACACTATCATTGAATTTACATCGATTTATACGACACTTTCGCTTGCATATGAATTTTTTTCTCCCCCAAGAAATTAGAAAAAGATTCATATTCTTTGAAATTTTTATTGAACGTTCTCAAATGTACAAGAAATGCACGCAATGGTTTTGTTCTTTTCTGTTATAAGTGGAAAAGTCTACTAAATTATAGGATGTGGGGCCTTTACTTTTTGGTAACCACTTGTCTCCTTTTTTTGGCATGACTTCTCTCTTTCTTGAACGGATGTTATATATATAAATTCATTTATTCTCATTATAGATAGAGATAAAAATATCATAATTCTTATGTGCATAATTACTTAATTACTCCAAAAAGTTCCTTTTATTTTTGTTTTCTCTTGATATATTTTCTATTTTGTATGGTTTGAACGAATCTCAAACTTAGTAATCGAGTGAAATAGATTGGCCTATTCATTAAAACACCCAAGTGCTTTTGCTAAAACCGATCGGATCGCTTCTCCAAGCCAGCAACAAAAGAACGTTAGCCCCAATTAATTTTCTATAATCAACGTAGAATAATTCCTTAAAAAGAATATAGACACTGAGAACTTGTCAATATATTAAGCTGGTAAAAAAAGAAGAAGAAGACTTTTCCACTGGTGGTAGGTAAAAAAAATAGATAAAGTTAGTTAAAAAAAAAATACTACAAGTGAGAAAACATCATAGTAATATTAGAAATTGTTCTGCTAATACTCTAAGCATGAGTAAGGGAGCAACTGCATGAACCTCAGTGGGGACTTGCTCGAGAAAGAGATGTAACTGCGGGGTTAAGAATGGTACAAGTGCTAATACTTTTAATGGCGCTTGCATGAGTGCCAATTTTTTTCTTACTTGAGTGTTACAAATTTGAAAAATCAATCACTTGTGTGTCACTTCTAATTTGCCCTACTGGAAAAGCTAACGTGATTGCTAGTCAGCCGACGTGGCTGCAGGAAAATATTTTTAATATTTGTAATATTTTTAAAATAATAATAATTATTTTTTGAATTTTGTATTTTTATTTTTATTTTTTACTTTTTTTTCTTTAGGATTGGTGAGGGTCACTAGCGACCCTTGCTGATCGCAGCCACCTCACCCTCAGCTTCAAAGGCCTTGGGCGAGGTTGCGATAGCCTTCACCCACTATGGGAAACATCTAGTTCTAGTCGGCTGTGAACATCACCTAGAGTGGGTGAGGGCTGTCGTAGCCTTGCCAGTGGTTGGCGAGGCCTCGATGCCCTTGCCTAGTGTCTTCACGGTGAGGGTGAGGGGGCCCTCGCCCAGGTCTGGCCACAAAGGCCCTAGGCGAGGCCATCGGGGCCTCGCTAACTGCTGGTGAGGCCGTGATGACCCTCGCCTGCTTTGGGTGATGTCGCCCATGGCCACCTAGTGACCGACAAGGGTCCTTGCGGCTTCACCTAGGGCCTTCATGGCCGAGAGCGAGGTGGCTACGGTTGGCAAGGGTCACCGGTGACCCTTGCCAGCCTTAAAGAAAAAGAAATTTAAAAAGCAAAATAAATATAAAAATAATAAATTCAAAAAAATTTTAAAAATTCTATGTAGGACATTTGGTCAAAATCGACACTTAAGTGATAGATTTTTTTTTTTTTATATGACACTCAAGTGAATGAAAAAAAAAAAATTAATACTCAAGTGAGTGCCATATGAAAGTTTTGGCACTCCTACTGTTGTTATGCCTCTAATTGCGTATGACTTTTGTAGAAAGGAAGAGCATATGAAGTCTCTTCAAGAAAGTTGTGTCGAGGTGTTTCGTTAACTTTGTACTTTAGCCGCATGATCAAGTTCCAATGGTTCCTACAAATTTTGACTGTTGACCAAGGCAAACTTTAGGGTCTCATTGGTATCTTCAGTGGCAACTATTCCGACATTCTCACAACCGAAAGAATCAGAAAAGGGAAACTTCTTTAATAATCAACCAATTCTTTTTGTTAAAGGATACCTTATTCTTGATAAATGTAATCATAATCCTTTGAAATTAGTACCAGGACCACTTCAAAGTTGAAATGTTGTCCCAAAAGTTTTGATCCTAGAACACATTAGCCAAAAGGAAAAGAAAATTGATAAAGCACCTTGAAATGGAAATCATAATATAAAGATGGCATGCATGCATGCATGCATAGTTGCATATGACAATGTATGGGCTGGGCGATGCTACATGTAGCATAGGAAAGCTTTCTCCAACCAAGCTTTTGGTTAACGGGTTGCAGATATGAAAATTACTTAAAAATTTGTTTGGTTAAATTAACATGTGAATGAGATTGGAAAATTTGTTTAAAAAATCTTGAACATGTTGCACTTTTACTAATTTAGTCATAAACCTTATAATTGTACCAATTGAGTCATAAATCTTTTCACGTTTTATCAATTGAGTCCATCTAATCAATTTTGGCTTGAATTCACTAACGTGGACATTGATCATTCACATGGCACTGGTGGTACTAACGTTGATAATTTTTAATAATATTTTATTTTATTTTTCAAAATTTTCATTGTTTTTTTAATTTTTTTTACAACTTTGGCTGGTAAGGGCCAGCAATCCTCACCTTGGCTAGGCTAGGTGAGCATGTCAGGACCTCCCCCTCGATCTAGGCAAGGGCAGCGAGCCTCTTGCTTATGGTCAGCAAGAACCCAACGCCCTTACTGACCAACAGGCAACGTTGTTGGCCCTCACCTTGATTTGGTGGAGGATTGTTGGCATCCGTTGTGGTTAGTGATGGTCGACTGGGTGAGCTTGCTGACTAGAGTTGTTAAAAAAAAAAAAAAAAAGAAAAGGAAAAGGAAAAAGAAAGAAAAGAATAAAAATTTAAAAATTTAAAAAATATTAAAATATTATTAAAAATTATCTATATTAGTGCCGACCGCGCCAAGTAGGATGGCTGGCATCTCCATTAGTGATTGCCAACCAAAATTGATTGGATGCACTCAATTGGTAAAACGTGAAAATATCTAGGATATAATTAGCACAATTAAAAAATTTATGACTGAATTGGTAGAAGTATAATAAGTTTAGGATTTTTTAAACAATTTGCCCTTTCACTGTAAGTTGATTTTCTTTCAAATTAGAGAATCAAAGAGACATCTCTAGAAAAACATATATCATCAGCAGAAAGATTTTGGCAAAGATTGGTTGTCCTCTTGTAGAAGTCGTGGATGCCCTTTTCTTCTTTTTGCTATTCTTCCCCCTTTCTCCGTGCATATGATGAAGAAAAAGACGACCATTTACAGTATCATTTTTCTGGCTGCAGTGACAAAAATCAGTGCTTGCGTTTCTCTCCGTCGTTTTAAGTTTGTAAAGACCTAACGCTGGTAACAATAGGTGCAATGATTGAGTTGGGACAAGAGTTCTCTTTGATGTTAGGACGTTAGTTTTCTGTTCAATGGACCTTTCCGCTATAATGATCCAGACCGCGAGGCATCAATTGTAGGGCTTGTCTATCCTACCGTGCCCTTATACACGGCAGAATTGCCGGGACCTTTGTGAGTCATTTGAAGGAAGAGATTATATTTCTGCTGGTGGCTGACAATCCTCATCAGCCTTTGAATAAAAAATGAACTTTTGCCAGTCGTCCGATTATCCCAGTGACGTTTTCACAGTATTCATTTGAACATATTTCATAATTGGGTGTGGAACCCTCGTGGTTACATCAAAGGTGCAGCCACACTTGTTGCGGCTCCTCGCTCTTTTCAAGTCAGAAGAAAACTTCTAATTATGGTTGGGTCTGAATGTTTAGTTATGAGATTCACCCATTGTACTATTTGAGAATTCATGATAGGCACGTGGACTGGTTTTTCTGGGACACCCTAGCCCAATTCACTTGACATTTTATTCACCTTAACCCATCTTTTATCGAGTCTTATGATTTTCTTTGATGTACGTAACAGCTCGAATTTTGTAAACCAAGGATTGCTAGGTATATAGCATCTTGGTTTGCTAGGTCTTTCTCAAATCTTAGGTTCAGGTCATCTACAATTTGCAATATGATAAAAAAAGAAAAAAGAAAAAACATAAAAACCAAATTAGAGTCGTCACTAATCCACTTATAGAAAGTTAGATCAATTGAACGCCTAAAGCATCAAGTAGCGTCAAGAAAGTCGAACTACCTAAATGCACCTATATAAGAAATGATCAAACGAACATTGAGATTTCAGGTCCAGGTGTTGGGTTACGCGTGGAACGGATTAACGATCCATGACGCCCTTTTTGTATGGCAGCTCTAACGTTGGTTGTCCAAAATCACTCGTCAAATAATTTCCCAAGCATGCATGATTGTTTTATTTTCAATCTAAAATGTCCCCAATACACTTATTTAGCGATGTAATTCATAAAAGACGCGTATTCACATGCATGTCGGGGCGTAACCCTATTCGCGTGTCAAATCATGAACACAAATTAAACGTCAGTCCTAAAATGCACCATAACATTACAATGACATGCGATTTGGATGCAACACGCAAAGTCTGAATTCAAACATGACACAAAAGATGATGAGAGAATAATATTGACATGGCAATTCAAACACAAACAATAAATGCTAGATTGGTATTCAAAACAATAAGAAAATGAAGTGACAAGATAAAGGTCATGTAAAACATAACATGGAAAATTCAATTAAAACACAATGAAAATGCAATGGCACGGTAAGAATCGCATGCAACATGACATGCAATTAGGGGTTCATAACATGACAGAGGAAATAACATGACATTACAATAATCACATGTGACGTGACATGGTGAGATTTAAATACAAAATGATTAGAAGGTGGCATGACATGTGTTTATATAAAAAAAATGACCAAATTTTGGTTTTTATGGGCAAGTGCTAGACATAATCGATAAGGGTGGAATCTAGTGAACAACATAAGGCATTGATGAAAAGAACAATCGACAACTAGATGAGTAGCAATATTTTCAAATATTTAAACTCTTTTAGATAAATGTCCTACCAACTTCAAGAGCATTGACAACCAAGGAAGTTATCAACAGCAAAGAACACTTATCTAGTATGAAGTCATTTGAGTATATGAATTGTACTAACATGCAGGAAGGAACTAAGGCAAGGTAAGTCCTTTTCCTTGTGTGTGCATAGACTGCCTTTAGGTGCATTTGCTTCCTAGTCGGAGTTTACGGGATGAACTTGCTGAGACATTGTCTCACCCCGTCGTGGGCTCAATATTTTCAAGTCCTTAGATGGCAGTTCCTTCGGAACGTTTTGGTCGGTCCATGAGGGTTACAGAGTGGATTTTTAACTACCCTGATCTCGGAAGCCACTGGGTCTATGGACTTGTGGTGACCACCATTTGAGTTGAAAAGGGCCTACCTTAGAGGGTACCTCATCGATTTAGAGCGTGGTTTCGCTACGGACCCAATGGATTCAGGGTGGGTCCCCTCCAAGGTTTTGAGATCCCCTCCACGGTAGTCGACACCGCTCTAGGTGAGAGTGCAGCTGACCCTCCTGATGGTGCTATGGAGGACCCGGAGCCCCCGGAGCCGGTGGAGACTGAAGGATCGGTGAACGTGTCCGATTAGCTGGTCGTAGGACAACTTTGTTTTGAGAGCTGGTCTTTTGTAGACTCTTGTCCATAGACTAGTCTTGTATATAAACCGGGGTGTTTATAGAAGTGTTTTGGTTGTGAATATGCTTCCTGCTTTTCTATCCCGTGTTGGTTGTTGTCAGGGTTTTTGTTTCGCTTCCGCATATGCATTAAAATGAAAAGGGTTGGCGACGCGTCCTAGGATGTCGCAATTTTATCAACCATCGAGGGATGAGCACGCGCTTGAGGATCGGGGCGTGACATTCATCAATGCGATTGGTGATGTCAACTCCAAGCTTGAGACATCGAATTAGTCCATTATCGATCCAACCTAATATGGCGCTTTCTAGGTACGTTCCTCCAACTCTTAGTCAATTTAACAATGGAAATAATTTAGGTAAAGTGATCCCACTACTAGTGAGGATTTTATAAAGGCTCGAATATGCTATTTACCTAAAACCTAGGGAGCAAGAAGGTCAAGTCCATCAACCTATCTAACCTGAACCTTGAGGGCAGGAAGGGCAAGGTTATCAGCTTATGAATCCTAATCAAGTGCTTGAACTTGTATTACAAGAATTAGGTGCTGACAGAAGAATGGTTAGGCGAGTATATAAGAAGCTACATCCTCGTTGAGTTGACACTATACCTTGTTAGGGCTAGCACTATCACCAAGAGGTGGGGTGAATATGTGATTGTAAATAATTAAAGCAGAATTTAAAACGACCAAGTTCAATATCATGAAAGAACAAAGTTTAATGAAAAATTTTGCAGTGATTAGGTCTTCTTCAACACCTGATGAAGAACTACGCAGTGATAAGACTTTACTATGTGCAATAAACAGAATAAGTGAGAGATTAAAGGATTGGAAAAAATTACACAAAACAATTATAGTAGTTTGGCTTATGATAAGCCTATATCAACTCTCTTGTGCTAATAGCCTATTAGCTAGATTTTATTAATGAATAAGTCGGAGGTTACAATAGTTGAGTATTCACTATGTAAGCACGTGTGATCAAATCTTCTGATCTCACATTCTCAACAACAACCTCTAAGAGATTACAAGTTGAGCTCATGAAGATGAGTATGTAAAGACGAAACTCTTTTTGAAATTTGGAATTTGTAGGGCAAAAGAACACCCCAAGTGCCAAAACTTGGTATAAGGGGACGTTTAAGTGCCAAAGGTTAGGAAAGTGACACTTAAGTGCTATTTTTTTTTTTTTGAAAAATGGGACACTTGAGTGCTATCTCCGTTGAATCCTACTGGAAATCCTACGTGGCAATTTTTTTATTAATTTTACTCTCTTACATGGCTCGCTAGAAAGCTGACTCAGCAAAAAAATGTAAAAACGAAGTCATTTTGGCGTGGATTTGAATTTGAATTTAAAAATTAATTAATTTAAATTTAAAAAAAAAAAAAAAAAAAGAGGAAGATGATGAACAGCGGCTGAGGGCTTAGCCCTCACCACTGCCTCCTCCCCACTGTCACCGGGAAGGGTTGACGATGACTGGGGTAAGGATCGGCGACCTTGGCCGACCTTCCCCCCATTGTCATTGGCTTTACCCAGCAACGGCGAGGAGGCGGTGGTGGTGAGGGTTGAGCCTTCAACCACTGTTCTTTTTTTTTTTTTTTTTTTTTTTTGGTTTGAAATTTAATTTAATTAATTTTTATATTACTTATTTAGCCATGTCGGGATGCAAAACGATGTCATTTTGCATTTGCCTCATTGGAAAATTGCCATGTCAGCATTTTGGTTGGATTTTCTTGTCGTTGACACTTAATTGATCAATTTTGCTCCGATTTTGATACTTAAGTGTCACTTTCCTAATATTTGGTATAGACTATTAAGTGTCCTTACCTTCAGTCACTTTATAGACCTCATTGTCCAAGTTTTGGCAATTCAAGTGTCTTGGTGTCGAATTTATAGACTATTAATCTCTTATTACCTTAAAACAAGGAAAGATTATGTGGATGTTCATCACATGCTAGTAACATATGATCTAAATTTGATTGTGAGATCTGAGATCTTCTCATAACATCTAATGAGGTGTATTGTCTTGACAATCCTCGAACAAATTATACCATTGTCCTTGATTATCATGACATAACACAATCTTCATCATAGACAAAAAGAATGTCTTCATAAGTCTTCTAGTCTGATTCTCTAAGTTTGATTAGTAACGTCTGATAATACATATAAGAGTTTCCATCTAGAAAACTTTACTATAAGAATCATTAAACACTTATGGAAAGGTTTTCGTGATCTTCAAAATCATTTGGGGAAA
The DNA here is from genome assembly GCA_014182565.1 of Eucalyptus marginata. Classification (NCBI taxonomy): domain Eukaryota; kingdom Viridiplantae; phylum Streptophyta; class Magnoliopsida; order Myrtales; family Myrtaceae; genus Eucalyptus; species Eucalyptus marginata. Next base: position 19,520,049 of record CM024585.1, read on the forward strand.
TTCCCTCAATAATAGTCTCCCCTTTTATGATAATGACAAAACTTTCCAAGTAGAGTCAATACAAGATTTTGAATAGATTTAGAAATCAAATAGCTCTATTGAAAGCAAGATTTTAGATAAGGCACAATGTGAATTCTATAAGAATTTTGCTGATATAGTAAAGATGAGTACGAACTTCTTACAAAAAATCGAGCTAATCAGAGTGAATAAGATTTGTAAAGAAATTATTTACTTTGATTAAGGAAGTTCAAGATAGGAATATATCTAGAAAAACTTCCTGTTTTTATATAACTCCCCTTGAGCAAGATCACAAAAGATCTTCCTATGCATTTAGCATTATGCTTTTCTTGTGTTTTCTTCCCCTTTTTGTCAAGATCACAAACATGATAATAAAAAAAAAAAGGATTGCATAGAGAATTAACAACTCAACTCATCTTCACATACTATCTTCAAAACATATTTGGCATGAAACACAATCTCTAGAAACAATATCTTATGCACGCTAAGGCAAATATAAAATATATGCAATATAGCTCATGTTCTTGTAAAATCAAACAACATATACATCAAAATATATATCAAAGATCATGGATGCATTAGATAAATTTCACTACATTTTGTTCATAATAAAACGATAATGTAAATATGAGATTTGCTAATGACAAAAAGTAAGGGAAATAGGAAATATACTAACCGGATCATGTAGAACTTGGAAAGTTCTAACATACATTACCTTTTCTTCCATAGTAATCAAGAGCTGGTAGAAATTAAATTGACTTTGTCACGATTTTTCTCACACTTGATTTACGTTCCCCTCAATTTGATGCCTTTTTGAGATGATCATAATTTCCCCCACTCTTTTGCATCAACTTTCTACCCCTGTCATCACGACGGCTTTTACAAATAGATCTTATTGCAGCCCGTGCACATGAACCGAATGTTTTTTCCATTATTTCCTTCGTAGCATCAACATCCACATCATTCTTTTGCTTTTTGAAGTTCGAGGTAGAATTTTGTTTTCTTCAATCAAGCTCATCTTGAATTCAATCTGCATAAATTCAACGAACTTTTTGTACAAATTTGCTATTAAACAATATCTCACATAAAATATCATGCTCTTTGTTTTGAATAAATAAATTGAATAGCATATTTAAAAGTATCAAATGTTTCAATCCAAAGCTACTCAACCTTTTGTATGACGCATTAAGAGTTTGCTTGATATATTTTGAGACACCTTCAATTATTTGCTCGAATTTTGCACAGAGGAGAATTTTTTATCCTTAAAAAATAGTGCAGAATCTTCACAATTTTTCAAATCGGACTTTCCAAATCCATATGGAAAGATTTTTTTTGCCACTAGCAAATTCTTGTAGAATAGATAACAATATTTGCAAAAATAAGTGGAATATTACATACGTACCTTCCTTCGATTTGCGGATCAAACTTACCAATTATAGATATACTTCTAAAATATAGCAAGTTTATTCAAATATATAAAAGCATGCAATAATATCGTTCAAGATTAAAAAGATTCTTCCTTCCGCATAAATCTCAAATGCATAAAAATGTCAATATAACATTAACATATTTCGCAAAAGGAATGTAGATGATATATGCAAGATCTTATAGACGTGGCAACAAATATTACCAATTTATATCCCAATATACATGTCCAGAATATACCTCCCCTTCTCACTCGAGATCCTTCTTTAATTGCATGATTGCTCACAATCAAGCTCCCTTTGTATAGTTGCCTGCAATAAACTCATTTCCTTTTTGGAATCCACGTATGTGGATACTTTTCTTATGTTAGGCACAAGATGGGACAACCTCATAAAATATCTAAGGATTCTTTCCATAGTCTAATGGCATATAAAGAAAGATCATCACATGAACAATATGCATCATTAACTAATATTTTCTATAAAAAAAAAAAAATTTACTCACTTCGCAACACATGATAAAGACATAAAATCAGCGCAAGAATCTTAATTATCTTTAAGCAATATATCAATCAAACCTATCTCACGAACCACAAAAAAGCTGCACGCCATTCTTTCTTAAAAGATTACAATCAAACTAATCATAATTTACATAATGCATCACAAAAAGTTTGAGTAAAACACAAAAGTTAGAAATAATATATCAAATATAATGACAATTTAAAAACGTGCCTTTTCATACCAATTTTCCTCTTTCTTTATTTCCTGCAAAAAGAGTAATCATTCTTTGGTACCCAAATAAGTTTGGGTCCTAATAATATATCAAATATAATGAGAATTTAAAAAACACACCTTTTCTTACCAATTTTTCTCTTTCTTTATTCCCTGCAAAGGAGCAATTCATCTACTCTTTGGTACGCAAATGAGTTTGGGTCTTTTCAGGTTAGAGGAAGCATCAAATCTCCAAATGATTGACTCAAATTTCTTCCAATCAATTGGAAATTCTCGCTTAAAATGATTAAGATTACCACAGTTCAAGCAATTATAATATTGAGATCCAATATGATTGAAAAATTGCTTACCAAAATGATTTCGATAATGCTAGATTGGTAGTTTGTGCTTTAATCTTTCATTGACTTTCGGAAAATCATTCTTGATCTCACTTGCATTTTCAAAGCCAAGGCTGGATTTGTTGTGATACAGCATTTGTATGGAGAGGACATGCCTTAATGTCTTTGAGCCAAGAGAAAATTTCTTGCAAATTTTGAAATTTCTTCCTTATAGGAACCAACTTCTTTTTGCAAAATATCTTTCTCTTCCTTGACAGAGGAATTCTCCTTTTCTAGCTCAATAATCCTTTTCTCATTTGTAATATCTCATTGTCTCAATTTAGAGACTTCATTTTTCAACTCGGAAATCTTCTTCAACGCTTTCTCATGTTCCACTCATAACTCTTCAAAAAGATCATCATCGTCGAGAATACAATATGAACAAATCACCTCATCTTCTTCAAATTCAATGTCCACCATTAAGCATAGACTTCCTTTCTCATTAATCTCATCATTGCTGGATTTAGACTTTGTGTCGCTCCACGTCTCAGCCTTTAAAGCTTTCTTATTCTTTTCAAATTTCCCTTTCCTTATCTTAAATAAAGAAGAATTGGGTTTTATGTGTTTCTTGCACTAATAACATATTGTATCCTTACCTTCATCATAAAATTTCCCTTCTCCAGATTTATTTGTTGGCTTCTTCCCTTTACATTTTCTTCTCTTTCTCATAAGGTGTTGAATTCTTTTGAGCAACAACTTCATCTCCTCATTGTTGTCTTCGTCATCTTCAGAATCTGAAATATTAGAATCAATATTAGATTTTAAGGCAATCGATTTCTTACCTTCGGGATCTTCCTCATTTAATCATTCAACTTCAAATGACTAAAGTGTTTCCATGAGTTCCTATGGCTAAATGTTTATCTTTGTGTCTTTGCCTCGATCAATTCTTTTGTACGTAACATGTAATCTGTCCCATATTTCCTTCGTTGTTTCACATGAAGAAATATGGTTATATTATGTAAGAGATAAAGCACAGTATAATGAGTACACTACTTTAGCATTCAATGCTTCTCTTTTAGATATAATCACATCAGATAATGCTTTGATTTTTTGGTTTTTTACTATCTCCTTCCTTTTTGGACGATGAGGCTTCAGGCCTTATTCCTCTAAGAACTCGGATTCAGTATGATTCCTGGCTTTTAGGATTTCCACCCGAGAGATGCGATAAGCCAAGCACCTATAGTTGGGGGGCATGGGATTGACCCATTGATGGGAACAAGGGAAGAAGGAATAGGTGAGCTTGAGGAAATTATCAAAGAGCAATCTTTCAAGTAGGGATAGTTAGGGATGCTTATATAGCAGTATTTGTATCGCATTTCGAGGGCGAGCAACTGCATTCTCTTAAGAAGACAGTGCACAAGTTGCAAAACCTACTAAAGGTGCCTAGAGGACGGGCCAGACGCTGCAGAGCGACGACCCGGGAGCGGATTCCCCACCGGCAGGGGGACAGGAGACGGCCATCTCGAGGCACATCACGACCTACAGGCAACACCGGCGAGACCTGGGAAGGCAACTCAATTGAGGTAGTCCCTATATTATAGCATAGTGGGAATGTGTGATGCTTTTCTATTCCTTGCATCTCTAGTGCAAAGAAAAATAGTTTTCTAAATGGGATCCTTAGATTTGATGAATGCTTTCATCTGGTTTTTCCAAATGTTGTATCCTTTCCATTGAAGTGTGGAGGCCTCATGTCACTATGTCCTTCCATAAGTCTTGGTGCAACATCGCTAGCCATTGAAAGATCTTTAGCTCAGAAGTATTATAGCACTTTAGAAATAATGAGCAATTGCACTATGATACAATTGTTAGGGCTAGCTCTATCACTTAGAGGGGGTGAATAAGTGATTGCAAACAATTAAAGTAGAATTTAAAACAACCAAGTTCAATATCATAAAAGAACAAAGTTTGATGAAAAACATTGCAATGATCGAATCTTCTTTGATGTTTGATGAAGAATTATGCAGTGATCAGACTTTACTACATGCAATAAATAAAATAAGTGATAGATTAAAGGATAGAGAAAATTGCACACAACAATTATAATGGTTCGGCTTATGATAGGCCTACGCCCATTCTTTTGTGTTGATAGCCTATTGCTTGGATTTCACTAATGAATCAATTAAAGGTTACAACAACTAAGTATTCTCTACTCAAGCACGTGTGATCGAATCTTCTAATCTCACACTCTCAACAATTACCTCTAAGAGATTACAAGTTAAGCTCACGAAGACAAGTATGTAAGACCAAGTTCTCTTTGAACTTTGGAATTTGTAGAATACTAATCTCGTATTACATTTAGTGTCAAGATCTCCTTTTGTACTCCTCATTGTCCAAACCGACCGTTGGACAAAACCTCTAAGGATCACTCATCCAATCAACCCCTTGGGTAGGAAGATCTAATTACTTTTAGATAGCCAAGATTACAGTCTCCCTTGATTCTACTGCCATACAATAGAGATAAGGTTTTCATAAGTTGATTACTCAGTTTGGAAAGTGCATCTCATCTCCAATGATTGTCACATGGATTACAAATCTCCAACAAGGATAGATTATGTGGATGTTCATCCTTTCTAGACAATTACTAGCCATTGCGCTTCACATGATCTAAACTAATTGTGAAGATATGGGATCGTCTCATAATGTCTAATGATGTGTGTTGTCTTGATAATCATCATACAAATAATACCGTTGTCCTTGATTATCATGAGATAACATAATCTTCATCGTAGAGAACCAGAATGTCTTGATAAGTCTCTGAATTTGATTATGAGTCAATGAGTAATGTTTAATAATACATACTAGAGTTTCCACCTTGAAAAACTTACTATCGAATCATTAAATACTTATTGAAAGGTTTTGCCAATCTTCAAAATCATTTAGGGAAATTGCGTCAACATACCTTACCCAAGAGAATTCAAAATTCCTAATTTCGTTGTTTCCACTGGCAAAGATGATCAATTGACTGTTGAACACGTTAATTGATTTATTACCCAATGCATGAATGAATTCTTAAGACTTAATTGTTCCCTTTGTCTCTATCAAAACATTTCCCTCATTTGGTATATGAATAATCTCCTAATTCAATCCATACTTGGGTTGAGATGGAAAGACATTTCCATTATCAATGATACTTGATGTATTGATTGTTGATTTGGCCAAAATATATCAATACGATAATGATTAGTTTGTTGCTCAAATAAAAAGAGCTAGGAATGGATGCCTTACTTCACTCACAAAAAGAACTCACAAACTTGTCTTCCAGTGGATTAAAATTCAATCTTATAGAAAAATTTGAAGGCTAAAATTTTACCAAGTTATTCTAATTTGCAATGAGAGTATCTTAAGTATGAACAACTACTTAAGGACAAAGATAGAGAGCCATATGAAAACTTCATGCAAATTGTGCCTTTTGTGGAAAAATATGAGCCATATGATGAATTTGGCTAAGATAAAATTTGGTAAGGGAAAATCAAGTTTCTTGACAACAAGGGAGCACATGATGACTCTTGATTATTCAATTTAAAATAATCAATAATCGATGAATCATTCAATTCTTTTAAAAGTGGCATTTGTTTATACAAAAGTTGACCAAATTTTGGATATTATGAGCAATAAGGGGCCTGCATGGTAATGTTTCCGTTTCTCCAAATTTATGTTCTTTTGTTCCTTGGAATAAAAAAAGAACAGAAATCCGTTTGGTAACGCCAACTTATTTTTCTATTTTCCAGAATAAACAAGTAGCCGGGGAATAGATTTGGAACAGAAACAAGAAAAAAAAAGTAGTTTCTTCTTCCCAGGAACAATTTCTAGAAATAAACCAATTTTTTTTCTTTTTCTTTTCTTTTGTTCTTCTTGCTTGTTGCGGCCTTGGGTGGCCGCCTACCAACCGCCAGCCACCTCCAGCTTGCCACAGCCACTATCGGTCGACCGTCGGCCGCTGCCGATCGCCGCCTGACCAGCGGCAACCATCGTTGCCATCGCCGCTTGATCGTTGTTGCTACCACCCACAGCCCACCGGCCACCCCCGATCACCAACGATCGCCACCGATCGCCGTTGCCACCGCCCGCCATCCGCTGTCGGTGGCGGTGGCCAGCAACAATGGGCGATGGTCGGCGATCCGTGAGCAAAAATAAAAAATGAATAAATACAAAAAATAAAAAATTGTACCAAACGCATTTATATTCTTTTTCTATTTCAAGAGTAGAAATTTTGTGCAGTTACCAAACACCTTATTTTACTTAGAAATTGTTCCCCGGAGTAAAATTGGAAAATAACTATTTCTGAAAAGAAACTGTTCCCCGGAGTAGAAACGTTACCATGTGCACCTTAACAGAGGTCATTGATGAAAAGAACAATTGGTAACTTGATGAGTAGTGGTATTCTTGGATATTCAAGCTCTTTTAGATAAATGTCGACAACTTGAAGAGCAATGACAATCAAGGAAGTAACCTACAATAAACATTGGTTTTCTAATGTGAAGTCATACACATCGACATTGACGTGTAACTGCCTAGGAGTGATAATTTCGAATATATGAACATTTTGTGGATAAGTGTTGTTGTAACTTCTTGTAACCATAGATAGAATATGGAAGTTATTCATTTCAATTGAGTAACCACTTGGAGATGAGAAATGGTGGTGATGTGAAGATATGGAACTAAAAGCTCTGGAGATGTGAAGGCTTGGCTAAAACTCCTAAAAAGCTGCTTATAGGCAATATTGTGAACACTATAAATACTAGTGTTTATGTACCATGGAAACACCCGAACAAAGCAAACAAATCTCATTATATTTTAATTCTCATATCGTAGTCATCACTATAGTTTCCAAATAGTTTTTTCTTTTTTCTTTTTCTTTTCATGGCCGGGGCTTGGTCCTTGTTTTTTCAAATTATATGAATATTTCCCTTCTACAATTACTTATTGGTTTTGATACTAACCCCTGGGAAGGATGGATTTGAGGATGAGGAATTTGCGTATGGATTCACTTTCTTCCTTCCTGTCCTTAGTAAAGGAAACTCTTTTTTTTTTTTTTTTTTTAAGAGAGTGTCAGAACAAACAAAGTATTCCGAAAGAAGAATACTAGGGGTGCCAAAACTTTTGTACGGTGCTCACTTAAGTGCCAAAACTTTTTCTTTTTCGCTTACTTGAATGCCACATTGGAGTATAATCGCTTACTTGAGTACTATTTTTTTTTTTTTTTTTTTTTAGCTATGGTTTTAGATACTTCATCGTTAATTAAATTCTGGCATGTATCTTTGCTGTAGTTTTTAGCTATTTTGTTGTTGATTAAATTTTGACATTGTATATTAATCTTGTGTACTTTAATGCATTAAATCCTGGAAGCATGTTGATCGGTTTCCTTGGAACATTTGATATTTCATGTTTGGAATCACCACAAAACTTGTTTCTTTTAATAAAAATTGAAAAACAACTTTTAGTGAAATGTATTTCTTCATCGAGGCAAATTCCGACAAAACAACATGACAATTATCACATCCAACTTGATATGTCAAATTCAGAATTCAAAAGATTATATGAAAAGGACATGACATGACATAACCATAATTACATACAACATGATATGATATTCATAATCAAGACATGATAAGAAAATGACATCACATGAAAGTAATCACGTTTGGCATGACATGGTGAATCATTTTAAAAACATAATTGCAATGTGACATGACATGCATGACAAAATCATATGTTGCATGGCAAGTTCAAATTAAAACATGACAAGAAAATGATATTACGTAACAATAATTACTTATAACATGATATGACCGAATCAAATTCAGAACATGACAAGAAAATGGGTTGGTATGACAATAATTACATATGGCATGACATGGCAAGTTGGTATTCAAAACACAAGAAAACAATATGACAAGGTAATAATCATAATTGAAATGACACATCAAGAAAATGACTTGACATGACAATAATTGTATGTCACATCAAATGGCAAGTTAGATTTTTATGATAATGATCACATTTGGTATGGCATGGAAAATTTAGATTATAACATGATAAGAAGATGACACGACATAGCAAATTCAAAGTCAAAACATAATGACATAAAGATGAGAAAATAACATGACGTGGCAATTCATATCCAAATGGGACATGACAATTATAACGTGATGACGAGAAAATAACATGAGACACGGAAAATATACTATTTATGGAGTTGCTTCATCCAAATTTAGACTATTTTCAAAATGGGCAAAATCTATGTTGAAACTAAAGAAAATAGATCTAACACGTAGAGAGGAGTGAATAGGCATTTAAAAGAAATCGTGACAAATAGACTCAAACTAAAATAAGTTGCAAGTAAAGGCTGGATGAAGAACATAATTAGTTTCGAGGAACACTAGACTTCTTAACCAAAAGTGTGCAATAGACTTAAAATAAATAGTTGAGAGAAGAGAGAATTGCAAATGAATTTTATAGTGGTTCGACATAGATTAAGTTTACGTCCACTCTCCTGCGTTGATAGCCTATTGGTTGGATTCACTATATGATCAATAGAAGACTATGACTTATGAGTACAAACACTTAGTGGTAGATCTCTCTAGCTCATTAAGACACTCTTTTTGTGTATTTCTCTCTTGATCGCAATTTGTAATGCTCATAGATGAAGACAGGTGATTGAGAGAAGTTTCAGACTTTGGAATTCTAATTTCATGTCCCTATCAACTTGACCGAATAACCTTCCTTTAAATATTCTTCCATGCAACACTAGCCATTGACATTCTTCGCAGGAAATTCTTCCAATCAAGTAGTTAGATAGAATCATTGAAGGAGATCTTGTGGCTGTTGAAGTGGAATGAAAATTGCACTTGATTTTGATCGTCCATACAATCGAATTTTGGTTTCCATAAGTAATGCTTGCTCATATGAAACTTATCTTCGAGATTGATTTTGTCAATATATAATTGACTTAATCGATGTTTTTGAATAAGGTAAGTAAAATCCTTGGCCAAAAGATAGTCGATGAAGAATTGTTTCCAAACAAAGTTTATTATGGATTTGTGAGTAAAATCCTTGGCTAGAAGATAGTCGATGAAGAATTGTTTCCAAAACAAAGTTTATTATGGATTTGTGTCACAACATTACTGGGTCTGGTTTTGGACTCTTCCTTATTCTGGACACTATCTCGTTTTAGGCTCATCAAAGTGGGATATACTTCTGGAAAACTATTATTAAGAGTCATTGAAAATTCCTCAGAAGCAAAGATTATAGAAGGAGAAAGTTTTGTTAACTTCAAAACTTGGTAGGAGTTTTCTAAACAATTTCTTCCTTTTTGATGGTGACAAAACTTTCATGCAAATTTAAATAAAATCTTGCAAAAAAAATACTTAAATAGAACAACTAATGGAAATTTATGAATAGTGAATATGCAACCATAATAAGCAAACAGTATATGCAAACATTAAACTTAATATTAATAGCAGTCACAAAAACCATAATCCTGAAAACATATCAACCACACAAGTCACATTAAACAAAACAAAAATCTACATATGTTTCCCCCATTTTGTCAACATCAAGAGGGTCACAAAATTGTAGATAAAACCATCAAGTCAAAAAAACAAATTAAAAAGTTATAAAACAGATAACTCAAACAAGCTGAAAGTCTTCCAAATGTTTCTACACAGTCTCCTTAATTCTAGTCATGTATTGTCCAAAGGCCTCCTCGATCTTGGAATGAAGAGAATCGTGCAACTGTTGAATCTCAACCTCCATTCCATACTATTGTGCCTTAATCTCCAAAATGAGTTCAACTATCCTCGGTGAGTTTGGATCCTAAATGTTCGAGCACCTATCTCAGCAAATAACACTGGAGGGATATCCATACTTGAGGGAAGATCAGTCTGTACCTTAAAAGTATGTTCCTCCTCTTGAACTTTAGCTTGCTTCCCCTCGTCGCCAATTGAGTCCTCAGGAAAGTGAGAAGCATAAATGTCTTTGGCGTCTAGTGGAGAATGACTGATGCCATCGCTGAAGGTTGGTGCTACATCTTGCTCCTAAAAAGGAGTTTTCTCACCAACTCCCCTTGCTTCTATGTCTTTAGTCCATGGAAGAGTATTTCCACCTTATGGATCTTGTTCTTTTTTAGCATTCTCAACATCTTCTTGTTGAGCATCTCCAGTGTTCTCATCACCCATAGCAACTTCATCATCTCTTTCAGCATCTCCTTCATTGTCAATATCTTCCTCATTAGGATTTCCTTCATCCTCTTCTTCTTCTTTGTCTTCCTTCTCTTCTCCTGCCTTTTCTTCTTCTTCACTTTTTTCTTCTCGTTCTTTCTTACTTTTTTCTGCTTCTTCTTCAAATTCTGCTATACCTGTGACAAGATCTCTCATAGCAATGTTTGCTACAATATCAAAGAGAGTCTCTTCGTCCGTTTCTCTATCATCCTCATCTTGTAACAACAAGAGAGGTCTTTTTCTTTTGGAAGTTATGGAGACTACACTATTTGCTTTTCTTTTTTTCTCAGCCACAGACTTTGTCTTGGTTGAACTAGCAGACCCTTTCTTCATAACTTCCCAAACATAAAAGATATCTTTTAATCTCATCTTAGAGATCATTTTAAGACCAATTTGCATAGGAGGAAGGGTTATAGAGCAAAAGCTAGAAGGAAGTTGAATCTAAAAATGCTTGAAAATCCTAGTTACCAAGGCGGCATAAGGAAGTTGACCTTTCTCCTTCATCATCGTTTTGTACATGTGTAGCAGAATAGTGTATGGTAGTGAGAAGGCAACTCTGTTGCAAATGGCCCACATCATTTTGACCTCAAATTTGGCAACATCAATCTTTGAAGCAGCCTTCGATATGATGCAGTTTATGATAATTTTATGAAGTAGAATGTTGAAAGCAGACGGCCTAGAGTAGGTTATACTTCCCATTGGAATCTTGCCCTTCACCAGAAACTTGATCACTTTGTCATTCGAGACATCAATAGGCATAAAACTACTTCTTTCAACTCCGAGATTGTCAGCCAGAAAATTAACATCCATATCAAAAACCTTTTCACATATAGTGAATTGAACATGTGTGGGATCCAAAACGGATAAGTTTGAGTAAAAGTAACCAGTTATTTCAAGATAAGTAACAGACATTTCCAAACAAAATTTATCCATTTGAAGTTTGGCAAAATTTTCCCTCAAAGGCACATTGATTGTTTTTAGAAAATCAAAGTTTACAGTGTGGGGATTAATCACACTCCTGTTCAACATTTGTGCATAAAATTCTTTGTGCTTTTTAGATCTAAACAACTTCCCTCTAGACGCTAACCTCAGCAGCCACACCCATTTTAGGCTAAAAGTTCTTGAACATTTTCTCATCGTTGTCTTCATTTTTTCCTTCTGTTTGACTCTTCATTCCAAATCTAGGGTCAGTAGAAAATACAATAAACTCTTCCTTTGCTTGTCTAGGTTTCATTTACCCCAATTTCTCCATGGCTTTCAAGAACAATGTCTTGTTTCTGTACCCATTTTCTCTTAAAAAGTTTGTAATGAAATCCATAGGGGTCCCTTATTTCTTCAAGAAATTGTAATGCTTAAAGAGAACGTCAAGTTTTGTTACCAAGATAGGAGTTGCATCCTGAGTGACTTCCTCCCCTAATGAGGGTCGATTTGTGCTATTCAGGGATTCTTCTCTAGTAAGATCAAAATGCATTTGAGTATCCTTCACAAACCAAGGCCCTCTACTGGCTATGCGGGATGATTTCCACTGCAAAGAGATTGAGACTGACTTGGAAGACTTCGAAGACATGATGTTGATCAAGATGGTGAAAGAAAACGATCAAGGCAAGGGTTTGCAAAGAGAACGATGATCGAGAAACAAAGAGAAAAGTGCCTCGGAGAGTTAGGGTTTGCAAAGGAGTGATTTCATGAAAAATGAAGGAGAAGAGTGAGGTTTCTAAAGAAAATAAAGCATGGCAAACGTTTAGGCATAAAAGAAAAATAACTGCAATTTTGGAATTTTTGAAAAATAACTAAAACAATTTTAATAAATTTTGATTTTAAATTCCAAAAAATCAGGAAAAAGAAACAACAATTCCCAAGAACTATAAATGGTAACAAAAAATTCGAATAAATATAAAATATTCATACCTTTTCGATAAGGAAATAAACTTACACACCAAAATTTGAAATACAAGTACCTAAATCTGAACAAATTTCCAGAATGATGTATTTTCCAGAAGATTACATTTTGAGTATGGCTTGCATAAACTTTAACCAAAGGGGTAAGTAATATGTAATTTTTCATGAATAAATTCAAAATACCTTTCTCCAAGGGCTTGTTGAAAATATCTACTAGTTGATTCTTTGAATTAATAAACTGAATATTAATTTCACTATTTTGCACATGATCTCTTATGAAATAATGTCGTATTTCAATGTGCTTCGCTCTTGAATGAATAATAGGATTCTTGGTGAGATTGATTGCACTTGTGTTGTCACATCTGATCTTAGTACAATGATTCTTCTTCTCCAAAGTCTCTTAATTGTTGTCGAATCCATAATAGTTTAGAGCAACAACTGTCAAGAGTAACATATTCATCTTAGAAGTTGACAATTTCCAGATATATTCTTCCTATCGACTTTGCATCCAGCTAGGTTAGCGTTTGAATATCTGAGCAAAGTAAAGTCTCCTCCCTTTGGATGCCACAGACCTAACTTGGGATTGGTGGCAATATATTTAATGATGCACTTAACGGTACTAATGTGTGATTCTCTAGGATCAACTTAAAACTTAGCACACATGCACACACTTAATAAAAATTAGGATGAGAAGCAGTGAGATAAAGAAGAGAACCAGTCATGCTTCTATAGGTCTTTTGGTCCACTTTCTTTCCATCTCCATTCTGATAAAGTTTTGAAGAACTTGACATAAGAGTTTCAGTCTTTTTGTAGTTTTCCATACCAAACTTCTTGATTACATTTTTGGCATATTTTTCTTGATAGATAAAAGGATTTCTTTGGATTGTCTAACTTGTAGACCCATAAAGAATATTAATTCTCTCATTATGCTCATCTTGAATTCTTCCTACATAGACTTAGAAAATTTCTTGCACAAAAGTTCATTAGAAGAACCAAAGATAATGTCGTCTACATATATTTGAATAAGTAAGAAGTCTTTACCTTCTTTCTTGATAAATAAAGTGGTGTCAACCATATCTTTCTTGAAACCATTACTCACCAAAAACTTACTTAGTGTTTTGTACCAAGAATGAGGTGCTTACTTTAAACCATACAAGGCCTTCTTTAGTTTGTAGACAAAGTCTAATTTCTAGGATCTTCAAATCCTAAAGGTTGTCCCACATAGATTTCTTCTTGAAAGAAACCATTGAGGAAAACACTTTTGACATCCATCTAAAATAGCTTAAAGTTATGGAAATATGCATAAGCTAGTAGCAGTCCTATGGCTTCCAATTTGGCTACAAGTGTATATGTTTCATCATAGTTTATCCCTTCTTCTTGATTATATCTTTTTGTCACGAGTCTTGCATTATTTCTAGTCCATTTTCCTTTTTCATCCATCTTGTTTCTAAACAACCATTTAGTTCCAATCACAGATTTTCCTTTTGGTTTGGGAACCAACTCCCAAACATGATTTATCTTAAATTGTCAAAATTCTTCTTGCATTGCTTCTATTCAGTTTTTTCATAAGATTAAACTTCTTCTACTCCCTTTTGTTCCACTTTAGAAACAAGTGTTAAAGCATTTAGATCTTCTTTTCCTTTGGATTTGGTGTGGATCTCTTCTTCTATGTTGCCAATGATGAGATTTTTAGGATGACTTGCTTTGTGCTTCCAATTCTTGTTGAATTTGTCACTTTCTTCAAGAATCTCCTGAGTCTCTATCTTTGTTAATTCTTTCTTTTTATCTTCAATTTGATCCTGTTCAATGGAAGGCTGATCCTATCTAGGAGACTTAGACTTTGTTAAATCTTAGACTAACTTAGATTCTTTAAGCTGAGTCTAATCTTGTTGATTTTGGTAGGCTTCTTGAAATCTGACATTAATTGATTCTTCAATAGTCTGGGTGCTTTTGTTGAAGATTCTATATGCCTTACTTGTTGTAGAATATCCAAGAAATATTCATTCTTCTGATTTTTCTTCAAACTTACCAGGACAATTATTTGCATTTTTCAAGATAAAACACTTGCAACCAAAAATATGAAAGCAATAAATATTTGGCAATCTGTCCTTGTAAATTTCATAGGAGGTTTTCTCTAGGATTAACCTTAGAAATACTCTGTTAATTATGTAACAAGCAGTAGAGATTGCTTTTGTCCAAAAGCGATAAGAAATTCTACTTTGAATTAACAAAGTTCTGGCCATTTCCTGTAAAGACTGATTTTTCCTCTCTACAACTCCATTCTGTTCAAGAGTGTAAGGAGAAGAGAAAACATATTGAAAACCATTTTCATCACAAAAACTTATATAATCTTGATTTTCAAATTCTCCCCATGATTTGTTTTGATGCTAGAAATAGCATAGCGTTTCTCATTTTGAACTTTTTTTTTTTAGCAAATTTGGATAAATAAGAGAAGGTTTCTGCTTTATTTGCTAGAAAGAAAACCCATGTAAATCTTGAATAATCATCGACAATCACCAAACAATATTTTTTACCTCCAATGCTTTGGGTTCTAGTAGGTCTGAAAAGATCTACATGAAGGAGTTGCAAAACACAGTTAGTGGAAACATGTTTTATGAATTTAAATGAGCTTCTAACCTGTTTTCCTAGAGTGTATGGAGTACATAGTTCAGACTTTTGGTAAACCATTTTAGTAAAACCACGGACCAGCTTCTTGGAAGATAACTTTGCGATTTGTTTCATGTTGACATGTCCTAACTTGCGGTGCCACAGATTTGCTTCATTTTGAATTGAAATATGACATCGAGAACTTTATGTATTTATGTCTAGAAGATATATGTTGCCATCCCTTCGTCCAATGAAGGTTTGAAGGAAGTCTCGACTAATCCCAGAACAAACATTCTCTTTAAAGTTGATTTTGAACCCTATGTTGCATAGTTGACTGATACTTAAAATATTGTAATTAAGACCTTTTACCAGGGATACATTGTTGATGATCAAGCTATCACTCCTCACAGTTTCTTGGCTAGTAATTCTCCCCTGCTATTTCCACCAAAAGAAATAGTTCCTCATTTTTGTTTTTCTAATTTAATGAAGCTACTTGAGTTTGCTATCATACGCCAAGAATATCTACTATCCAAATACCATTTGCTTTTCTTCTTAATGGTGACTTGCAATCAAAAAGAGATTCAAAATTTCTTTGGTACCTAAATTTTCGTGGGTCCTAAAGAGTTAGTGGAAAAACTATTTTTGTCCAATCCTTCTCAATAGGTCTCCACACTTTAGGACATTCATTCTCGAAATACTCTAAGTGTCTACACTTAAAACATTTAAGAGCACTCCGACCAATGGGTTTTGTAAAAACCTTTTGAAAGTAATTTTTGTAAGTAAGTTTGAGAGGTCTTTGTCTGAGTCTCTTCTTAACTTTTGGAAAATTAATCAAAACATCATTTTTTTTTATTAAAACCCAAACCAGATTTGTTGTAATAGAGAATTTTAATGGAAATAATGTGTTCTAAGGTTTTTTAGCCTTTTGAAAATTTTGGAGTAATGTTTGAAAATTCCTTTTTCAAAATCTCATTTTCATTGGAAAGTGAACCACGATTTTCCTTTAAATTATCAAAATTATTTTTCAAACTTTCAAACTTCTCTTTCCAAGAAAGATCCCGTTGTTAGAGTTTACAATTCTACTTCTTCAGTTCGAAGATCCTTTTAAGAAAGGATTTAAGGTTCAAATAAAGCTCATTAATGTACTTGGAAACTTTAATGGGAATTTTAGAATGACTTACCTCAATTTCCTTGTTCGATTATGAATCTGTCCAAATTAGATTCTAATTCTAAGTCTGAGTCTAAGTGAGTCATTAGACAGATATCTGTATACTCTTTGTCACTTTCTTCACATTCTATATTGCTTCAGGTTTATGCCTTAAGTGCTTTCTTGTACTTCTTGTACTTTTCCTTCTTCTTTTTCAGCAAAGGATAGTTTGGCTTGATGTGTCTCTTTTCCTTGCATTCAAAGCATATTACATCCTTATTTGGTTCATCCTCTTCCATTGATCTTTTTCGAGGATTTTGCTTGTATTGCTTCTTCCAGTTGAATCTTCTTCTTCCTTTTCTATTTAGTTTTCTGAACTTCTTGAATAAGAAGTGAGTTCTTTGTCATCCAAATCATCTTCTGAGTCTGTATCGTTAGAATTGGCGTTAGAATTAAGTGCAATGGACTTCTTATCTTTTGAGTCGTCTTCATCATTGATCTATTTCATTTCATATGATTGAAAAGTACCAAGAAGTTCATCAATAGAGAGTGGCATAATTCTTTGCGTTTCACATATTGAGGTCTTGACATGATTCCAACCCTTTGAAAGCCCCAAAAGAAGTTTTTTGACTTTCATAGGAGTACAAATTTGTTGTCCTTAATATGCTAGACCATTTACAATTTCTATAAATCAACTGAACATATCTCCAATTGATTCTCCAGGCTTCATCTTGAAAGACTCATATTGTGTGACATCCTGATTTTCAGATTTTGTTTTCAATTTAATGAGTCTGGCTTTTCATCGACATGCCTATAGTTCTATTCTCTGAGCTGATCACTCACGGGATAACTAGTCTATTTGGTGAAGCCGTTAAAGGATTTTAATGCAGTGGACTTGAGATTTTGACCAGGAATCGAATGCTCGACCATGCTAATTTGCAAGGGTCATTACGACACTATCAAAATCGATCAGAGACCGGAGATAGGTTGATTCGACAGAGGTATGTGATTAGTGTGGGTGATCACACCTGATTGCAAAATTTCTATCAAACGGCATTAGACCGATTTTTCTGTCATTTTTGTATCCTGTGCTTGTATTTGAAATCTTGAGATTTTCACAACAATCGAGAGTCGCTAATGTGTCGAAGATGTACAATGTGGTTCGAAAATAATCGACCATGGGTCAATTCTAAAAATTCCTAAAAGCTACCCGGTAGGTTAGGTCACGCTAAAATCGCGCCCAGTTGAAATTAATCGCGAATTTAAATCCGATTTCAGAAATTGAAAGTTATGTTATGTCACGATTCATTTTAGGAATGTCAACTCATCCTTTGAAGATTTTTCTGCAAACCTGAGATTTTGGCAAAAATCAAAGTAAGGTTATTTTGGATCGAAAGATTCGAGGGACTATTTTTGGTTGCAATTTTGGCCGTCAAGTTGGTTCAAGTGATGAGGAAAAATGTTGACTTTGATGAGGACACCTTGGTTGATTTTATGGAGGTCAATTTGTGCTCAATTGGAGGGAAATGGCCCAAAATTCGTAGGCCAAGGGTGCAACAACATTTTGGACCTCTTCAATAGCTTCTAAGGGAAGTTTGGGTGTGGAAATTGCTTGAGATTGAAGGCAGAAGAGGTGGGGGCCAAGCAATGAGCACAATGGATATTTTCTTGAACTTTTGGGGCCATTGGGTCCCCCCTTACTACAACTGGCTTCTTTTTCAACCTTGGGGCTGGTTTCTCCATTGTTGAGGCACTTAGAAGCTAAAAATTGCAGAGAGAACCAGAGAGAGCCCTACTTCACTGTCGATGGCCCCTGCCACCGTCCAGCACTATCGCACGCTCGTCGCACCACCCGCGAGCCTATGCGATTGTCCCCTGTGTCCACACCTCTTGCTCATCGTCCCGACGCGGTAGAGCCCTTTGTCCAGCCCTTTGAAGTGTCACCATTGCCGTCTAGGCCGCCGAAACTACCGCCATCGCCCACCTAACCCCGCTGTAGCCTCCACCGCCTGTCCCGTGCCATTTCAACCTAGCCAGCCGCCGTTCCGGCCCTCTTGGCCTAGCAAGCATAGGCCGAACCCCAGCTGTGGGTTGAGGTCTTCTAGGCCCGTTTTAGGCCCATCTGAACCTCCGTTGGTGTCGCTCCAGGCTTGGTTGTCGCCATCACCGTGAACTCACCGAATCACAAAACGGATGACTTTACTTGCTAAACTCTGCTTAGGGAGTTAATGATGCTTAAGGGGTGATTAGTTTAGGCTAATTAGGGATTAGGTGGTTAGTTATATTGGATTAGTGATTTAATCGCTTAATTATGCATGTTAGGTGGTTAGAATAAACTAATTAAGGGCTAATGCGGTTGTGCTATTTATCTAGATAGGTTCGGAAATTTTCTAGGCCCGTTTAGGTGGTTAGATTAGCCTTTCCGGCCTAAGTTGGTATTGTATTTAAATTGAATTATTTTAATTATTTTTTGTCTTTATTTAATTATTTATTATTTTTTGGAAATTATATCGGGATAGCCGGTGACTAGAATTTCGTGCTGATTGCAAAAGTGTGCTTAGTTTATGCAATTGAGCGTTAATTTGTGCAAATTGAGTGGCGACTGGAATTTTGGTTATTTATTCTAAAATTGTGAAATTTCAGTATTTAATTAGAAAATCCTAGGCGTCGATTTTTAACGCCAAAAATGATTTTATGTACTATATTAAATAATGGGATTTTTGAAAATGAAAATATCGCATTTTTGACTCAAATTAACCATGTACCCACGCACAATTATTTTTATCGAGTGTTTTCAATACGATGAAAATAGGTCAAGACATTATTTTAATTGGAACATTTGAGTGCAAAGCACAATGTCCTTGGCCGGGACTGATTGATCATGTGATGGGTAAGTGAACCCGTCCCCGTTGTGTGTTGGTAGGACGTTGCCCCCATATGGGATGCCCTTGGACAATGGAAGCCGGTTGCAGTAGATTTTGGACTAATTCTCCTTCGGGAATGCTATCCTCGATGTGTGTTGATGGATGTTGTCATGCTCAAAGGAGTGAGACAAAGCTTGGCTATGCCAGAAGACCGATGTGCGTTGGTATATTGTGCCTGTGCGGGCAATAATTGAGTTGGAACATGTGTTTGATTGAAATTGAAGCGCCAAATTATAGGACAAAATTGTGTGGCATGATATGGGACGTGTCATAACGATTTGGCCTTATAATCAAGACCCCTACGATTGTATTTGATTGATTGATTGATCGATAGTATTGATTGAATTGATGGATTAATTGATTGATGGATCGATTGTATGGATTGAATTGAATTGATCGATTGATTGATTGAGTATATGAATTGTGCTAACATGTAGGAGGGAACTAAGACAAGGTAAGCCCTCTGTCTTGTGTGCATAGACTGCCTTTAGGCATATTTCCTTCCTAGTCGAAGTTTAGGGGGTGAACTTGCCGAGACATTGTCTCACCCCATCATGGGCTCAATTCTTTTCAAGTCCTTAGATGGCGATTCCTCCGGAACGCTTTGGTCAGCCTCGGGCTGTTACCGAGCAGAGCATGGACATCCCTATTCCCGATAGTCATTGGGTCTATGAGCGAGTGGTGACCACTATCTAGGTCAATGAGGGCTAACCTGAGAGGGTACCTCATCGATTCAAGGCGTGGTACTGCCATGGACTCAATGGGTATAGGGTAGGTCCCATCCAGGGATTTGATATCCCCGCCATTGCACTTAATGTCGCTCTGGGCAAGGGCGCAATTGACCCTCCTGATGGTGCTGTCATGGACCCAGCGCCCCGAAGCTTGTGGAGTTCGATAGATCGGTGAACGTGTCCGATTAGGGGGTTGTAGGATAGCTTCCTTTATGAGGACTAATCTTTTTGGTAGATAGACTAGTTCTGTATATAAACTAGTTGGTTGTTTATAAATGCGTGTTTTGGTTGTGAATTTGTTATTCTACTTTTCTATCCCATGCTGTTTGCTGTCAAGGGATTTGTTTATTTGCTTCCGCATGTGTAATAAAATAAATGGGTTGGTGACGTGTCTTGGGATGTCACAATTTCATCCACCACCGAGGGATGTGCACGCGCTCGAGGCTCGGGACGTGACATATTGACCAAGCAGAATGTTCACCTTTGTCTCTTTCACATGATCTATTCCTTCATAAGTAACATGAAGTCTATCCCAAACTTCTTTTATTGTTTCACATGAAGAAATTCTATTATACTCATCAGGAGACAAAGCACAATATAAGGAATAGATGGCTTTTGCATCAAGAGCATGTCTTTTGGTAGTTTTTGCTTGATTGATTTTTCAATATCCTTGTCTGTGACTTATTTTCCATTGTCAGATGCTAAAGCTACTTTTGGATTGATGTCTTTTTCAACACAATTCCACTCTAGATGATATTTAGATCAAAGTAATGCCTTCATTTGTTTTTCCACACATTATATTCATTTCCATCAAAATAACGTGGTTTGGTGTTACTTTACCCTTCCACGAGTCCTGGTGCTAAGATACTAGCCATAGAAAATCTTTAACTCAAAAGTAAAAATACTCCAAAAAGACAAGCACAAGACTCTGATACTAATTGAAGAAGCTAGATCTTACACCTAGAGATGTGTGAATAGGCATTTAAAAGAAATCTTGAGAAATAAACTCAAAGTAAAATAAGTTGCAAGCAAAGTCTGGATGAAGAACATAATCTGTTTGAGGAACACCAAACTTCTTAACCAGAAAGTGTGCAATAGACTTAAAATAACAAAGCTGAGAGAAGAGAAAATTGCACATAAATTTTATAGTAATTCGATTTAAATTAAACCTACTTCCACTCTCTCGCACTGATAGCCTACAGCCATATTTCACTACATGATCAATAGAAAATTACAACTTATGAGTGTAAACACTTAGTGGTAGATCTCCCTAGCTCACTAAGACACTCTTTTTGTGTATTTCTTGTTTGATCATAATTTGTAATGCTCACAGACCAAGACAGGTAATTGAGAGAAGTTTCAGACTTTGAAGTTCTAATATCACATCCTTACTAACTTGACCAAATGACCTTCTTTTAAATATTCCTCCATGCAAGACTAACCGTTGATATTCTCCGGAAGAAATTCTTCCAATCAAGCCTTTGGACAGAATCCGTTAAGGAGATCTTATGGCCGTTGAAGATGGGAGTGAAAATTCCACTTGATTCTGGTCGTTCATACAATCAGAATCTCAGTTTCCATCAATAATACTTCCTCATATGGAATTTATACTCGAGATCGATTTTATCAATATATAATTACCTCAACCGCGTGCCCAGTCCTCGGTGGTCGATAAAATTTGCGACGTCCAAGGACGCGTCGCTGACCTATTCATTTTAATGCACATGTGGAAGCGAAACAATACCCCTGACAACAACCAACACGGGATAGAAAAGCAGGAAACATATTCACAACCAAAACACTTTTATAAACACCCCGGTTGATATACAACACTAGCCTCAAGTTAAAAGCCTACTCAAACAGAAAAGCCTACAAGCCCACTAGGCTGACGAATCCCCAACTGAAAACTCCGAGGTCTCTTGGGGATTTGGGTCCACCACTACACCACCAAGAGGGTCAGTTGTACCCTCGCCATGAGCGACGTCTATCACCAAAGCTGGGATCTCACAATCCTACATGGGACCCACTCTGTATCCATTGAGCCCGCGACGATACCATGCTCTGAATCGATGGGGTACCCTTTGAGGTAGGCCCTCATCGACCCAGACTGTGGTCGTCACAAGTTCATAGACCCAGACCCCGTGGCCTCGAGAACAAGGATGTCAGTAACCTGTTCGGTAACCCTCTTGGGCTGACCAAAACGCTCCAGAGGAACTGCCATCGAAGGACCTAAAAAGATTAAGCCCATGACAGGGTGAGACAATGTCTCAGCAAGTTTACCCCCTAAACTTCGACTAGGAAGGAAATACACCTAAAGGCAGTCTATGCACACAAGACAGAGGACTTACCTCGCCTCAGTTCCCTCCTGCAAGTCAGCACAATTCATATACTCAATCAATCGATCCATTCAATCAATTCAATTGATTCCAATTCGATTATAGCTTGCACAAGCATCAACTACCGACACACATCAATCCTTTGGCGTAGCTAGGGATTACTGCTCACACAAGCTGATATGAACTGTTGCTCGCACAAGCTGATAGATTATTGCTCACACAAGTTGAGATAGACTATTGCTCACACAAGCCGACACAGATCATTGCTCACACAAGATGACATAGATCATTGTTCACACAAGCTGACAGACCATTGTTCACACAAGCCGACAGACCATTGCTCATACCGACTCACATCGGGGATGGGTACTTAACCATCACACGATCAATTTAAACCAGAAAAATTGATATTCATGCTTTTAAAATCCCACGATTCGATAAAGTCCTTAAAACCATTTTCGGTGTCAAAACCCGACACCCAGGATTTTTCTAATTAAATATCAAAATTTCACAATTTTGGAATAAATAACCAAAATCACAATTATCACTCAATTTGCACAACGTAACGTTCAATTGTATAAACTAAGCACACCATTGCAATCGGCACAAAATTCCGGTCACCAGCTATCCCGGTATAATTTTTGGAAAATAATAAATAATTAAATAAATGTAATTAAATACCAAAAATACCAACTTAGTCCATAAATGGTAAATTAACTATCCAAATGCGCCTAGAAAATTTTTGAACCACTTAACATGCACAATTGAATATTTAAATCACTAATCCATGCTAACTAACCACCTAAACCTTAATTAGCTTAAACTAATCAACCCTTTAGTATCATTAACTCTCTAAGCAGAGTTTAGCAAGTAAACTCACCGGTTTAGTGATCCGGTGAGTCCACGACGATGGTGACGCGAAGACAGGCGACAAACAACCTTGCAGTGAACACCAATTGGAGACCGGACAGGCTCAGACAAGCCTCCCGAAGACTTAGCTCGAAGCTGAAGCTTCGATTCTGCTCGCTGCCGGAGGAGGCTGCTCGAGCGGTCGATTGGGGCTGAAACAGCAAGGGATGGGCGGCGGCGGCTGCAATGGTCGACAACGGAGGCAAACGGGGGCTGGACAATGGCCAAGGGCTGCTGCGGTAAGGCGAGGAGGCGCGGGAACGAGCGGAACAACGACTGGCGACCAGCGGGCTCAAGCGTGCGAGCAAGTAGCACCGGCGGGCAATCGGCAGTCGAACGGCAAGCAGGGTGGGTCAATAGCTGGCTAGGGGCTTTCCTATGGTTTCTCTCTAGTTCTTTAAGCTTTCTCAAGCTTCAACAATGGTTAAAGCAACTCAATTGAAGAAGATGAAGCCAGCTGCACTTTGGAGGGCCTCAAATGGCCTAAAGTCCACCAAAAGATCTCCTTCTACTCATTGCAAAGGCCCACCAGCCTTGGCTGTCATCCAAGGCCAAATTGCAGCCCTCAATCTTCCTCCACACACTTCCCAAATGGTCCAAAATGTTGTGGTACCCTTGGCCTACGAATTTTGGGCCAATCTCCCCCAAATTGAATTCAATTCCCTCCAATTGAGCCTAAATTGATGCCCATAAAATCAAGCAAGGTGCCCACACTTGAATTCGCATTTTTCGTCGTCAATTGAACCAACTTAAATCTCAAAAACGTGACCAAAAATGGTCCTCTAAATTTCCCGGTCCAAACGGCCATACTTTGAATTTTTGTTGAAAATCTCGGTTTGCAGAAAAATCTTCGGATGATGAGTCAACGTTTCTATAATGAATCGTGATATGATAGAAATTTCAATTTTGAAATCGGGTTTAAATTCGTTGTTAATTTCAATCTGGCGCAATTTTAGCGTGACCTAACCTACCGGGTAGCTTTTAGGAATCGTTAGTGCAATTGACCCGTGGTCAATTATTTTCGAGCCACATTGTACATCTTCGACACATTGGCGACTCTCAGTTGTTGTGAAAATCTCGAGGTTTCAAATATGGACACATGATACCAAAACGACAGAAAAATCGATCTAGTGACAATCGACGAGAATTTTGCAATTAGGTGGAATCACCCACACTAAATCACATGACTTAGTTGAAGTGACCTATCTCCGGTCTCTAATCGATTTTTAATTGCTCCATAATGACCCTTGCAAACTAGCACGATCGAGCAGTCGATTTCTGGTCGAATTCTCAAATTTATTGCGTTAAAATCCCTTAACAACTTCACCAGATAGACTAGTTATCTCATGAGTGATCAGCTCGGAGAATAGAACTATAGATGCTTCGATGAAAAGGCCGAGTCATTCAATTGAAAACAGAATTGGAAAATCAAGATATCACATCCTT
The DNA here is from genome assembly GCA_014182565.1 of Eucalyptus marginata. Lineage (NCBI taxonomy): Eukaryota > Viridiplantae > Streptophyta > Magnoliopsida > Myrtales > Myrtaceae > Eucalyptus > Eucalyptus marginata. The sequence goes on from CM024585.1 coordinate 19,544,818, forward strand.
GTTTTGGACACTATCTTGTTCTAGGTTCATTAGAGTGGGATACACATGTGGAAAAGTATTGTTAAGAGTCTTCAAAAATTCCTAAAAAACAAAGATGATAGAAGTAAAATTTTTTATCAATTTCAAAACTTAGTTAGAGTTTTCTTAACAAAAACACATCTTTTTTCCATTCTGTCATGACGTAGCATTGACTTACAAATATAAATCTATAAGCATTTGTGCATATAGATTTTATGGGAAAATTCTAAGTAAGGGCTTGAAGTGAACCTTATTTTAAAAAATGATTAGAAATGCCATCATTGTCTTAAATAAGAGCCTGAAGTGGATCTTCTTTCAAATAAAGATCTAAATTGGCTATGTCTATGTTAGATCGGGGCTTGACTTTTCGGCTAGTAAAGGCATTTTCGTCATTTAACTTTTTTTGAATTTTTTCATTTTATCTTACTTTTTTCCTTTATTTTTCCTTTATTCTTTCTTTTTTGTTTTCCTTTTTCCGGTTTATCTTCCTTCTTTGCTAGTGGCCGACTAGCCATTGGCGATTCTTAGAGAGGTCTAGGTGAGAATTGACCTCGCCCAATCTAGCGAGGGCCACCATCGTTGGCCATAGGCGAGGGACGGCCTCGCCCTAGGGGAGGCTACCCTCGCGGCCATCGGTGAGGTCGGCCCTCGCTAGATATAGAAGAGGGTTGCCTCATGTCACGCTCCCACTCTTGGACACGTGGCATCCTTTCTGTCCTTTGGTTATTTAACTTGTGACGTCCTAAAATGCATCACTACCCATTCATTTTATCTTTTGATTAAATGCAAGCGGAAGCAGAATCAACTCCACCTAATCATACACACCAATAAAGGTAGTGAGGAAAATATATCAACATAAACACTTTCATACATATATACATATATACATCAACTTAGTATATCATAAGTTTACTAATTACATCTCCACAACTTGGATTCTTTCCGATATACCAAAAATGGTTGGAGGTTAGCCTAACTCCTCTATCCTACAAGGACAATCTCAAAAAGTGGTATTCCTTTACGTGCCTAGTACATGTCCATGTCGTAGTACCATGGCTAGGGCTTGGGCTCGTGCTCGGCTCGAGATTGGACTGTGAGTTTGAGTTCGACTTTGGATTAGTGACAGAGCTATTGAGGACGTCCATTACCATGGGGTCCTAGATGGCACTCTCAAATCCCCCACCAAGTAGCCTGTCAAAACCTCGGAGAGGGCTGAAGAGCTCCCCTTCAAACCATACGTACCACGCCATGAACTGGTGGGGCACTAGGTTCATTAGTCCTTCGTCCACCCATATGGTGGTCATGTACTTCTCGTATATGATGTTGGTCCCCTCTATCAAGAAAGGGGTCACCTAATCTTGATTTATAGGCATCCCAAAATGCACATGACGAAAAAAACTAGCCATGGTTAGGGTCTAAAAAATTTAAACCACAACGAGTGAGAAAAGTTATAACTCACATAAAAGAGTACTTAGCCTTGGAGACACCTTATACATGTGGGTTAATTGTCGATGGCAGATCAATAGCAAAACCTTTGCTTTGCGTCATCTATAAACATGATATGAGCACCTCACCATACAATGCCCTAACAACGTACCCAATAAGTACATAATAATTCTCCATATGAGTCTATAATTTCTGCAAGCACATGACAAATACGAGTAATAATCCAGAAACAACCATTATCACTTCCATGCACAATGCATCCACACAAGCTTAGATTATTACGACTGTTCTAGGCCACAACCACCACTTGCGTCGGTGGTCTTCTGGTGTAACCAGGCATCGTCCAACCCCATTGGGCATGGCAACGTCTTGACCCCACCTAAAGATGGCATTTAGTTAAGAGTTGCTCCGAAATCCATCCACGAACGGTATTCGGACCTCCGTTAAGCATCCGAAATCGATCGGGCATCATCCCTTGTAGTCATACATGAGCACACTAACTACTCAAGCTAATTCTTATCTTCTAATTTAGCCAATGAAAGAGTGTTTAGTGCTCACACATTATACACTAGCAATTTTTGCACACAAAAATGCCATAAAATAATCTCACATGATCGCTTGTTGATTATTTATCCACCAAAATAATCAACCTCATTCTCCTATTATAAATGTAAACACATAAAACTTGACATCTCACCGTGGTATTTCATGAATCAACCCTATCATGCCTTTCTAAGTTATTATTTTTTTCAAACAATACTTTATAACAAAGGTTACTAAGTTTCATTCTCATGACAATCACCTCTCAATTTCACACAATATCACACCATAGAATGCTTATCAACATAGCTTATCGCTTTTCAAAGTAAGCTATCACAAATACTTATCGTATTTCAAGATAAGTTATCACAAGTACTTATCAATTTTCACAATAAGCTATCACTAGTACTTATCAGTTTTCATGATAAGTTATCACTAGTACTTATTATATTTCGAGATAAGTTATCATAAGTACTTATCACTTTTCAAGATAAGCTATCACTAGTACTTATCACTTTTCAAGATAAGCTATAATAAGTACTCATCACTTTTCAAGATAAGCTATCACTAATACTTATCATATTTCAAGATAAGCTATCACCTAATTAATCTATTTCTTAATCGAACTATCCTTAATCAAGGTTTAGGAAGTCACTCACGGAACCGGCTTTTGAGTTTCGACGGGGAGTGATGGTGGTGACGATGGCACGCGGCTCACAGCGGTGGATGATGGGGCAATGGTGTAAGGCACACGGCAATGAGGTGGTGGTGATGGCGTCACAGCACAGTGGTGAATAGTGAGTTGGGCGGAGAATGACGAGCGAAATGATGAATGGCGATGAGGGTGGCATGATAACGACAACAACAGGCATGGTGGTGCAGGGACCAAGAGAGGAAGAGAAAGAAGGGGAGAGAGAGACGCGTGAGGGAAAGAGAAATGAGGTGGGGGGGGGCGGTGTTAAGAGAGAAAGAGGAAGAGAATGAGAGAAATGTGTGAGAGAAAGAGCCTCTTCCAAGTTTTCCTCAAGCCTTAATGAGTTTAGTACAAAATTCTTTGAAGTACTCTTGGTCAAGTCTTTTGAATGGCCACCAAGTGCTCCTGAAAATCTTCCTATTAACTCTTCAATTAATGCAAGATTTCAAGCATGTGCTCTAGTTGGAAATGAACTAAGAAGTTAACTGGGTTGGTCTCTTCCTTTTCCTTCTTCAAATGGCCGCCACTCTCTTTCAAAGGTAACAAGTCTTGTCTCATTAAGCCAACAAGCTTGTAGAAGGGGTAATTTAGGGATTTAATCAAACTATATTCATGCACATGGGTAATTAATGTACAAGCTTCCAAAAGACCAAGTGTGGGCTTCGTTGGCCTTGATGGGTCACTTGGGTTGTCCAAGATGAGCGTGAGGCCCATTAGGCCGGTCCGTAGCTTGGACCCTCGTGACTCCTCGTTTGCGGCCCATTTTCACTTTTCCGAAAATTCACGGTCTACCAATGAAAAATTGAATTTTTATTTTAAGGTGACCATCCCTTGCTTTTCCATTATTTGTTTATTACCATCATAATTATATTCCTTACATAGGGGTCAAATTGAGGATGTCACACCTTGCCAACAGCTGGAGAGGGTACCCCTTTCAGCCCTAGGTGAGACCGACCCTCCCCAAATTTGGCGAGGGTGGCGTCGCTAGCGGTCGGTGAAGGACGGCATTGCTTGAGTAAGGTGACCCTTGCTGACCCCAATGGGCGCTCACCAACAGTCGAGGTCAAGCCCTCATTGGCCCCAAACGAGGCCAACCCTCGCTAGATTTGGCAAGGGTGGCCTCACCCTCTGCTAGCGAGGGTCGCTGAGCCCTCATTGGTTGGCCCTTACCAATGGTCATCGGCCCCTGCCTGCAACCACTGACCCTCATCGAAAAGAAAAAAACAGAAAAGAGAGAAGAAAAGAATAAAAAGATATTTTAAAATTAAAATTGTATTCTGACGCCCTTTGACCAGTTGAAATATTTAGTTGACCGACGATTGGAGAGGTCAGACCCTTATTTGAAACAACCATGGTTATTTCAAGTTGCTATTTGAAACAATCATAGCTATTTTAAGCTCTTATTTGACACAAAGTTCATTTCGGACCTTTATTTGAGAAAATGAAGATAATTTGGGCCCTTATTTGGAATTTTTCATAGATTTTATTTTGAAATATATATAAGCATATTTTTAAATTTGAATGAAAAATTCCGACATCTACGTCATAGAAAGATTTAATGTTTAGAAAGACATACTTTATGATTAATATATTCAATATTTAAAATTATTAGCAGAAAAAATACAATGATTTTCATGTTTGTTAACTCCTAAATCTCGGCGAGCCATTTAGGTATCTGGTGCATAGAAATAAACAAAAAAACTAATTACTTTGCATATTGAAAGCATTTGCATTAACAGTATTATGCCCATATAATTGCATTGGAGCTATTGGACTAAAGAAAGGGGTTCTGAGTTTAATTGAATTAATTAGACTAAACATGTGTAAATTGAAAATTTGGCTAAGCTCATTATTCATCAAGTTGCTGAAAATTATGAAATAAGGGATGCCAACTTCATTGAGCAAATTCAAGGAATAATCGAGCTTGATATTACAAAATTCTAATCATAGAGTTTCTTATTTTAAATATGTCACATATATATTTGATTCAAATTAGGAAAAAAAGATATCCTTCCTCCTTTGTCATGATAGATTAATTCATGATTTTTCCTGTTATTAAAATTAAATCATGTCACATGTAATTAGTTTAATAAATCTAGCATGTTAAACTTAGATTAAAAATGCACATAGTTTAGTTGTCATGAACAAGAAAAACCAAGAAGAGTTAAATGTCATTGCATTTAGAAATCATGTTAATGCTATGCATGCATTTTTTAATTAACATCTTGTAGATATTAGGAATTAATCATTGTAAGGTTGTGCTTGCTTTATATTGAGGTTAGTCCTATTTTCTAGCAATTTACTTATGACTTTGATTTATTGAGTGTCACATTATTAATTGCACACCTGCCTGAAGACCATCACAAGTCAGTGGTTAAGATTAAAACTTGCCAAGATTGCTTGCCAAATATTTTTGAAAATAAAGAGAAAATGTATCAAATGGTGTTAGATTAATCTAGTATAATCAAGTTCTCGTATCCATGATTGCTTTGGTTCACAAAAGTAAGATGTTTCTCCCACTTCTCATTTGGATTCTAATCGACCCATAATAGATTAATTGCGACTCCTAAATAAATTGAATTGCACATTTAAATTGATTAAATTAAAACCCGAAATTTGCATTGGTATGGCATTGAGAGTGTGACGCCTGAAACATCACTCGACACGTGATTCTTATATTATTACTCTCTTTTAGCATGCATAAGCATTATCAAATATTTATGTATATTCCTTTATAAAGAAAGTCATACAACTATAGATACTATACTTATTTTATATATACCACACTTAAATTCACAACTTCATTACATTACGACAAAAAAGACAAAAGTTTGGGTAGGGATAGGGAGACCTATCTCCATGCTACACTATACTTCTAAAAGTCAGTTGATATAAACGTTTAGACTAAAGTCATAGGTCAATAACTTCTCCCTCCACTGCATCTCAGTCAAAGCTCTTTAATGGACCGACTAACTCACTATCAAGGTTTTGGTACCAAGTAATGAACCGAAAAGGAGCCCACTTCGTGAAACCTCCTATTATCAGCTTACATAGTAGAACTACACCTCTAACTACACCTCGTATACACTATTCTAGATTCTAGTTCAAGCACACTTTCATAAAAACTTTTGTAATGCATCGGGACTCCATAGTGCAAAGGTTGAAAAATGTCCATCCTACACATTTGAAAAATAAATAGGAATGAGCTAAAATCCAATAAATGAAATCTTTAATTTTAAGTTAGCAAAATCTTCTTACCACTTCACTTGGTACATACAAAGTGAATGCATGATAATCCGGTAAGTGTGATAAAAACATGAGTAGAGTTTACCTTTCCCACTTTTATTTACCACGAAAATCGTCATGCAACAATATGTCCATTCAAACTCATATATCGCACACCATGTTTCACACAAACAAATAATTTAAGCAATATTTGGTTTTTGCACATGACAATACATTTTATTCATTAACTTTTCCTCCTCCCAAACTCTCCCGAGGCATCCTAACCACTAGGGCATCTCAATTTCGAGGTATCCTGCAAACTTCCACCATAGGGCATCCCTACTATAGTGGCATCTCGACTCCTGAGGCATCTCGAATACTCCCCGGGGCATCTCGCAAACTTCCACTATGGGCATCGTCACGCACTACTACATGGCTGATAGAATCACGTTTATCTTATTCAAGCTATGACATATGCATATTTACAAGCTTAGCACAAATTTCTCAACTCAATTTAGTGCATTAGCCAAATCACTGCATATAAAATAACATATAGTCATATTCTGGTCATTAAAATCTAAACATCTAAATGAGGATATTCTGAATTTGGACATTGAATAGGTTTTGGTCATTAAAATTTGGTCAATCAAATGGGTATATTTTGAGTGTGAACGAATAAGTATATTTTGGATGTAAAGTTTGAACATGCAAATGGGCACATTCTAAGTTAAAACAACAAGTACATTCTGGTTGTAAGGTCTAAACAATCAAAATGGTAAATTCTGGCTTGAGAAAAGCTTATAGAAAAAAAAAATAGATACAATAATTAACATATTTACAAATGGACAGATTCAGCAATGATTAAAATCAACAAATGAACGGATTCAATAAGGAATAGATTCATATTTAGTAAAGTCTGTTTGAATGAATGGACAGATTTATCAATAAATAGATTCACAAGTTGGCAGATGCAATAGGTGAATGGATTCACCAATAAACAAATTCAACAAAATGAGCAGATTCATAAAGGGGCAGATTCACAAATAAACATATTTTGTCATAGGAAATTCTAACAGAAACAAGTAGAACGAATAGATTCTAACTAGCAAAATTCTTATAGAATGAAACAGAATGAACATGCAAGAGGTCATCAAGACAAATATGATAGAATGAACAACTTTTAACTATTCAAAATGAAACAGAATAAAGTAGAACAAAAATGTAATAGGTCATCAAGACAAATATGGCCGAACGACCATATTCGAACTATCCAAAATGAAGCAAAAAGAAGCAAAATGAACATGTAATGGGTCATCAAGATAAGTATGATAAAATAACTAGATTCGAACTACCTAAATGAAGCAAAATGAAGCAAAATGAACATGCGATGGTTCATCAAGATAAGTATGATAGAATGACCAAATTTGAACTACCTAGAACGAAGCAAAAAGAAGCAGAAGAACATGAAATAGGCCATCAAGATAAATATGGTAAAACAACCAAATTCGCACTAACCAAAACAAAGCAGAACAAATATGGAATAGGTCATCGAGATAGATATGGTAGAGCGACAAATTCTAACTACCCAGAATGAAGTAGAACGAACATCCAAGATATCATCAATGTTGTTCAATAACCACCTTACCTATACACATACATCAAAGTTTCACCATTCAAACAACCAACCAAACTAAAGTTTTAAGGATGTTGAACCAACTTAATATCTAGAAACTACACTTATCTCGAACTAATGCAAACTACAAACCACCAATTGCCGTCACCACCTTAGTATCTTCCGAATAAGAAAATCTAGCTCATTACTTCTAGGATCAAAACGTGAGAATAACACATGCAAGATTATTTGAGATTTTAGAGAGGCAGAAAGAGAGTTTACGGCCAAAGTAGAGAAGTTATGTTTAAAGTGTTGTTTTAGTGAGCATTGGTTCTTCCTTCTACACGTGGCTTGCTTAATCTTGTAATAAGGACAATTGCCAAGGAGTTGCATGAAATGAAGATGACTAACCCAAATGAAATGATGATTATAGGCTTGTCTCTTGTTTATAAAACGCCTTCCCATACGTGACCATGGATGGAATAAGAGAGAATGACTCACTTAGGGTAAGTCTCCACTTAATCTTAGGTGTCAAAATAATAAAACATCATCTTGGTTGCAATACATGATCATACAAGACATAATACAAGGAAAAATGGCTTGTGGGTGGCTTAATGTAAGAGAAAAGTGGATTTTTAGGTAAATAAATATAGCCTATTTATCTTCGATGCCATTAATGAAATTAATAAATCATTAGTACTAAGTAACTAGATTTCAAACAAGTAATACTACCAGTTATTAACTAAGCTTACGGCTAATAAATTTGCACTACCATTAATGCACACATCAATGTTTATACATTTGACTCGACTTGACAAACGCGGGACGATTACGTTTACCGAGAAATTATTTGCCGCATCTCACGAAATTTACAATTCGACTAAAGCTTCTATGTATTCATCTGAATACTAAAGCAAATAATACTTAGCTTCATAATCTAAGTATCATTATTATAATGCGAATTTTCGAATGTTACAATATTACAATTACGAAAATTCTGGATGTCATAGAAAGAGTTTACGCTAATTCTTTGAGCTTAGTAATGAATTAGTTTTCCTTTTGGTGATTCACCTCTAGAAAGGTCGTGACAAAGTTGATGAGAACAAAATGTTATATCTAAGAGTCTGTTTATTTCATGAAAAATGAATAATTTAGAATTTCTAAAAAATAATTGCTTGTATCACTTTCAAAAATTGATGAACAAAAAATGTTTTCATCGTCCATAAAAATGTTTAAATGAAATTGTTGTTTATAATGAAAAAAATTACATCAACTAATTATTTCAAGAAATATAAATAATCAATTTACAAAAATGTTTTTCAAATCAGTCATTTTTTGTGAAACAATTGGAGCCTAAGTTACATGTACTAAACTTTTAAGTTGTTTGATGGAACAAATTTCTATATATGAATTAAAAAGAGAAAAAAAATATTAGTGGTGACTCTTATGTTAAAATGCATAATTATAGGTTACTCTAAATGATATAACTTTTTAATATATATCTGAAAATTACATGTCAGCAAGAATGTAAATCAAAATTAGGGACCTGTTACTGCAAATTTTAAAATATTCAAATATGATTCAAAGAATTATCAAAGATAAGTCCTGTCACTTTATAATTGGTCAGAATAAACTTTGGATTAGGACTATGATGAGGATTTGAATGAGCTTTGAAGGAGTTTCGGTATTATATAAATTCAGTAAGTCTCGCAGAATTTTTACAATAAAGTATACTTTACATAGCAATATTTCAAAAATAAATAAACATCATAAAATGAATATATATATATATATATATATATATATATATATATATATATATGGAAAATTAACAACAAAAAGTTGTGATTTTGAAATTTTTAAAAGTGATTTTGTTCTTTCACCAAGAAGATTGGTACATGAATATTTGATTAGCATCAAATCAACCTAACTACAACATTTGGGATGATAACTAAGATTTCATTTTGTTGATTTTTGCATGGGTATTATTTCTCTAAAAAAAATAACATTAATGGGTATGTCTTGGGACTCATTGAAGGAAAAGTAAGGAAATTTCGATCATCTTTGTAAAGCGATCAAGGCGTTACTGGTCAACATTTAGCACATCCAATAGAGTTTGTCAACACGCTAAAATTATTTTGAAACATCTACTTTTTTTGGTCAGTTTTGAATCATCTATTGGCATTCTGGCGATTTTTCAATATTTTTAATTATTTTCTTTTACTGATATAACTATTACAAAGCATATATTTACAAATCAACAAGTTCAAAATGTAGTTCGCATCATACTTTTAAATATATCTTACCTTAAAGTTATTACAACTTCTAAACATATTTTATGCTCCTTTTAATCCTATATCAATTATCCTCGGAGTAGTCAAAATATAAGGCCTCCAATATTTCATTATGGTGAGATCGATGTGCTTATAGCATATATATCGTAACGTAAGTATGAAACAATGTAACCAAATATCATAATACAACCAAATTAAGATTTGCAAAGTCGAGAAAAATTAATTAATTTGAAGCATCAATAAATGAGAGATACATTAACAACCAACTATTGGCAAAGAAATTTTCACAAGAAAAGGAAGAAATATGAGAAAATTGTCATTCTGAAAATAAATTGAAGCAATTATAGATATGCATTTTCGAGAAGGGAATATTGTGAATTTCTCTCATTATACAAATTCAATATCGCATTTTTTCTCAAGATATCCAATAATTTTTATATGATACATTGTTTTTACATTGTCATGGATGAACAGATGTCCATTAACCCTTACCAAAACAAATAAAATAATATAAAATGTAGAGATAAATTGATTAGCAAAAAGAAAAAGGAGAATTTCCATAAAAATGAAATTGAAATATGTGAGATCAGAAAATTATTTTGAAGAAATCACCTTTATTTCTTTATGAATATAGAGAAGAGAATAAACTATTTTACTCTGAACAAATTACACGGAAATAGCTAGCTCGCTTTTTACACACCAAATCGATGGCATAAAGGTGAATATTCTGACGAATGAAAAAAAATGTATCAAGAGAGAGGAATTTACATTCTTATATTATGTTGTCGTGTTTTATTGATTCATATTATTTTACTTATATTACAAATTCAATAAATATCACAATATTATGTGTCACTTTTTCTTTTATTCAAGGGATAAACATATATGATCAGGACCACCGGCCGTGGTGGCTCCGCTGGATAAGAGCTCCTTTAATCCTTCCCTAAAGGTGAAGGGTTCGAAACCTAATGGAGGCGCTTGGTGTCTTAAATGTGACATTGGGGTGGTGGGTCCTCCGCTAGTGTCACCCTGGGTTTACCTCGCCGGCTATCGGCTGTACTGGAGTTCCCGGGTCATCAAAAAAAAAAAAAAAAAAAAACATATATGATCAGGAATGGATCCACAGAAGTTTTAACGACAAACTAGATTGACGTAAATATCCGTTTCTTTACAATTTTCTGCATATTATTTCTCTTGTGAAAATTCACATTGACAACACTTAAAATATTATATATCTATACTTAAACACATGGAATGCATGGGCACATTGTTAGTTATCATATATATTTGACGTTGTAACTTTGATATGACTCTCACTTGAGTGCCATAACTTTTTTTTTCCTCTCATTTAAATAGCACATATTTTAAAAAATTAGTCATGTAAGTGCTATCACGAAGTTACCTAGCCAAAAAATCCAATTGGATGCGGGTGGTTTTACGTAGCATCACCGGTACTAACATGGACAATTTTTTTAATTTTGATTTTGATTTGATTTTTCCTTTTTCTTTGGTGCCGGCGAGCGTCACTATGATGCTCATCGCCTACAAAGGCCTCATCCAAACTACGTGAGGGCCGTCTCACATGCAGCCAGCAGGACTATGAAGGCCCTAGCGACGCCTTTGTAGTTGCCAAAAAAAAAAAAGCAAAGAAAAAAAGGAAAATAAAAAAAATCCAAAAAATCCACGTTGGAATGGAAAAATTAGGTAAAAAAATCCACATGAGATGATATTTCAAAAATGATATTCAAATAGTTGATTTTACTCTGATGTCGCACTTAAATGAGCGGAAAAAAAATTATGCTACTCAAATGAAGGTTATATGAAAATTATGATACTCATGCTATTGTTATCCTGAGGAGAATTTAATATATATACTTGACATGTATTATGGACACTTTTCCTAATACACACCTTCGCTTACCTTTCTGATTCTATGATTGACCAAATGAAAGTTCTTATGCTTTTGACGCCGATGATGAAGAGATTTTGGGTATCATCTTTGGTTGTCACGTATTTGCGTTGCTTACCTTGTGCCCACCGAAGGGGGCTTGATGGGAATTTAAAAGCCTAACTTCAAGGGATGTTGACCATCGCATTTACACATGTCTATTGTCGACGATGATGAGGTGAGTAACATGTCCATCGTGTCTGCATTCTTTTACTTGTTATGGTCGTTGCATGGAAATGCCCCTTTTTCCCTTTCGGTGGCCAAAAAGTTGCCCACGCACATGATTCCACGCCAAGCACTCTCGCATCACTGAAATTGAAATTTGAATGTTACGCCCAACCAAAAGCTCCCTCTCGTTCAATGGTTTAAGTCACCTCCTTCGATCCCAACTTTTGTTACGGTCTTGATTGTCCTGACGGCAAGGGAAAGGACTGCCTCGTTTTCTCAGTGTATACGGACTAAAGGTTCAATGCTCTTTAGATCACCTATTTTTAGATGTTCAATAACTACCGGTCATGCCGCATTCACGGAACGGCCGACAGCATACCTCGTTGTGGGGACCTCACAGAAGAGACCCGGTCTAGGCCTGAGTTCTATGCCCATCTAGTTAGGCCAACTTTGATTTATTACTTAGAATTGAGATTCCCTAAATTAAAAGTGTCAAAAATTGTGTAACACTTTTATTTTAGTGTCAAAAGTTTTTGTTAGCTCATTTAAGTGTTGAATCGGAGAAAAAATCATCACTTAAGTGGCTTTGACAAAAAATTCCGGTCAAAGAAATCACGTAACTTTTCTAATTAAAAATTTTATTCAAGGTATCATTTACTTTAAAAAAAAAAAAAAACCCTAGTCTACGTGAACAGATGACTGCGACATCGTTCCTCCAAAATTCTTTTTACATTTTCTTCGTCTTATTCTCCTCCTTCACCATCTTCTCCCCCAACGCCCATGGAGCCATCACTCACTATGCCCAGCACCGCAACCTCTTCCACTACCTCGACGAGTTTGGTAACCGTGATGAGGGTGTCGCCATCGACCCATCCATCTCCTTTGAGAACCCTTGCCTTCGCGATGCATGTCACCTTCCAAGCCCTGAAGCGGCCATCATCTTTGACCCCAACAACTTCACCATCGATTGGGTCGGCCCATCCATATCAGATTTCATACTAGTATCCATCGTTGCTTGCTTTATGTCACCGGTCACCGGAGTCACAAGATTCATGATGGTGAGGACCCAATAAAAAAGGCCAAAAATATGCACCACTGACATGAGAAAAAATCCTCTCTTTAGGGGTTGGAGAAGTTCCATCATTGGCAATCCTTCTCCATCACTTTCTAAGCATCATAGCCATTGCTGATTGAGCCGTTCATTGCCTCCGAGTCTCACCGACGGTGCCTTTGTTCTGCTATATTTTTATGATCAGAGCGATCAACGTGCTTTGTTTTTGCTCGATCCTTCTTCGACGGCACCAATCACCCCTGCGAACAGCTCTAGGACATTAGCTCTCTAGTTTGATCACCGTCTATGACCAAAATTGCACCTTCATGGTCATATCCACCACTGCACGTAAGTCATCTGTTCTGCCCCGCTTCTCGGCCAAGGTTTGTGAAGAAGCAACAGACCGAGACGACGTTGATGGGGGCAAGTAAAAAAGGTTCGAAAATGTAATACTTTTCTATCAAGCTCATTCATTACCATCAGTAACATTTATCCATCTGCATTAGGGGCCAAATTGAAAAGGCCGTGATTTCAGGTTGTTTGCGATTTAGGGATTTTCATTTTTGGAATTTTCTTGCAAATTGTGATATAGGGTTTATATTTTGTGGCAAAAGACATAGATGACGTCATTTTGGGCTATATATGACTGAGCACGCTGGTGAGTCATGTCGGACAGAGAATTTAATTGAAAATTGCCACATTAAATTTCTGACAATGACACTTAAGTGATCTTTTTTTTTTTTTTTTTTAAGTGGCACTTAAGTAATGTGGAAGAAACTTTTGACATCAAAATGAACACCATACACAACTTTTGACATTTTTAATGTACTTCTTCTGAATAAAATTACATTGTCAAATTTACTCCATGGAGAGACCCATACATCAGTGTTACGTAAGGAAAGGAAAAGCTAAGGCTCGTTTCATTCATAAAATTGTTTCTGGCCTTCATTTTCAGCCTCTTGGTGTCACAGAAAATGAAGACTATTTTCCCTTTGTCCACGACAATAAAATTTTCAACAGGAAAAAAAATTATGGAAAAAATATTTGGTTATGTTACTTTTAATGTTATAATGCGTTTTCCATATTATAAATAAATAAATCGCATCCTCTTTTCGGAATGAAAAACTCTGAAACGCATTTTTTAAAATTAATTTGGAAACACTTTAATTTGTGAGGCCTTAGATATAAAAATTGGTACTTTCCACGTCATTTGCTCGATAGAAAAAGCATTTTTGCACCGACATTAACTTACTTTATACCCTTCATCAATCTGGTCAAGTCTGAATAACTTGACTTTTCCTTATCTTGTCATTGATCCTGAGGACAAATAGCTAGACTCCGCAATTAGTCATATTCGGGCATAAGATATGTCGCATGCTAGAGGCCAGGAGCGACAAGGGACGGATATCGGGAGGATTCACTGACCCCACGGGAACAGGAACTGGACAGTTAATGCAGTTGGCAAATGTCAAACTAGGATGCACTTTATAGGTTAGGATGTTCTATGCCGAGCTTGAGGTTCATTAAAGTATTTACAAAGACCTGCTGGATAACAAAGCAATCTGTATGCGCATTTATGCCGCAAGATGTACAGATACCATTTGTATAATTAGTAAACACCAATATTTTAAGGCTGGTGCTATTTCCACCCCTATATAATTAAATCCACTCAATTTTCACCATAAAGACATAATTGCCCTCTATCATTCAATTGCAATTTATAATGGTGGTCCCAAATTTATTTACTTTTCTGTAAGTATTTTGAAATTTATGTAGGATTTACTTACCATAATTAATAATTTTATATGTTTATTTTTTTTTTTTATTATAGATTTTCCATTTATATTAAAGGCACTATGGTTTTTTTAATTGTTTGATATTACTTCCATAAGAATTTGTTTTTGTCGAAAAGAGAAATTTCCAATAAATTTAGTTCTTTTCTACATTGTTGATCAAATTTAAAGATAAACTGTTAAGTGGATTAAATTTAATTAAATCAAAACATTGCAAAATATAAATATATATTTTTTTTAAAATAGTGAAATACCATTATTTTGGATTGATATAAATTAATATTATCTATGAACTATTTACGAAAGGTATAAAGATGCATCATTGTGCACAATCTTTTAGTGTTTTCCTAGATATTCCTCTAACGTCTTATATGTATAAAAGTATATTGTCAATATAATAAGGAAAATAAGATAAATTCTTTGATATAGTAAATAAAAAAGACTTGATATATATATATATATATATATATATATATATATATATTAGACAAATAAAATTAATAAAATGTCACCAAGAAAGCAAGCTTTTGAGACAAGAGAAACAAAAAAAAAAAAAAAAAAATAGATAAGGTGCTTCAAGATCAATGATGTAGAAGTGACTTTTTAGTTTTATACTATATCAAAAATGTATTTTTTCCTTATTATTAACGAGATAATTTTACACGGAGTATATTAAACCTTATAGGAATATCTGAGAAAGCACTTTTTTAATAGGCTAAAAAAATATGTGAAATACTTAATCATGGATACTATAATGAATAGAAAAGGAAAAATAGAAAAAAGAAGGAATTAGGCTATCATTTTAAACTTTAATTAAATGATTGAGAATAGTTTTGTCTTTTCAGTGTAAGTGGAGTGAATATAGTTATTTAGGAGTGGAAATAGTGCCACCCTATTTTTAATGCACCTTTGAAAATCATAGCCATTAGAACATTTGATTGGATAGTGACATCACATGAGCACGTTACATAATGTAAATGTCGCCTAATAAATAGCTTTTCTTATGTGGGAGGGAAGACATGTCAGAAGAAAGTATTATATGAGGCCACTCTACTATACATGTGTGTGTATATATGTATATGTATTTGAATTAAGCTTATCAATGTTTGGCAAAATGATTATGCACACAAGAGATATTCATAGCTACAATTTAAACAATAACCATTCCACCGACGATGCTAAAAAGTACTCATGTTAAGTGGAATGTTGGGTGATCCTTCAATACTGATTCTTGCAATATATTGTATAAAGATGATTGTGAGTAAATGAGTATGAAGAGTACCAGATGCACCCTGTCCATCGTTGAGCCTCCACAACCACTATGTCAGCTTGGCTCGGCAATAGCATAACCTCTCGCTAATTTTGTTTTGGTTATGTGTACATTTACTTAGTGTTATGCACACTGGAAAGACCTTCACACATTTTTTTTGTCTCTTTCTACACGATTCCCTTCCCTTCAAAACTATAGACCTTCGTAATAGAAGATTATTGTAGAAACAAGCAACTAAGTAATAAAATAAATAGAAAAAGAAAATAAATCAAGTATCATATTTACATGGTTCAGTCGAGGTAACTGTCCATGGAGAGGGTAGCATATAATTTCACTATAGATCAAACAATAAAACAGAGATTACGACTACACTTAAGTCACTTAAACACACTTAGTATTTTCCAGCCCCTAAGTACATCCAATAATTCACACAGTATTTGACCTCATAGTTCCTCACTCATGAAATAATCTCTTAATCTAATGAAAGAATTCACAAATCTTAGTCCAAGATTTATTGGCTTCAATACTAAAAGCTCTCGTGATGTAATTTATTCTTTGATTACCCAACTACAAACACCATAAATGTTGATTACCCCACTAGTACTCACTATCTTTGGAGTTTTTAGTGGCAATTTCATTATGAGCTAAACATCGTTCAGATCTGTATAAGCACTGCCATAATCACTCTGACCCAAAAGTATTAGAGACTCATCAAATGTAATATCTGTCATGCCCCGAACCTTGAGCATGCGCACATCCCTTAGTGGTCGATAAAATTTGCGACGTCCCAAGATGCGTCGCCGACCCATTCATTTTATTGCACATGCGAAAGCGTATAAACAATCCCCAGACAACACAAATATGGGATAGAAAAGCATAATACAAATTTCACAAAACACTTTTATAAACAATCTGAGTTTATATACAATACTAGTCTATAAACAAAAGCCTAACTCCAAAAAGAAGAGTCACTAAGCCATCTAGGCATAAGACTCTTCAACTGAGACCTCCAAGACCTCCGGGGGTTCTAGGTCTTCCACGACACCATCAGGGGGATCAGCTACCCCCTCACCCATTGTGGCGTTGGTTGCAACGGCGGGGATGTCAAAACCCTGTAGGAGACCTTCTCGGACCCCATTAGGCCCATGACGAAACCACGCCCTAAACCGATGAGGTACCAACTGAGGTCGGCCTCATCGACCAAGATAGTGGTCACGATGAGCTCATGGAGCCAGACTCCCAGGGACATGGACGTCAATAATCTGCTCTATATACCCCCTCGGCTGTCCAAAACGTACTGGAGGAGCCTCCATGTACAGACCTGAAAAGTTAAGCCCACAACGGGGTGAGACGATATCTCAGTGAGTTCACACCCTAAACCCTGATTAGGAAGGAAATACGCATAGAGGTAGTCTAACCACACATCACAGAAGACTTACCTCGTCTCAGTTCCTTCCTACACGTCAACACAGTTCATATACTCAATGCATATAATAGATGCACACATCAATTGGAACACCTCACTTATATCACAATCAATCACAGGGGTCCCGATTATAAGGTCAAATTGTTATGACACGTCTCATTCCGTGTCACACAATTTTGTCCCATAATCATGTGCGTTTATCTCAATCATTCACACATTCCAATTGATTACGGCCCCATGGGCACGGCCTACTCGACATTTGGCGGTCTTCTGGTGTAACCAGGCATCGTCTCACCCGATGTAACCAGGCATCGTCTCACCCCATTAAGCACAGCAACGTCTACACTAAACGGCAATCCTGAAAGAGCATTGATCCAGCCTCTACTGCGACCGGCATCCATTGTCTAGGGGCATCCCATATAGAGGCAACGTCCACCCAACGCACATCGGGGACGGGTTCTCATAACCATCACATGATCATTCAATTCCGGTCAAGGACACCGTGCATTGCACTCAAATGTCTCAATTAAGATAATGCACTTGGCCTATTTTCATCGTATGAAAAACACCCGGTGAAAATAATCGTGTGCGGGTACACAGTCAGATCGAACCTTAAAAATTTATATCATTCCTTTTTAAATCCCACTATTTGATATAGTATTTAAAAACATTTTCAAGGTCGAAACCTGACACTTGGTATTTTCTAATTAAATGCAAAAATCACAATTTTGAAATAATTAATCAAAAATCACAATCACTACTCAATTGCACAAATTATCATTCAATTGCATAAACTAATCACACCACAGCAATCAGTACGAAATTCCGGCTATAGGCTATCCTAGTATAGTTTTTGGAAAATATTAAATAATTAAATAAATTACAAAAGTAATTAAATAAATGCAATTTAATCCAATAAATACATAATTAAGTTTTAAACCCTAATTTAACCACCTAAACGGGCCTAGAAAAATAATGCACCATACTAATTAAAAATACAATCTAATTAACCATTAACTAATCTAATCTAACCACCTAATAATCATAATTAACGAACTAAATCACTAATTAAACCAAACTAACCACCTAAACCAAGCTTAGCCTAATCTAATTACCCACTAATCATAATTAACCTCATAAGCAAGGTTTAGCAAGTAAACTCACCGGATTAGCGATCCGGTGAGTCCACGGCGACGGCGACACGACGGCGAGCGGAACACAAGCCTATAGCGACATCCAACGAGGCCCGGAAGATGCCCAAAACAGCCCACGAAGCCCACAACAAAGTCGCTAGGCTCGATTCTATTCTGGAAGAACCGAGTTGGACCGAACGGCTACGACGACCTAGGAACAGCCAGGCGGGACGACGGTGGCTACAGCGGGACCAAGCGATGGCTTCAGGGCGGGAACGGTGACGGAGGAGCTCAGGTGGGTTGGACGGGGGCTTGGAATGACGGCCTGGGCTCGCGGGGACGTGCGGGCTAGCGCACGATGAGCAAAGCTCAAGCAGCTCGGCGTGCTGGTCTTCTATGGTTTTATAGCTTCAAAATAGCAACAATGGATAAAGTAAAGGCAAGGAAGAAGAAGAAGAGGGGCTGCAGCTGAAGAGGGACCACCAAGCCTCCAAAGTCCTTAACAAATATCCCAACTCATAATAAGGAAGGCCCCCAAAGTCCATGGAAGCTCAGTTGCCTTATCCCTCACCAAAACTTCCTCAAGAAGCCACTCTAGGTGGTCCAAAATGTTGCACACCCTCATAGCTACGAATTTGTGCATCTCCCCTTCAATTCCAATCCAATTCCAACTCAAAACAATCCAATTGATGCCCACAAATTCCAACTAAGATGTCCACAATAAATCCTTGCCATTCCCTTGCCAATTGATCCCACTTGAACGCCAAAAATCTACACAAAAACGGCCCTCTTAAATTCCGGGTCCAAAAACGCCCAAACTTCAATTTTTGCCAAAAATTTGGGTTTGCAGAAAAATCTTCGGAGGATTAGCCGATGTTCCTAAAATAAATCATGACATGATAGAACTTTCAATTTCTGAAATCGGGTTCAATTTCGCGGTCAATTTTGCGGTTAATTTCAAATCGATCAGAGACCAGAGATAGGTCGATTCGACAGAGATATGTGATTAGTGTGTGGGTGATTCCACCCAATTGCAAGATTTCTGTCAAACAGCACTAAACCGATTTTTATGTCATTTCTGTACCCTGTGCCCATATTTGAAATTTCGAGATTTTCACAACAATCAAGAGTCGCCAATGAGTCGAAGATGTACAATGTGGCTCGAAAATAATCGACCATGGGTCAATTGCACTAAAAATTCCTAAAAGCTACCCGGTATGCTAGGTCACGTTAAAATCGCGCCAAATTGAAATTAACCGCGAATTTAAACCCGAAATTCTGTCATGTCACGATTCATTTTAGGAGCGTCGACTCATCCTCCGAAGATTTTTCCGCAAACCAGGATTTTTGGCGAAATTTCAAAGTAGGGCTGTTTTGGACTGGGAAATTCAGAGGGCCATTTTTTATCACAATTTTCGCTGTCAAGTTGGTTCAATTGATGAGGAAAAATGTTAAATTTGACAAGGACACCTTGGCTGAATTTTTAGGGTTTCAAATGAACTCAATTGGAGGAGATTTGATTCAATTTGGGGGAAATTGGCCCAAAATTCGTAGGCTAAGGGTGCATCAATATTTTGGATCATTTGGGGATGCTTCTAGGGGGAATTTTGTGCACCATATTGGCCATGGATGACAGCCAAAGGGGTGGGGGCATGAACTTGAGTAGAATGGATAGAAGTGAAGACTTTTGAGCCAAAATGGGACCCCCTCTCTTCAACTGACTTCATCTTCTTCAATTGGGCTACTTTATCCATTGTTAAGACTCTAAGAATCTCAAAAATTGCAGAGAGAAACCAGAGAGGACCCTCCTGCCGTTGACCAACCTCCCGATCCATCGGACCCGCCGCCGCACGCCACCAGTGAGCTGCGCGTCCCCCGTGCGCACTGTCCGCCTGTCCCGCTCGTTTCACACCTAGTTGCCATCCTCCAAGCCTCCTAATCAGCGTCGAAGCTTAGCTAGAGCTCCACCGTCGTCGTCCAGCAGCCGTCATCGCCCATCGTCGCCCGCAGCAGCCTCGTCCCCCGTCCTCACCATTTCAGCCCGAACCAACCGCCCGTTCTGGCTTTTTCGGCCCAAAGATAGAGCCGAAAGGCCAGCAAGGGCCTTTAGACTTCAAGGCCCATTTTAGGTCTCTTCCAGGCCTTGGTTGGTGGCATCATGGGCTTGGTTGTTGCCTGTCTCCGCGTCGCTATCGTCGTGGAGTCACTGGTGAGTTTACTTGCTAAACTCTGCTTATGGAGTTAATGACACTTAGTGGATAATTAATTTAGGCAAATTAGGGATTATGTGGTTAGTTAAAACGGATTAATAATTTAATTATTCAATTGTGCATGTTAGGTGGTTAGAATGGATAGATTAGGGGCTAAATAGATTGTGCTATTTATCTAGATAGGTTCAGAAATTTTCTAGGCCCGTTTAGGTGGTTAGATTAGCATTTTTGGCCTAAGTTGGTATTTTTGGCATTTAATTTGCATTTATTAATTAATTTTGGTATTTATTTAATTAATTAATATTTTTCTGAAAATTATACTAAGATAGCCGGTGACCGGAATTTCGTGCTAATTGCAATGGTGTGTTTAGTTTATTTAATTGAGTGTTAATTTGCGCAAATTGAGTGGTGATTGAAATTTTGGTTATTTATTCCAAAATTATGAAATTTCAGTATTTAATTAGAAAATATCGAGTGTCAGGTTTTAACACCAAAAATGGTTTTAAAGACTATATCAAACAGTGGGATTTTAAAAGTGAAGATATCAATTTTTCTGGTTCAAATTGACCGTGTACCCACACACGATTATTTTACCGTGTATTTTTAATATGAAGAAAATAGGCCAAGTTCGCTATTTTAATCGAGGAATTTGAGTGCAATACACGGTATCCTTGGTCGAGATTGAATGGTCGTGTGTTGGTTAAGAGAACCCATCCCCAAAATGAGTTAAGTGGACGTGCCCCTATATGAGATGCCCTATCAATGAATGCCGGTCGCAGTAGAGGTTGGATCGATGCTCCTTTATGGAATGCCGTCGACGTAGTGACATTGCCATGCTTAGTGGGGTGAGGCGATACCTGGTTACGCCAGAAGACCGCCGAACTTCAAGTAGTGCCCGTGTGTGGCCATGATTAAAAATTGGAACGCATGTTGAGTGGAATTGATGCGCCGAATTATGGGACAAAATTGTGTGGCATGGTATGGGATGTGTCATAACGATTTGGCCTTATAATCGGGACCCTTGTGTTTATTGAGATGAAAGTGGTGGCGTTCCAATTGATTGAGTTTGTTTACTACATATGGTTGAGTATTTGAACTACACTACATGCAGGTGGGAACTGAGGCAAGGTAAGTCCTCTGTTCTGATTGTGTGGCTAAGCGTATTTCCTTCCTAGTTGGAGTTTAGGGGGTGAACTTGCCAAGACATTGTCTCACCCCGTCGTGGGCTCAATTCTTTTCAGGTCCTTAGATGGCGGTTCCTCTGGAACATTTTGGACATACTCGAGCTACTACTAAGCAAGGTATGGACGTCTTGGTCCCCGGTAGTCATTGGGTCTATGAGCTAGTGGTGACCACCATCTAGGTCGATGAGAGCCTACTTGAGAGGATACCTCATCAATTCAGGGCATGGTACCGCCATGGACTCAATGGGTATAGGGTAGGTCCCATCTAGGGATTTGATATCCCTGCCGTTGCACTCAACGCCGCTTTGGGCGAGAATGCAGCTGACCCTCCTGATGGTGCTGTCATGGACCCGGCGCCCCCGGAGCATGTGGAGTCGGAAGGATCAATGAACGTGTCCGACTAGAGGACCATAAGACAATTTCCTTTTGAGGACTGCCCTTTTTGTTAGATAGACTAGTATTGTATATAAATTAGTCAGCTATGTATAAATGTGTGTTTTGGTTGTGAATTTGTTGTCCTGCTTTCTATTCCATGTTGTTTCTTGTTAGGAGTTTTGTTTCGCTTCCTCATGTGCATTAAAATGAATGGGTCGGCAACGCATCCTAGGACGTCGCAAATTTATCAACCACCGAGGGATGTGCGTGCGCTTGGAACTCCGGGGTGACAATGGCCGTGATGAAGAAGCAAATGGTTGAAGTGGTTGAACTTGGACCAGCAACTCAAACATCAACAAGTCCTCCTATTCGAGTAGCTAGAGAAGAATAACAACCAGCTCCACCTGCTCCTGCTCATGACAATATCCAAAGAAGACTTGCACTTATCTCATAAAGCTTTTAATTTATATATCATGCATTGTCTTATATGTTATTTAAGAGTATCTTTTCTTGTGTGATAGACAAAGGCATTTGGGATCTACTCCAAAGTCAAATTTGAATGAATGGAGTAACGGAAATGAAGAGGAATATCTTACTTGGTGATTTTGAGACATTCAAGATGGAGCGACATGAAGACATTAAAGAAATGCTCATGCACTACAACAATATCATGAGTTGACTTGATAAATATGGCAAGATCTACACAAATGAAGAATATTAAGCAAGATTCTTTGAAAACTACCACAAGAACGAGTTCATGTGAAAATCATCAATTCATGAAGCTCAAAGATCGTGACACTTGACATTGGATAAGCATTATTGGAACTCTCATGGCTTACAAAATCAAATCCAACAATGAGTTGAGGAAATCCAAAGGTAAAATGTCTATTGCATATATTGCTAACACTTCTCGTGTAGATTTTGAAGGATTGTCCTCCAACGACAACAATGATGATGATGGTGAAGATGAGGATATAGCTTCTTTGATTTAAGAACTCCAAATGTTCTTGAAGAAAAAGAAGAAATTCAAAGGCAATCATATCATCCATCTGAAGTTGAAAAAGACAAAGAAAATTTGGAAAAAAAAATCGAGCAAACTAGATCAAAGATCAACTAATACTAGAAATTAGCTTGGATATCAGTAGAAGCAGATATCAACATTACCAGGATCTACATAAGATCACCAAATCTGATCCTATGCAAATCTTGATGCTATCAACGAAAAACTTTAAGTAAGGATCGACAAAAATCATATTCAAATGTATGGTATTTGTTATACATCTACTTTTGGTAAGAGTATCAAAATATCATGATTATCCTTTAACTTACCTCATAAATTTCTAGATAGATGTATCATGATTCTTGATGATAACTGCTAAATTGTTTATGATTATACATTATTCATATCTATAATGTTTCTTGTTATAAGTAGAAGACATTACATGCATTTATTGCAAATCATGACATGTGTAATGCTTGTATATGATAGAAACATCAACATCTCCTTTTGCAAATGATGTTAATACTAAATGTTATACTCTCATTAGATTTGATATTCTTTTTGCTTAAGGAAAATCCCTTGTTGTTGTAAGAATCACTGCATGCTTTTGTGTATTCGGTTGCAAGTGTTATATTATCAATAATATCAATGGCGATGTTGGTAAGTTTGAACCAAAGGCTCATGAAGATATATCTCTTGATTATTTACTTCTAGTATAGCATTTCGTGTATTTAACAATATTTTGCAGGAAGTGGAAGTATCAATAAACATTAGGTTCGAAGATAAGTTGACAGGTGCACGAGCTAATGATAATGAAGAACCAGTGCTACTGGCTGTAATAGCTAATGATGTCTATCAAGATTAGTAAGCTGAAGCATTAAGTTCGAAATCTACACCATTACTAAATCCTTGGAGATGCTAGCAAAAAGTTAGGACGAGATCGTGACTCAAACAAGCACTAAGAGCCTAAGAAATATGCCAAGGAAATAGTAAAGAAGTTTGGTCTAGAAGGATGCAAAAAAGATGGAGACACCAATGTCATCTTCTATATCAAGCTGGACAAGGATGAAAAAGGTAAGCCCATCAACTCTAAACTCTATAGAAGCATGATAGGGTCAATAATGTACTTAATAGCA
This sequence comes from Eucalyptus marginata, assembly GCA_014182565.1. Taxonomy (NCBI): domain Eukaryota; kingdom Viridiplantae; phylum Streptophyta; class Magnoliopsida; order Myrtales; family Myrtaceae; genus Eucalyptus; species Eucalyptus marginata. The sequence goes on from CM024585.1 coordinate 19,569,341, forward strand.
CCTAGATCTATTTAGCACCTGTTTGTGTGCCCATTTTCAATTTGATCCAAAAGAGTCTCATTTATCTGTTGTCAAGCAAATCATTCGATACATTGGATCATCTAAAAAATTAAGAGTCCGGTATCCCAAAAAAATAGATTTTATGTTGCTTGGATACTTGCATGCTAAATTTGCAGATTGTAAAATTGATAGAAAGAGTACATCAGGTACTTGCTAATTGTTGGGAAGTATGCTAATCTCTTGATTCTCAAGGAAGCAAAGTTTAGTCGCTCTTTCAACTACTGAAGCTGAATATATTACACTCAGAAGTTGTTGTGCACGACTTATCCGGATGAAACAACAATTAAGTGATTTTGGAGAGAATGGAGAATGCATTCCAATCATGTGTGACAACATAAGTGCTATAAATTTCACCAAAAATCCAATACTACACTCGAGGGAAAAGGACATCAAGGTAAGACATCATTTTGTCAAAGATTATGTTAACAATGATGATGTTTGCATACAGTTTGTAGAATCGAAACATTGGCTAGCAAATACCTTCACCAAGCTGCTAGACAAGTCAGCCTTTGAATATAATCATGGTAAATTGGGGATCTGCAATGCACTTAAATAGTATTTCCTAGGAAATGTTTCATCTACTTGACATTGATTAAAAGACCGGATACGCTGAAAAATACAGGTACGCACCTACTTTTTTTTTCAAAACTGTTACCATTAGAGTGTATTTTTCTCTCTAATTTTATCGTTCTGACACATGATATCCCTTATCTCTAGTTGTTACTGCTATTTCATTGGGATTTGGAACCTGATTTTATTGCTCATTTAATTCTTGATTATTTAAATCAAATATTTAGTGAAAATCACGAATAAGAAAGTTGTCGTTGGTATACAATGGCTAGCTCTCTCTCAACATGAACTTGCTACTCCTATTGATAGAGAGGCAATATTCATGTCCTTACTCACCACAAAGTTATTCCTAATCTTTTATACTCTCACATATTTTCTCACTCTCCTTGACATGTTACATTCCCTCTCTTTCATTCCAAACCAATGGCACTATCAACCAAACTAGATAAGAATGGAAAGGTATGTTTGTGACATGCTTAACATCTTATATAGATTATTATGTTTTCTATAAGGAAATGTAGGTAGTAGAGAATCGTGAAGTTTGATGATTCTTGAAAAAGAAAAACAGCAGCAGCAAATCTTGGTGATATTAGCGAATTTCGCAAAAAGCAGTAAATTTTGTTTTATCAGCAACTATCTCTAATAGTAGCTAATTCACAAATAGCAACATCTACCTATATCTATCCAATAGATTGTGCTATCTTCAAAGGTTTGAAAATTTTGCTTTATACATTCAACTCACAAGTTAAAGTTATATCGAAATGCTTTGAATGACATACGCAAACCCTCAAAAGCTCCACATGAAAGGTTGAATAGTTTATTGACTGAAATTCTTGAAATGCTTATAGATGCTACTCTTATTTATCCAAAAGCAAAGGCACATTATATATGATTTGAGATATTATATAATTAACATCATTTGTGTAAGAGTTTGCTTAAGTTTATGCAGATTGAAATCAAGACAAGCTTGATGGGGGAACTCGAATCTTCTTCTCGAATTTCAAAAAGCAAACAATGATGAGGATGATGCTGTTACAAAGAAAATAGAAGCAGAACATTTTGTTTAGCACCTCAACATTGTGATATTAGCACCAAAAGCGATAACATCATCAAGGAAAGCACGAACGGCGGCACTAACAAATTATAACAATACCAATATAGAAGCTGTTGTGAATGATGAATATTTCCAAACCCCAATGAAAGCTATTTACAGGAACTTTCATGATGAGAGGGAGAGGAAAATAAAAGGACGAAGAGCAAAGTGGAGATATTAGCACAGAAATCGTGACAACACCAATAAAAAGTTAAGATAGGAGCTAACATAGAAAATGTTGCGAATGGCGAAAATTTTCAAACCTTGGTTAAAGCTATTTGCAAGAACTATCATAATAATAGGGGGAGGAAAACAAAAGGACAAAGAGCAACAAGAGGAAAATTGCAAAAGAAAATTGGGAATAATGAGCATTTCAAAGAATTAGCACATGAAGGGAGAACAAAGATCAAGTATGGGCAAATCTTGATGATACTTGAGCTGATTTCGGCTTGGATCTTGATTATCATTTTGAGAATAGAAGAAAATGTGAATATATGAGTAAAACTTACTAAATTCTATGTAGTATAGTTATTCCATCTTATATATCTCTTACTTTTGGTCATAATGATGATGTTGATGATACATAAATTGAGATGACTGGTCATGATATGTGCGAATAATAATAATATTCTCTACATGTTGATAAGTTTGGATACTAACAATAATCGTATGATGAGGCTCTTAAGATGTGGCTGCACTTATCCCTGACTCAATATCTAGTCAAGACACACTCATTAGTCTCATCTACTACAATTTTGTTCACCTTGACCAAGAGTAAACCCAACCCGAATGCCTACCTCCTCTCAGCAACGCAAACGTCCTCACACATAAAAATCTGTATATTTTTCATGTGCTCATGTTTTGTTTTTGCTGATCATGTCCTATTTCTCTTTTGGTAGTATGTACTAACATGACCCTATTATCAATGCAATTATGTTCTTTTATCTCTTTTCGTTGGGACAAAAATGGGAGAGTTGACTTGCTATGAAAAAGGTCACTCGTTATGCTTATGTTTATCAAAACAGGGAGAGCAACAATGTTGTTGTTAATTGTTCATATCAAATGTTAAGATGGTCTTTCTCAATGCCTATTTTAAATAGAATTTCATTTAAAAATAATTTTATCCATCTTTTATATTAGCATAAATCCTAATTGTCTCTATTATTATTTGATAATTATCATCACATGGAGACTCAAAAATCTGCTCATGCAAATTGTTGAAATTGTCTGAACCTGTTGAGCAGATCTTTCTATTCCCTTTACAATATCATGCTTTTTATTGAAGGGAGAGTGTCACTATAATTGTATGCATCTACATTCCTTGATATACATTTGTTGATGCATATGATGTTTGATCCACTAAACACAACCTTCACTGCACATCTTTCTATTTGTGTGAACATGTTGGTATCAAAGAGGTTACAATGTGCAAAAATGAGATGAATTGCATGTAAACTTTTAGCACCTTTTTGATAATGACAAAAAGGGGAGAGGTTTGATGAATGTGAATGTGTTTCAAGGATTATTAGTTCACATTATGAATGTTCATTCCCATTTGAAACTCATGTGATTAAGTAACTAGCATAGAAACATGAGTTGTTGATAATTCCTATTTTTTGCTCACAATATTTCTCCTTGCTATCCCTCATTTATATTCATTGAATATTTAGATATTTGGAGACTACACTACGTGCTTATTATGCCCTGAACTGAATTCTTATATTTAGCAAGATAAGCAAGTATGTTTTACTTTTCATGCACACAAAATTCAATATCTTTTTTTTTTTGTGTTAAAACACTCGTATATTTAGAGAATTGTTTTGTCCTAAAAAAAAGGAGAGATTGTTGGGAAAATCCCTATGTTATTTTCAAGATGACAAGGACAATCAAAAGCTACTAATATGTGTATTGCTTGAGTAGTACCAAGTTATATATGCATAGGCCGAAATACAGATGTTGTCATAAACAACACTAGAAGATTTTGATATGAGGAGTGCTCTACCATTGTCTTGAGTGCTTTGCCAATGTTTGAGGAAAACAATATATTAGGTGATTGAAGATGTCTACAGGCTGGAAGGATCTTTAGATAAAGTGAACATTTGGAGAGACCTTGATCAATGGTAAACAAGCCAAGAAGAACGAGGATATTCGTGATGATTTGGATGTACAAAGATTGGGTGAATAGTTGGATGGACTTGGTGAGGTGAACAAGCCTAAAACGGAGATGGTTGGTAAAGCTTGGAAGGACCATGAAGATGAATAGCTTAGTAGAGTCAAAATTGCCAATATGCTTAGATGGACCAGAAAGATTGGGTGCAGCAAATTGTTGGCATAAGAGCAACTGCTGATATCAAATATGTGAAAGACCGTGACAATAGCGGTGATTCTTATGAGTTCAATGAAGATGAGGGACCAATGTGTGTATGCGGTGTCCTTGGAGATCTTCGAAAACTGAGTTAGTCAAATCAGTGAAGATGAGGAATCGGTGGGGATACTAATGTCCTTGGAGATCTTTAGAAGCTAATATAGTTAATCAATGAAGATGACGAATCAATGAGAATGCTGATGTCCCTTGAGTCTTTGTATGCTGAAGAAGCCAAGAGGATCATTGGATGATTGATCACAAGTCATTTCACATGGTGTGTTAGTGGATAGCATCAATAGGCTAGTAAAGATCTACACATCCTGATTATGGTTAAGGGGTCATGAGGATATCTAGTCTTGCAAGATGCCGGTCACTTGACCACCTACCTAGAACATTAAAAAGAAGAAAATAGCCATTGCAAAGGCTTGGGATTCACACAAAAAACACCAAAGTTGATTAGGAGCAATTTTTGCATTGATAGGCAAGTCTGACAAAAGTATAGTGACACTGTTTGGGATAAGTCATTATTAGAGAGCCGTTCTAATAATCTTTAGTAACGGTTTACTATTGGCTACAGCTAGAATTGACGGATACTTGAGGATTTCGATGGGCAATGGTCATTTAAGGATAGATGGTTGAGTCCAATAGAAGTAGATGGGGTGTTGTTGAACCGAATAGGATGGGTCATGTGCTTTAAATCTTCTTCTTTGCTCTATTTTTATTGCCAGCTATTATGTAGTCCTAATCTCAATGTCTTGGTGATGCTACTATTTGTAATTAGTGATAAGAGCAAATGTACAAGAGTGATAGTAGTACGTGAGTCTTGATAGTGTGATCTATTGAAAAGGTGGTACTTTCTTATTGTAACTTGTCTTGAAAATTACTAGTGGATTCCAGCCTTATTATGGCTGTTAGTGTTGGGAGTGGATGTAGGCTTGAGAATAAAGCTGAACCACTATATATCGACTTATGAATCTTCCATTTCTTCATTATTTACATTACCTGATCTTTATTATCATGTTCTGTTAAGTAGGACCACCTACACCTGATTTCTACAATCTATTTCTGCCAATGTTTAAAGTTGAACTTGTTATCTTCCGCAAATGTTTTTTATAATTCTCAAACAACCTATTCACCCCCCGCTTGGATTGTGTTGTTAGCCCCAACAAATAGCACCTTAGTTCTAAATTGACTACATCTATTCAAGTTTATACTACTCTTGCTAACACAAGTATTAGTTCTTCCTCTACTTTCCCCTGCTAAAGCCATAGATATGGGTTCACCAAATTCTTTCCTATAGATGTCCTCACTTAGAATCAAATCACAAACACCATCAAACATCAAGCTAATTGGCCTAGAATAATAACTAACAACGGTATCTCATCATCAAACTCAATTTCAACTAAACTTGATTGACTAATGACCACATTGAATTCATTGACATGATCAACAATTGACACACATTCACTCATCTTTTAGTTAAACAAACGCCGCATCAAGAAAACCTTATTGATCGCTAAGGATTTCTTGTACATGTTCAATAGGGCTTTCATCAAATCCGTAATGGTCATTGTTAAAATATGTTTCGAGTTTGAGCTTATGAATAAAGCCCGACTTAAGATAAATTGTATATATTTGGATATCCAAGATGGTGTGCCATATAAATCATATTTCCTATTCATTGAGGGTCCAATTTGGATAGATGAGTTGTCAGCTTGAAAAAAGAAAACAAGAAATTAAAAGGAAAAAAAGGAAAGTCCAACTTGGACTTGGATTAATTGAATTTGAATTTCTAAACATGGATTTCCTATTCCATGTTGACTTCAGTCTCCCTTTTCTATGGCTACTTATATATTCATCATGGAGTCTTCAAGAAGAGCGCCATTATTGATGAAGAGCACAGTGTGGTTTTGTGCCATGCATGTCCAGAGAAACGAAGAAGCACTGTTATTCAAGTGAGTGCTTAGCATTGGTTTTGTTCAGACAATTATGCCAAGAACTTTTAAGTGTTAAAGCCAATTAAATTCTTGTGATAAGAATTTATATATAATTCTTTCGTAAGATTGAGAGATTATTTAGTAAGGAATTGCCGAGCTAAACACTGCATGAGTCATTGGGTGTAATTAGGGCTTGGGAAACACTAAGAGTGTTTGAGTTACTCGAGTGTGATTGTGATCTCCATTGTATCATTTGATCTATATTGGAATGCATTGCTGCTCTCCTCGTGGACATGGGTCACTACGACCAAGCTACGCAAATTTGGTGTCTTATTTTTTTATTTTTTTTGTTTTGTCTATTTTATTGTTTGATCACTTGCTTTCCATGACAACTAGTATTAGAGCAAGGCTTGGTTGAGTTGAAGTAAGTCGATGGCGACGGAAAAAGGAAAAGTAATAACCAATACATTTGATGAGAAGGATTTTGGTTTCTAGAAGATGTAGATTAAGGATAATCTCTATCAAATGAAACTATATTTGCCTTTGTTTGGAGAGAAGCTAGAGATAATGAAATAAGCTGATTAGGAATTGCTAGGTAGATGAGCTATAAGTGTTACTCAACTGACATTAGCTCATAACGTCGCGTTTAATATCGTAAAGGAGAATACCACTGTTGGTTTGATGAAAGCACTATCGGATATGTACAAGAAGCCCTTGGCAATCAATAAGGTCTATTTGATGTGAAGTTTGTTAACTCGAAGATAAGCGAAGGTGCATCAATTGCAAATCATATCAATGAATTCAATGTGATTGTTAATTAATTGAGTTCAATTGAGATTGACTTTGAAGATGAGGTACATGCTTTGATTTTCTTATCTTCATTGCCTAATAGTTAAAATACTACTATTATTGTTGTTAGTAAATACCCAGAGTCAACAAGCTTGACATTTGATGGGATTTGAGATTTAATTCTGAGTTAGGACATCCTAGAAGAGAATACGACTAACCTATATCTGCTACTTTAGTAGGTGAAGACAGAGGAAGAACTAATACATGTGTTAGCAGGAGTAGCATAAACATGAATAGATGCAGTTAGTCTAGGACTAGTGGTGCTATTTGTTGGAGCTATAGCAAGAGAGGGTATCTTTAAAGCAATTACCTTAAGATGAAAAACAAGAAGGATAAGAGAATTCTAGTTGATTTTGCAGATGATGTTGTAGTTGTAGCTGATGGTAATTTGAATAGTACTAATTTTGTCATGTCTGTCATTGATGATTTGTCATTTGATGGATGGATTATGGATTCTAATTGTTCATTTCATGCTACACCAAATAAAAAATAGTTGATTTTAATGCATGATGTTGTAGTTGTAGCTGATGGTAATTTGAATAGTACTAATTTTGTCATGTCTGTCAATGATGATTTGTCATTGATGATTTGTCATTTGATGGATGGATTATGGATTCTAATTGTCATTTCATGCTATCCCGTCTCGGACCTTGAGATTCGGAACACTCTTTTCTCCCTTCCTCGGGGGAAGGCGCCTGGGCCGGATGGATACACGGTTGAGTTCTTCAAGGAGAACCGGGATACGGTGGGTCCTCTGGTCATCGAAGCCATTAGGGATTTCTTCATCTCGGGAAGGATCCTTAAGGAAATCGATAACACCACTTTGGTTTTGGTTCCTAAGGTTCCCAATGCGACTACTGTCGATGACTTCAGTCTCATTGCTTGTTGCAATACGGTATACAAGATTATTACCAAAGTATTGGCGAATAGGGTTGCCGCCGTGCTTAAGGATCTTGTTAGCCCTAAGTGCTTTCGTCAAAGGACGGAGAATCAAGGACAACATCCTCTTGGCGCAGGAGCTTTTCTCTGGTTTTCACCTTCAACCCTATACTCCGAAGTGCGCTATTAAAGTTGACTTCAGGAAGGCGTATGACATCGTCGATTGGCGGTTCCTTAAGAATGTTCTACTTGCCTTTCGGTTCCCTGACAGGCTCGTTCACTTCATCATGACCTGTGTGAGGACGCCTCGTTTCTCCATTGCACTGAACGGGGAGCTGCATGGATTCTTTCCTAGTGGACATGGTTTGCGGCAAGAGATCCTATATCTCCCTACTTATTCACGCTAGTTATGGAGGTGCTCTTTAGGATTCTTGGAGGGTGCTCGACTCAGCCGGACTTTAGATTCTTAGTAGGCCCACTAGCCTCTCGCACTTATTCTTCGCAGATGACGTTTTCCTATTTTGTGAAGGTCACTTGCCTTTTGTGAAGCTTCTTAGGGAGGGTATCCAACTGTTTTCTTCCTGGAGTGGCCTTCTTCCTAACCCAAGGAAAAGCGAGGTGTTCCTCTCGAGGGGCTCGGTGGCCATGAGGAATTGAATTCTTTTGGACATCGGCTTCGTTGAGGGCAACCTCCCAGTCCGTTATCTGGGTGTTCCTATCATCACAACGAGGCTTGAGAAAGTGGATTGTGCAGATCTTGTGAGGCGCATTACCTCCAGGGTCCAATCTGGACTCATCGCTTCCTTTCCTTTGCTGGGCGACTCCAGCTGATCAGGTCAGTTCTCCATGCCATCCAAGCCTATTGGGCAAGTGTCTTCATTATTCCTGCAACAATGCTGGATCAGATTGAGCGTATTCTTAGACAATTCCTATGGAAGGGACCTGAATTGGGCAGAGGGGGTGCCAAAGTCTCTTGGGAGGATGTCTGCCTTCCTAAATTAGAGGGAGGTCTTGGTATCCGAAGATTGCGCGAGTACAATAAGGTGGTTATGCTCAAGCACATTTGGAATCTTTTTTCAAATAAGGAGTCATTATGGTGTAAGTGGGTCAATTCGACCTTCTTAAAGAACAGGAACTTCTGGGTTGTGAAGAAGCCGACTTGTTGCTCTTGGGCCTGGAAAATATTGCTACAACTCAGGTCGGATTTCTGGCTTCACTTCTACTGGAGGATAGGCGATGGTTTATCGGTGTCACTCTAGTTCAATAATTGGCACCCCTGGGGCCCTCTAAATCTAATTTTCATAGATTTGCTTATCTATAGCTCAGGTCTCTCTAGACAGGTGTTGGTGGCTAATCTCTTCTCCAAGGATGGCCAAGCTATCAGATCAGTGATTGAGTCTTGGGGATCATCGCTTCCTTCCTTGTCTGGAGATCAGGATCATTTCAATTGGAGGGAGGACTTGACGAGTGTGTTCTCGGTTGCCTTGGCTTGGGAGACCATAAGGCGAAGAAGAAGGAGAGAGTCAGCTGGCATCGGTTCATCTGGAACAATGCTATCCTGCCTCGGTACCAATTTAAGCTTTGGCTCATCACCAAGCGAAGGCTGCCTACACAGTCTCTTCTCATGGCTCATGGTAGGATTGACACTGCTTCCTTCCCTTTTTGCAACGAGGTGCCTAATTCTATCGATCACCTCTTTTTTGGGTGTCGCATTACTTCGAGTATTGCTTTCTTTTGGGCTACCAGGTGCAATCTACCCTGGGCCAATAGGACCTGGGAGGAGACTCTTAACTGGGCTATCTCTCTGCTCTCGGAGAAGGAGTTCTACAAAAGTATTGCCTGCTTTTCCTTTGGTGTGCTCTGTCACATCATTTGGAAGAGCAGGAACAATATTCTATTCAGGGGAGAGCCACTTTCTATTCCGGCCATTAAGAGGCATCTCCTCAAGGTCATTAAAGATAAGCTGCTACCTTCAAAGACGTTGAGGACTCCTACAGAAACAAAAGGATTCAGCGCTCGTGGGAGTTAGATCCCTTTATCTTCTCTTCCACTAATTGTGGACCGACTGGCTAGGCATCTTGCTAGGTCGTTTATGGTGTCGACCTGCTTTTCACTTTTGGCCATTCTCGGTTGCCTCTTGGGTTTTTTCCTCGGCTTCCTTCCACTCATAATGGGCATGTCCATCTTGAGTGTAAGTTTTTAAAGCCATTTGGTTGTATAGATTGACCTTTCCCCAATATATCTCTTACTTTCACCAAAAACAAGATAATAGTAAAGTGCAATTAAGGAGCAACGTTGAATGCGATGTTATAGGTTTTGGCAATGTTAGAATTAGATGCATTATGGTATTGTGATGATATTAATTGGATTAAGGCATGTTCTAGAGTTGAAGAAGAACTTAATTTCCTTGAATTCCTTGGATTCAGTTAGGTGTTGATATATTTCAGAATGTGGAGTCTTGAAAATTATTCGAGGTGCCTTAGTAATAATGAGAGAAATCAAGTATATTGGCTTATATGAACTTCAAGGTGAGATAGTGATAGATTTCACCTTAGAGACGTTGGATGGTATTTGATAATCTGAATTGTGGCATATGCGTTTGGAACACAATAACGAGAAAGTCTCAAGGTTTTAAGTGAAAGAAATCCATTATGTGGTTATGTTGCTAATGAACTAAATGTATACATGTGTTGTGACTTAGATCAATGGCAAAAGTGCAGTTTAGTATGACTGTCAAAGACCCACGAAAATTGCAAAGTTAATTCACTTGAATATTTGCAGGTTGTTGCAGTTTCTTTCAAGGAAAAGTGCCAAATTTATGTTAACGGTTATTGATGACTACTTGAGGAAGACATGGGTGTTTATGACTTAAATCAATGGCAAAAAGTCAAGTTCAGTATGACTGTTAAAGAAACCACATAAATTGCAATGTTAATTCACTTGAATGCAGGTTGTTATGGTTTCATTTGAGGAAGATTACCAAATTTATGCTAATAGTTGTTAATGACTACTTGAGGAAACAATGGGCGTTTTTGCTTAAGCACAAGTTTGATGTTGTTATCAGGATTAGGTAGTGAAGAGCTTTGATTGAAAAGGGGACTAATAAGACAATCAAGCTTGTGCGGAGTGACTATAGAATGGTGTTATACTTAGAGTTGTTAAACAAATTCTACATGAAGGAAAACATAGTGAAACAACAAATTAGTGCTAATGAATCACAACATGTTGCGGAATTGATGAGCAAAACATTACAAGAGACGTCACATAAAATGCTCTCTAGTGCTAGTATGCTTAGGAGATTCCTAGCGGATGCACTTAGCATGGTGAGCTACCTGATAAATAGATCCCTGTCGATTGTGATTGGATGTCAAACTTTCGAAGAAGTGTAGTCATGTAGCGTTGCTGATTATTCTATTTTTAGAATAGTTGATTAACCATGTTATGTTTGAGTTTGTGATGGTAAGCTCGATAGAATGGCAAGAAAATGCATATCCCTATGTTATGCACAAGGTGAGCGGGGTTATCAATGATGTAGCTATTACGTAACACCTAGAGAATGGGTGAATGGATGATTGAACAAACTCTTAACAATTTAAAGTGGAATAGAACAAGTCAATATTAGAGTCTGAATAAGAATTAGATTATGGTATAGGGTTTAGAATTTGTTAAGTAATAAAACAAACTTTAAGGGCACTAGAGAGTGTGCAATAGATTATAACAATAAATAATAATAAGAGATTAGGGTAAAGAGAAATTACACATAAAATTTATGGCGGTTCGGCTTAAACTTACATGCATTCTCTAAAGCTGAAAACATGCTAGTAGGATTCCACTATATGGTCAATAAGAAATTACACTATTTCACTTAGTTACTCCTTTTTTGTTTCTCTCACAATCACCAATGTTTAAGCTCACAAAAGACAAGTATATGATCGAAGAACGCTCGAACTTTGAAATTTCATATTCTAGCCCTTGTCTATTTTGCTCCTCAGCACCTTGGTCTCTTTATATACTCCTCCATTTCCAAACTAACTGTTGAACAATCTTCAAAGAATCATCTTCTAATCTACTGTTGAACATATCTATGTTACAAAGATCGAGTAGCCATTAAGCGATAGAAATAGAATCTCTACTTTGATTCTAATCGTCCATACAACTAGAATCTTGGTTTCCATAAGTAGAGCTTCCCCATTTGAAAAGAACTTATCTTTAGAATTGATTTTCCAATCAATTAGATTGAGTCAATCAAATCTCTCTTGGTGTGAAATCGAAATCAGATCGCTTGCCATTATGTATCTTGGACATGGTCTTGTTTTGGACCGATCATGTGACATTATGATCAAGTTATTTTTTGAACTTCATATCCTTCTAAACTTTCCACGTTCTAAGCCAGTGTCAGGATGGGACGAGAGTAATTCACTCAGTCTTTGTCTCTTAGAAAGATAAATTGAATGAAAGCTTGATTAAGTATGCTTGAGGTAGACTTTGTAAAGTTTCACTCCAAGATGTTTTCTTGGATCAATATACTTCAAGATAACTATAAAAACTTATGAAGAGTTTTGTTAACATCAAAATCTATTAGGAGTTTTCTCAACAATTAGTTGTGGTGCTCTAAATTAAATTCACCTATTATCAATAGAGAAGTTACATTTAATGAGTCTCAAGTACTTTAGGCTAGGATGATCATAGCGGTGTTTGTACGGATCTGAATAGTGTGTAGCTTGAGGTGGAGTTGCAACCAAAAACTCTTGAGGTAGTGGGTACTAACAACTAATCGGCACAAATGGTACATGTAGTGAGGTGGAGCCTTTAAAGCCAACAATTACTGTAACTACTAATATTGACAAGGTACTTTGCAATCTCCTAATAGGTATGGATGCAATAATGGTTTTGCTTTATCTGTAGTTGAAGAGATTGTATCAGAAAACCTTTGTGGAGCAATTAAAGGTGCATGTGGAGTTGGTATTTTGATAATGTCCTTGGTATGATGAAATTCAAGCAAGACTTGGACTTGGAAAACATCTATGACGGTTGAGCCATGGGGACTATGGGAAAGTAGCAACACAATTCAAATTTTGAAGCAATTGTGACTTGGTTCAAAATGTTAAGTCAATGTGGAGATTATTAAAATATATCTCGAATTTGAGTCCGTGAATGATATTTGACTTAAAATAAATTGTATACATTTGGATATCCAAGACAGTGTGCCATATAAATCATATTTCCTATTCAACAAGGGTCCAATTTGGATAGATGAGTTGTCAGCCAAAAAATAAAAAAGAAAACAAGAAAATTAAAAGGACAAAAACAAAAAAAAACAAAAGTCCAACTTGGACTTGGATTGACTGAATTTGAACTTTTTAATATGAATTTCCTATTCCATGTTGACTTTGGTCTTTGGATGCTGTTTCCCTTTCTATGGTTGTTTATATATTCATTATGGAGTCTTCAAGAAAAGCGCCATTGTTGATGAAGAGCAGAGCATGGTTTTGTGTTGTGCATGTCCAGAGAAACGAAGAAGCGTCGTTATTCAAGTGAGTGCTTGGCATTGGTTTCATTCATGCAATTACACCAAGAGCTTTTAAGTGTTAAAGTCGATTAAATTATCGTGGTAAGAATTTGTATATAATTCCTTCATGAAATTGAAAGATTATTTAATAAAGAATTGTAGGGTTAAACACCACGTGAGTTATTAAGTGTAATTGGGGTTTGGGAAATACTAAAACTATTTGAGTGACTCGAATATAGTTATAATCTATGTTGTATCGCTTGATTTATATTAGAATTCATTGCTACTCTCCTCATGGACGTAGGTCACACAACCGAACCATGAAAATCTAATGTCCGATTTACTTTTTTGTTCTATCTATTTTATCATCCGACCACTTGATTTTCACAACAGTATTCTCTTTCATAATTTTAAACGCGACGTTACAAGCTAACACCCTAGCTGGATAACACCCAACAATTGTCTATTCGACAATTCCCATTCAACTTGCTTCATCGACTCTAGTTTCTTCCCACACAAGGTAAGTGCAAATTATTCTAAAAGAGAAAATCCTCAATCCGCATCTTCCAAAAACAAAACTCCTTCTCATCACATTTGTTGATTTTAACTTTTCCTTCTTCTATATCATCAATTTACTTCAACTTAGCCAAGCCTATCTCCGATACTAATTGTTGCGGAAACAAACAATTAAATGATAAAATGAATAGAATGAGGAAACAAGTCAGACACTAGATTTATGTGGTTTGATCGAAGTGACTTACATTCATGAGAAGAGCATAAAAGAATTCTACTATAGATCAAGCAATACAATGGAGATGACAACCACACTCGAGTTATTTAAATACTCTCAATGTTCCTAACCTCCAATTTCACCTAATAACTCATAGTATTTAATCTCATAATTCTTCACTCACAAAAGAATTCACAAATCTTATCATAAGATTTATTGGCTTTAATAAACCAAAAAGTCGCCTTTTTGATACTCTTCAAAATAAACATGCATTTCTTATGTATAGGCAAGAATTGGATCCAAAATAGAAAACTTTCTCCAACTAGGAAACCCAATTGAATTAGGAAAGTTTTTTCCTTCACACTCAAACTCAAAATATATTTTCAACAAATAGCCTATTGCACATGGCGGCACACCTCTAGGTCCGACATCGACATCTCTAGAATAACCAACATCAAGCATCCCTAATCACCAAATCACTCAACCTAACACACGTTGTACACCTATGTGCATATGCATGCATGCTCGTCAAAAGAGATGAATAGTCTTATGATTTCGACAAATGATTTTTTACAAATCAACCTCAAATTGGTTGAGAGAGAGAGAAAGAGGTGGTGATGAAAAGTCGCGCTTACCAAAGACAACTATGGTGATGCTGAGACTTCAATAGTTTGAGTAAGTAAAAATTACCCAATTGACCTTTAATTTATTGTACGAATTTTAATTCGGTAATGAACTTTTAATTTTATCAATTTAGTTCTAAATTTTCGTGCAAACTTTTAATGTAGTCATTCTGGTTAATTTTCTTAGGAAATTGCTGATGTTGCGGTCAGTCATCATTGACTGTTCTACATGGCTCACCACTATGTGAGCAATTTTCAATGAAAATTTGCCGGAAAGATTATATTAAAATTTCGCGCAAAGATTTAGGATTAAATTAATAAAATTGAAAATTTTACTATGGGATTGATATTTGTACAATAGGTTTATGACTAATTAAATAATTTATCCATGTTAGTACCTTATGATCATAACGGAAGAAACCCCTTTTATTTGCAAATTGTGCCTTCAATGACTTCGACATCCAGTACTGTACGGTAGAAAACTCCTTATGGATGGTTGTCTACTTTTTCTTTTTAATGGTTGTGTACTTTATAGCTCGACAATCTTTAGGTTTTCACTAAAGAACAACGCCAATGCCGGGTTGAAATTGAACTCTGAGCTAGCCGACCTTTGAACAGGACACTTGTCTAGTTGGTACATGGTGGGCCTTGGTGACTGGCTGGCCTGTCTCATGCAGACTTCCGTGTAGGTAGTGCGCGGCTTCAATTTTCATTGGTCCAGTGGAAACGATGGGACGTCGTACCCACCGAACTTGCACGCCAGACATTATGCAGATTAGTTAATAATTAGATTAATATCACAAAAAATTTAATACAATTAAAAATTTTTACTCAAAATTAATTTTTATCATAAACTATCTTAAACTCATATATTTATAATAAATTTATCTCAAAATAATTTTTGATAAGTAAAAAATTTAAATTAGTAAATTTAAAACAAATTTACCATCTATCAATTTTTATTAAAATGGATTAATACCACGAAAAGCAACAAACTTATACACTTATGATAAACAAATGATAAAAATCCAAATTAGTACATCTATCAACCGTCATGTGTCATTCAACTGAATAACTTAACGATAAAATTTAATGGAAACTAACAAAGTATACTAGTTTGGAATAAATTTATCACAAATATACCAATTTGGAGTTTTTTTTTGTATTAACCCTAAATAGTTTCGTCTTCTCAAAGCTTGGAATACTTGGCGTAGGTTCATTATATCTACTTTCTCATACTTTCTCATAATCTATGAATTAAGGGTATCGTAAGTGTCATAATTTTATATAATGCATATTTTCATATCATAACTTTTCAGTGGATTATTTGAATGACGTGATTTTTTAACTAATCACTCAAGTCTCATAACTTTTAAAAAACATTCATTGCAAAAGCCATAAATTTTAATGCCATGTGTTAAGGAAAATTGCCAAGACCAGTCTAATAAATTTTTCTTTAATAGTTACAAAATTTAAGTAATTGATTGAAACTTATGGTACAAAAATAAGAGTGGTATGAAAGTTATGAATCTTGTAATGTCTTTTTTCAACAAATCTTCTAGTGAGAGGCATAAATACATTTTTCTTTAGGAATATAAGGTACTTGTAGAGGCCCAAGGTTACGACAGTCCATCCATACTGTAGCACCTCGAGTTTTGCATACTGGGGATTGCCAGTTAGAAGTGCATTGGTTTCTAGGACTCCTCAAATTCTAGGTTTAGGTAATTTACGAAATGCAAATAGGATGATAAACTTGAAAACTTGAGTAAAGTGACCGCTAATCGATTCGAGAAAACCTAGACCTATTAGACGCCTAAAGACTTAGGTAGCGATGGGGAAGTCGCCTCTCTAAATACTTTTAATGAAGAAACTAGTCAAGAAACCTAGAAATCTTAGGTTGGGAAGTTCCAAGACGCCCTTTTGGTACAATACCCCTATTTTTGGTAAAGTCCTAAATCATTCATGATTTAATTTCTTACGTATGCAAAATATTTTGTTTTAAAATTTAAAAATGCCTTTAAAACACTTACTTGGCTTGATTATCGATTACCAAAATCATTATTCATGTGGAGTGGAGTGACTCCATTTGTGTGTGGAAGTGTGAATGCAAATGAAACGTCAATTCAAATGCAACATGAATTTGTTCAAGAGGAGATGATGCCTTGACATGGCAACAACATAGCAAATTCAAAAATCAGATATAATGAGAAGATTACACGATAATGTGGCATGAAAAGTTCGAATTACAGATCATGCTAAGCTAATGAGGTAAAATGTGTATAAATGGTAGCATATGTCTATAGTCTTATTTTGTAATTTTAAATGTTATTGGTCTGGTTATTGATTAATGATGCCATTATTCAAGTACAGTGGTGTGACTCCATTCATGTGTGAAGGTGTGAATGCAAATGAAATGTCAATACAAATGCAACGTAAAAATTCATTTACAAGAAGAGAAAATGCCATTATATGATAATGGCATGGCAAATTGGACATTCAGATATAATGAGAAAATGATATAACAATGGAAGATGACAAATTCGAATTCGAGATAGTGATGATATAATGAGGTAAAATGCGGACAAATGGTTGCATAGGAGCTTTCGTACAAGAAGGAATTGTATTTCCCCATCATTCAACAATCCAATTGATATTGGAATTGATATACTAACTTCTAAACTTTGAGAGTTCTTCAAAACCGAATCTATAATCTTGTTTCCCATAATCAATCAAACAATGAGTTTCTTGATTAAAAAGAAACTCCTCCAAGATGACAAAATTATAATATTAACCATGGGGGCTGGACAATAGGTTCAATCCCGAACATTTGGTCCCTTTTAAATTTTGGGGGTTGCTCAATAAAGTTCAACCTCTGATCTATTATCAAACCCACATATATTTGAAGAATTTGAGGTGTTCAGTAATATTTCATAATCACGTTGAATTGTTAAACCAAAATTACAGGTGAAAAGTAAGGCCAAAGTAGTTTTATGGAGGGACCAATAGCTTCTCCTCTCTCTCTCTCTCTCTCTCTCTCTCTCTCTCTCTCTCTCTCTCTCTGGAATAGATCAAAATAGAAAAGATATGTCAACCTCAAACTATTCGTAATTATTCAAATTATATTATATCTCTAACACTTTATATAATGATTCCTCTATATCTCGCTTTGGCAAGGTTATAATTAAACTTAAACAATTTTATTTTTTGGGCAATTAACTTTTATTTATGTATTTCACTACAATTGAAGCTCACTTTTCTAAATGGACCAAATATTTGTATTCGTTATAATAATTACATTGATGATCCTTATTACTTCGAGAAAACTTAAACCCCTTCGAAAACCATAAAATTTCCAATTACAATGAAATATTTTCTGAAATTTAAATTTTGAAACTATTTTCTTAATTAACCAAATTTTAAATTTTCACCTTTCAAGTAAAGTACTTGCCCTTTTGATGACGGGAAAGGGTGGGGAAGAATTTTACAGGCCGATTGTCAAAGTGGGCTCCATTATTTTATATCGTATTCACAATGTTCCCACCCCCATGAAGCAATAATCTTTCTAGGTTGACAAGAAGGGAGGGTGAGTCAGAATCAAAATGGAGTTGTCTGACTTCGGTTTCGTGTGTCCATCATGCTCTCGCTTCCCTCTTTCATCTGATCTTGTCCCACTTTTTTTATGCTATTCATCTCCCACCCTCATCAGAGTGTCTCTACTCCCCTTTTCCTTCGTCCTCAAAATGTCTAAAAATAAATAAATAAATAAAGACATAAGCGTACCAAAAATCATAAAACTTATCACGAAAATGTAATAGAATCATAAAACTTAAAAAAAGTACAATCATATAATAAAATTTATCAAATCGGTGCAATCGAATCCTTCTATTAACTCCGTCCAACTTAGTTAAAGGAAAATACTGACTTGACTTTATATATATATAATCTCCTACGTGGCAAAAACATTACTGAAATTACATCATTTTTGTCAAAATCTGATTTTTATTAAATTTTTATTTAAATGATCATTTAAAAAAAAATGAGGAACCAAGTGGAGAGGGCTCAAGCATTGAGGGCTGCTGTCAGCGAGGGTCACCGGCCACTGATAGAGGCTTGGCAACTCTCGTTGACAATTCCCCAACCTTATCCACCCTTCTTAGCAATGGTGGGTGGTAGTAGTGAGGGCTTGTAGCCCTCCCAACCTAGTCTCTCTCTCTCTCTCATTCTCATTTAACTTATTTTTAATTTAATTTTAATAAAAAAATTGTATTAAAAATCATATTTGGATTATGATGACATTATTTTAGCCGCATCATCGTCACATAGAATAGAGAAAATAACAAAAAAAAAAAAGTATGTTAGCATTTTTCGTTAGCAAAGTTTTAGGATTTAGTTAATGGAAAGACTTGATTAAATCAATTTGATGAGTTTTACGACTTAATTATATTTTTGTGACAAGTTTTATAACTCAATTGTACTTTCGTAATAATTTTTAAGACTTCAAATGTATTCATCTTAAAAATAAATAAATAAATTGTAATACAAATGAAAAAAAAAAAAGAGTAAAAATTGCCTCATTCTTAGTCATCCACGGCCTATTGAAATAATTGGCTTTTCTGACAGTTGCTGCAACTTTGTGAGCTCAAAATGGTTAACCGAAGGCATTGGTGAACTTTCAAGTGCAGAGCGCGGCGACTTCCGCATTAATCATAATTTTAATGTTTTTTTTTCAATTAATTTTAATTGGAAATCGATGATGTCATTGCTGGCCATTCTATGCAACATATCGCCACGCAGCCATTTCCAATGAAAATTGATCCAAAGAATTACATTAGAATTTCATGAAAATGTTTGGAACTAAATTAGTAAAATTAAAAAGTTAAGGACTAAATTGGCATCCGTATAATATAGATATTATGTAAAAACATGTGCTTTATTTCAAAATAAGTAAGAACTCCAATGTTTCTCAATATGAAATTTGGTACGATAGAAATGATAGGGGAAATTTCCCCATATCATCATAACTAGGCTAAACTAGCCTTATTGGCATGAACTCTATTGCAAGATTGGGAGCAAGGTGATGACCCGAAGTGTAGAGGATCTCGAGGATGCAGGGGCCTGGAGTCGTGAGTGATGACAACGAACAATGGGGATTGAGCTTGTTCTTGGACCTGGGGCCGCCGGGGGGTGGGGGGCGCTAGTAATTTCAATGGTGGAAACATCGCCATGGGTGAGGCGAAGAGTTCAGGCTTAAGTGAGGGAGAGGATATGTCACGACCCCAACTCCATTCCCAGAGCCATGAGTAGCAAGGATTATTTTCACGACGTCCCGGATGCGTCACCGTTCCGTTTCTTTATCTTTTCATTAAGCACATGCAAAAGCGTACATGCAACACTCAAACAACAACAAGCAACTAGGAAAACAACCATTTAAAAACAAACAATTACATCAGTTATATTTACAAGCCATTTTTGTCATGAGCCGTTATATTTACAACCATTACATGCTCTATGCTCAAAAAGGCCAGAGTAAATCTTAGCTCCTCTGTCGAGACTACAACTCCTCCATACCTACAATTCTAAAAAATAATGGGGTGAATCATGGACTTAGTAAGTAAAAACTCCTAATTCTCTACTAGGAGGATATCCCATCATCAAAATCCAGTAGGTACAACACTCGCAATGCAATGTCAATGGTAGATTAGTAACAAACTTATTTCTATCCTTGACTACATGCATATGTCCATTACTGCATGCATATGTCCATTACTGCATACTTCAATGCATGCTTACCTTCAGCATATCAATGAACACATCAACAAATCATGCTTATGCATATACCGGCACTCATGCAAATTCATTTACCGTCGTCCTGGCTTGACCAGGCCCTCCCAGCTCAACCGAAGCATCCAACTTCAAGCTAGGCATCCTAGCTCAATCAGGGCATCCCAACTCAACCAAAGCATCTTGGCACTAGCTCACCAAAGCATCTAGGCTCAACCAAGGCATCGTGGCTTAACCAAGGCATGCTAGGACTATCTTACTTGAGGCATCCGAGCTCAAACCCAAGCATCTGGGCTCAACCAATGCATCATGTTCAATGAACAAGGCATCGCTGTCAATGCTATGTGGCAAGGAACGCTTTTTCCTCTTTAGATGCATCATATAAGTGCATCACACAAGCCGGTTCTTCATCTTTAATCTTAGTCGATGCATATAAGGCCCGAGGGCGTGCTCATTCAAGTGAGTGTATCATGAGTCTTAACATCATGCTATATAATATGCCAGGCATGATTCTTGGTTCGTGACTAAAGCTGCACACCTAGGCTGATGTCCACACCAAGCAAGATTTGGAATCGGCATGCTTCAATACCTATCTAAGGTCTTATGGCTTAGGCCATCACGGCTTGACGTCGATTCCAAGCCAAGAGAACCTTGACCTTATCCCAAAGCGTGAACACACTCAAGCATGCAAATATGAGCAAATCATACAAAAGAATATTACAACATACACACGACTTACACGGGTGAGCACACCACTAATTTCGACAATGTAGGCTATCGCCCTAGTGAAGAGTTAGATATTCTGCTTACCTTTGATGAATCTCGATGAACTATAGGTGGTTTTACCAAGAGAAAGCCATCCGATGAGGTGGTAGGCAAGCAAGGCCAAGAGAAAAGAGAGTGTGCAAGAAAGAAGGAGGGGAAGAAGTGAGCCAAAGGATGAGAATGAATAAGGGTGGTTCTCCTATTTATAGGCTAAGCTTCATTAATAGCCATAATGTATTCTTCAAGGAAGATCCTATCGTCATGATTACCGAATCTTTTCCTTGCCACCTAAGTTAGTGAGTCATACCTTCATTTAAGGACTAGCCTCCAAGGAACACGTGCTACTTATTCTCCAAGCCACTCCTAATTGGTCCACTTAAGCTTGTGATTCACAATTTCATCATTACTTGGCCTAACTTAATCTCCAAGAAAATCTTATGCAATGATGATCAAATCTTCAAATGGCCACCTAAGCTAGTGATTTATCCCTTCAATTAATGCCTAAGATATGACCATCATAAGTCTTGGATTTTTGGCACATTTTTCATGGCTTTTCTTGCTCATTAAGCCAAGCATTCTAGAACCTTCCATGGTATGGTTCACTTAAGCCATAAATCACTAACTTATTTACCAAGGCAAATCTTTTGGCATTATTACATAATCTTAAGATGGACACCTAAGATGTTGACAAGGCTTCTTGCATTTAATGTTTTCTTATCTTCAAGTCAAGAAGACTCTAAATTAGCTTCCTCCTCAAGTTGGGCATGCAGCCCCTCCCACTCCAAGTTTTGGGTGTGTGGCTCTCCCATTCCAAGGTGAAAACAATTTTGAGCAACTTTTGAAATCAGTACCATTACCTTATCAAACAGGCTTGAAAATTAAAAAAAAAATTAATATGTTATAGAGAAGATCACTTAACATTTTTCATGGAGGAATTCAAGCCAAATTCATTCTGTGGAAAGAGCAGAAAATCATTAAACACAACCCAAAAATTCGTCCATCGAGCAGATTCAATGGTTGGGAGAAAGACTCATTTCAAAATCCAAATCTTCACAAAACTCTTTGAAATTTTAATATGTTGTAGATATAAATGTCATTTAAAACTTTTATGAATGAAGCATGTCCAAATTCGAAAGGAAAGATTTTATGAAAATTCGAGAAAGCAACATGGTTACCGTTTTCACTATATCGGGCAAGTTATATATGGTAATTGATTGGGCCTTCATCCCAATCATTTCATCTCTGAAAAATCTGAAATTTAAGTATATTGTAGATCAAGACGTTCTGAACAACTTTTAAGAAGTAAGTTTGTCCAAATTCAAATAAAAAAAAATAAAAAGCTCTATAAAATTGGCAAATAGCAAAGGTCCAGGAGTTTCAAAAATCAAAGGTAGCATATCTAATTAGAGAGAAGTGGCGCCCTACTTGGTCAAGAAGCATTAATTGCTGGACATCCTTATCCTCCAAGTTTCTAATTAGGTCTTAGGTTAGTTTGGACACTTCATCTTACTCATTGAATAGCTAAATTCCAAGAGATATTAATGTGAACTTATCTTGAGTTCAAGTTTGAACTTGACTTGGCTTCTCTCTATTTTCCTCTTGGGTGTGTGGCCCTTTCCTTGTGGGCTCAAAAGTCCACATTTCACACTTAGGTATTTAGGGTATGATTAGGCATAAGCTATAGGGACACCCTTTTTCCACCCATCATTTAATACGTTCACATTAGTTCACATTTGTTCACACTTGTTGCTAAGAAAGGTTGACTAGTCTAAGTTTCATACTTGTCTTCCAAGGCTAAGGCCTAATGTGCCATGTGTCCATCTCAGTCGATGCTCCTTAATTAACTACAAGACGAGGGCATTAAATGTAACTTGGAATATCTCAATTTTGAAGGCCTTGTCATCAAGCAAGGACTAATCAAGTTTGATCACAATCGACCATCTTATTTGGCCCGAGTTTCATGCCTAAGACACGATCGGAAGAAGCAAACGCAACCGGGCATAACCAATGAAACCACATTCGGACTCCTCATTTAGCGTGTAAAGGGCTCAAAGTTGAGGATGTTACAGGGTAGGTGAAGGGCATTACCACGCCCCATGCAAGTGAAGGACAAGGCCAAAAGGGAGGAGAAGGGGGTTACTGAGAGGAGAGAGGTCACCCATGGCTTGCAAAAAGAATGAAGAAAGAAATGGGAGAAGAGAGAGAGGGTAAGAAGGAGAGAGAAAAGTCTGACAAGTGGGCCATTGATGGACACATGTCGCTCCATGGATAGGCTTTAATTTATTGCGCTAGCACTAGTGCAACTAATATTTTCTCATGATGAAATTATTGTTATACGATAAATGTATGTTATATTTTATGTTTTTTTTTAAAGCTAGAATAGGAAACTAATTAAAATTTGTAATTACATAATTTAAGTTAAATTCTATTTTTAATTTGGTAATTTCCTAATTACTACATGGTCCTAAATATGCAATTCTAAATGCAATATTTCTTAACATACAATGCAATTTTAAATTTTTCATAATAAGCAACATGCAATATAACAAGCCCATACAATTCACATATTCAACTCAACCCTAAATAGGGAAAAAAAAAAAAAAGTAATCGAGAATCTGATCTTAAGTCTCAAAAATCAAATTTTCAATTATATGCACAAATTAATAGGAAAATTTTCTGTTTAGGGTATACCTAAAATCGAACGCCAAATCATGTCAGATTGAATAAGCATAATTCAGGCAATTGAATATTTAAATCAAACATAACATAGGAAATTACCTGAATTGGATTGCCAACTCAAAACAATACGAGGAAGATTTATAATGGCCATAACCGACGAGGAATGGCAGAAGGCTAGAGCAGCATCGTCAAGGATTATGAATATAAAATAGTATCTTTGAATCTTTGATGCTCAATTCCTTTGGTGAAGTTGAAGAATTAGATATTATGGAGGTCTCCCCAAATTTCTAATGCATTCGGATTCAAAACGAACACATACTCATCGTTTTTGTGCGATTGCGCGTTGGACTCCGTAGCAGTCCAACTACTTCGATTTTCTTCTTTAAATATATACTTTTAGATATTTTCTCATCAATCCCACCAGTAATACTGAAGGAAAATATATTACTGTACTCTCCACAAAATTTGAGCTCGATCCAACCAATTAATAAATGCGTACTCGTTGATTCCGTGAAACTGTGTGCTAGAATTTTTCTAGGGGTCGTAGGAAAAAGAGCACGTGAGTGTATGTCTATTTTTCTTTCAATTACTGACCTCAATTGTCTCCCTAAAAGCCCTAATTTTATGAAACCCCTATTTATATATGCTATGAGTTGTGATTTTCTTTTAAGAGCACAATTTCTTACTTCACCCTATCTTTAACAATAGGGATCTCTCATAACGTCTCTTATTACTTAAATTGTGATGATATCGAGTTTAATTACTCCCCAAGTTTGACCACCCTCTCCCCACCCAAATACACAAATTTTGACCAATATGATAAATTGATGAATAGAAAAGATTTTGGAGAGAAAATGATTCTTTTCTCGTATATTTTCATATAACTTACAGATACAAAACACACACACACACAAAAGAGAACCTTATTTTAGGCTAATCCTAAGAATCCCTTTAAATCAGAAAGTATAAAAGGAAACAAATTTGTATATAAAACTACCTAATTTAGTTCTAATTTAGACAGCTCACGCCAACACTCCCCCTCAAGTTGGTGCATAAATATCTTTGATGCCCAACTTGTCAAGTGTGCTATAGAAGATCCCACCCGATACAACCTTTGTTAGTATATCAACTAGTTGGTCTTCAGATTTAACAAACATAAATCGAACTATCTTGGTATCCAAATTTTGTTTGACAAAATGTCGATCTACCTCAATATACTTGGTATGATTGTGCTGAACTGGGTTGTGAGAAATATCAATGGATGTCTTTATTGTTGCAAAACAAATTCAACTCAGACTCGGGAGCGAAACAAATTTATGACATCAACCTCTTAAGCCAAAGAAGTTTGTAAAGTCCTTTGGCCATCCCCCTGAATTCAGCCTCCACACTCATCAACACCACCACTTTTTGTTTCTTGCTTCTCCAAGCGACCAAATTCCCTCCCACAAAAGTAATGTATCCAGTGCATGCATAAATTAACTAACTATGCTCATAGCATATGCAATATCTAGAACGAGCATGAGACAAATAGATTAATTTGCTCACTAACCTTTGATATCTCTCCTTATTTGTTGGTACCGGTCCAAATATTTTCCAAGTCTGTGATTCTAAACAATTGGACTATCAACTAGCTTACAATCTAGCATCCTCATCTCTGTCAATAAATTCAGTGCATATTATCTTTGAGAAAGAAATATGCCTTCTCTTGATGTGGCTAGTTCAATTCCTTAAAAATACTTGAGTCCCTTAAGATTCTTTGTTTCAAACTTCGTTGTCAATCTCTTTTCGAGTTTAGAAATATCCTCCAAATCATCCCCTGTTATAATTATATCATCCACACAAATTATCAAAGCTATTACTTTTCCTTGGCATCACCTCAGGAATTGTGTATGGTCTGAATCGCTTTGAGAGTACTCATATCTTTTCATAGCCAAGCTAAAACAATCAAACCTAGCACAAGGTGATTGTTTTAATCCATACAGAGAACATTGCAACTCACATACAATGCCCGGCTACGAGGGAACATCGTACCTAGGCAAGATATCCATGTAGATCTCTGCTTCAAGGTCACTGTGGAGGAAGGCAATCTTGACATCAAACTGGTGTAATGGCCAATCTAAGTTGGCTACAAGAGATAGTAAACCTCTAACAATGTTAAGCTTTGCAACTGGCGAGAAGGTTTCTTGATAATTTACACCATATTTGCATATATCCCTTTGCTACAAGGCTTGGTTTGTATCTCTTGATGGATCCATCCGTCTTGTATTTAACAAAGAAAACCCATTTACACCCCCACTAGTTTTTTCCTTCAGGCAATCCCACAAGCCTTCAAGTATCGTTTTTTTGTAACACTTCCATTTTCACTTTCATCGCTTGAACCCACTTTAGGTCTTCCAAGGCTTCTCATACCCCATCAGGAACATGAACTAAAGATACATTAGACTTTAGTGGCTCTGACAATCCCTTTGTCTACACATAATTCGCAATGGGATATTTTGATCTTCTTGCCTCCACATCTGGTAAGCATTAGTTTGAGGACTTGCCATGATTATGCTAATAGATAACTTATATCCAACATATATATTTGAATCATCAAGATCATAGGATGTGATAGGAGAAATTACCTCAAGGATATTCTCAGGAGATGAGTTAGGTATTGAAGAGAGGGGAAACTATTCTTGTACATCCTACTCCTGTATGAGTTGGCCATCCTCTATCGGGACCTATCCAACCTCTGACACAACCTGCCCAACCTCTGTCAGCACCATCGAGACCTACTCAATCTCCGGTACCACTGGCCTAAGCTCTGTCGACTCTCAAGGCCTACCCAGCCACCAACGCAACCCCCATCATGGCGCCATCGCCACACTCCCACCAATTCTTCCTTTCTTTTTGTATCTCTCCCTAAAGAGAGAATTGGATACCAGGGAAAAAAAAAAAAAAAAAAAAAAAAGAAGCTTAGACTCTACGATGGTCACATCCATAGTAACATAAGTTTTTACAGTAGAAGGTTTGTAGCAATGATAGCCCTTTTGCTTCATATCATACCCCACAAAAATACAATGCACCGCATAGGGATCAAGTTTAGTGCATTGATTTTATGGATATGTACAAAAGTAACACATCCAAAAACTTTTGGGGAAATCGTCAAGATTGAAGGCAGAGAAACATGTGCTGAGAAAGCCTATGGTGGAGTCTAAGACGCCAACACCTTTGAAGCCATCCTGTTCAGGAGATGAACCATTGTGATGACTACATTGTCTCGAAATTTGTTCAAAACATGACCACCAATTAACAGTGCATGAGTTGTTTCTAGGATGTGTCTATTCTTCCGTTCAACTATCTCATTATGTTGTGTCGTCTATGTACAAGACGTCTCATGAAGAAGACCATGTTGCTGAAAATATATCTGAAGGTGCTAATTAACATATTCTTCACCATTATCAATACGAAGAACTTGAACTTATAGCACCGAATTACATCTGTATCATAGTATGAAAACCATGAAACACATTTGACACTACATCTTTATGTTTCATCAAATATAGACAAGTCATTCAAGTGCAATCATCAATAAAGGTCATAAACCATCTAATTCCCAAAACAGTAGTAATGGGAGCAAGACCCCAAACATCCAAATGAATTAAAGAAAAATGAACTCCACTCTTATTCAAACTTATTAGAAAAGGAACATGGTGAATTTTAGCCAAAATGCAAGTTTCACATTGAAAGCTAAGTCTTGTAAATTGGAAAACAACTCTAGAAATAAATATTCCATATAGCCAAAGGATGGGTGCCCTAAACGACGATGCCACAGCCAAATCTGTCTCTCCTGCTATTGAAAGAATGTCATGTATGGTTTACACTCCCGAAACAGAAATCGTCTATGTAGTACAATCTCCCTCTTTTAGTACCACGCCCAATAATCTCC
Organism: Eucalyptus marginata; assembly: GCA_014182565.1. NCBI lineage: Eukaryota > Viridiplantae > Streptophyta > Magnoliopsida > Myrtales > Myrtaceae > Eucalyptus > Eucalyptus marginata. The sequence continues at coordinate 19,597,112 of CM024585.1, forward strand.
TTCATGAGAATATTTTGAAAATGGCAAAAATTTGGATACATTATAGCAACACAATCGAGCTCTTCAATGGCTTGGCCAACAAATATCAATTTTTTTATAATGATGGAACTAGTAAGTTATTAGATAAAGAGAGTGTCGGTGAAAGAGCAACAGTCCTAGCTCTTGTTACAAGATAGGTGATTCCACTAGCATTGGCAATACTATGACGTCTAGGTTGTGTAACCTTGACAAAGTCATCTGGGTTGAAGGTCATGTGATCCGTAGCTCTTGAATCAATAATCCATCCACTATACTCATCCTGATTGGAACTAAATAAAGCACAACCATGATTATCTTCACATAATGTAGTTGAATTACTAGTTGGTTCTACTTGATAAACCAACGACAAATGAGGTTCTTTGGTTACCAATGAAGCTTCCCCTTTTTCACCATTCACCTCACCTTCAACTTGTTTTCGTGCCTTGAGTTCTTTCCACCAATTTGGATACCCATATAACTTAAAGCAAATCTCACAAGTATGTTTCATATTACCACAGTGCGTGCATCCACCAACGGGTTGGGATTTCTACCTTAGAATAGTATCATTCTTTCCACCACCTGCAAAGATGCCCATCTTGGACATTCGCAACATTGGCACCTCCTCGGTCCTGTCGGCAGCCTTGGGTCCTGTCTTTATTCCGCTTGATGCCATAACAGCAGTGTGTGTGGTGTCTATGCTCACAAACATCACCACTTGCATACATCTTCCCGTCAAACATGAGCATAAGCTTCCTCAATTGTAGTGAATGGTTGCATCTGGAGCACATTAGCTTGGACTTTATCCAAGAAGTCATCCACTCCGTCAAGGAAAATATATACTCCATCTTCTTGTATAGCTGAATTGTATTTCTCTATATCAATAGGACATACCATCATATTAGATGATAAAAATCAATCTCCCTCCACAAGCCTTGAAGATAGTAAGTTTTAATGGGTCTTCCAGCCTGTCTCATTCTAGTCACACATCTCTTCAAATCATAAACTTGAGAAATAACAGTCCCGTCAAAAAAAGTAATAGCAACCGAATCCCACGCCGTCTTTGCAGTTGGGAAATGGATAAACTTACCTATCAAGGTTGGATCCATAGAATTAATTAATCATCCTTTCACTGTTGAATCCTCAATTTTCCACTTTCTAAAAGTTGGGTTGAGGAATGTTCCCATTGATATATCCCAATTTTTATTTGCCAGAGATATACATCTCAACAACTTGGGACCAGAGGCCATAGTTGGTGCCATCCAACTTGATGGGGATATGGATCGTGGAAGACAGATATTGTGATGTCTGAATTTGGGTCTGATTCTGGGTCAGAATCTTCTGCATCTTGGTCGTCAAATCCTCAAGGATTGCTGCTGCAAGGGGACTCTCACCACGCCCTTGTAAGGTCGCCAATTCAATATGGTCTACCATGGTTGTTGCTCACGTACCAGGTTAATAATGCTGCTCTGATACCATGAAGAGCGTGAAAGATTTTGGAGAGAAAATGATTCTTTTCCCGTATATTTTCATATATCTTACAAATACAAAAAACATATATATATATATATATATATATATATGTGTGTGTGTGTGTGTGTATGTATGTATATGCACACACTCAAGAGAACCTTATTTTAGGTTAATCCTAAGAATCCCTTTAAATCAGAAAGTATAATAGGCAACAAATTAGTATACAAAAATTCCCAATTTAGTTCTAATTTATAGCTCATGGCAACAGGATTAAAGTGGTTGGCCGAATTTTTTCGCAAGCTTAGCCAATTAATTCAATTAAGCTCATAACTTCGCTCACTTAAGTCTATTAACTCCATTGCAAATTATCTGAGTTTAATTAAAGTGCTTCTAATATGTATATGCAATTTAAAAATATTTGTGTTTAGAAGTCAGGGTCGACTCCTAATTTTCTATGCAAATGAATGATTAGATGGGTCATCAAAATTTAGATGTCAACACTAAGCATTTTTGCTTTTTATTTTTATATAACCTAGAGGTAGAGGTATGGAGACTTAATTATGTTGATTCATGAAACACTTAGCAAGCCCTATAAATCTGTTATAAGTTTAGTCTTTCACCTATGCAAGTTACCCAAATCTAATGCAATTTGTATGTGGTCAATGAGATTTAAATGAGTGATTTTCAGTTCCTGAGTTAGCTATAAGCAATGACTCGTGTTTGGACCAGCATGATAGGCCTAGGCTTAGGTTCAACTGATCAATTTGTCAGGCCATCCGCCAGCCATGCGGGCGATGTGCCAAGCTAGGCAGATTATGCCCCGGCATGGTTTTACTTTTTTTCTTGTTTACTTTAGACTACAAAATTCTAAATAATTAAAAAAAAATAAAAATCTCAAAATCCCCCTTTTATTTATACTTAACTCATGATAATTTTTGGAATGAGAATCGTAGAAAATCAGACACACGGTAAGATTTTCAAATATCAGAGATAAATTGTAAATACGCGATCCATAAAACACATAAGTTTACTATTAAAATATAAGAGTGAATTTGATATACCATGATTATACTTTGTCTAACGACTCAGGTCAATGCACACCCCACTCTTAATGGCCACGCTGCCATTTGTGTAGCGACACGTCTCCAAGCCTACAGATCATAGTGAAAACTTTTTAAACATTGTTTGTACACTACATGACAGTATATTCTTGAAGAACTTCCACCTGTTTTTTTCTTGGTTGGTTATTCAAATTGGGTAAATTAGCGTTCAAACCAAACATATGTCATACTGCTAGAGTGCGTAATGTTGATAATAGAAACTGTGAATACTGTGCTGCGAGCTTGTTCAAATAGTGCGAATTTGTTAACAAGTCATAATTTTTTAGAAATTGTGAGTGAATGAGAATTTGTGAGAGATAGATGAAAGGGAAAAGGAGAGGGAAAGAGTAGCAATGTATAGGAATTTTTTTCATCTTTTCAGAACTTGGCTAGGTGGTCGGCCACCGGCCGACTGGAATGGTGACTGTGTTGGTGATTTTTGAGGTCTCCAGGGCCACGCCCATTAAGGCTAGGGCCTCTGAGGCCCCATTTTAATTTATTTTGGGCCCATATAGCCCTATGCAAGGTCCGGCTCATCAGTGCCAGTGCTCGGGCAGTGGCTCCGAATCAAGGGGCCTGTGTTGAGAACGAACCCTATTTTTTCCTGACGAACCCGTCCCCTTACACTGAGGAGCCACGCTAGGCACGACCCCAATCGTGTTGGCTGAGCCTTGCCTAGACCGGCACAGCTCATCGGCCAGTGTTACCCGGATATCCTCTAATGAACTTACCAACTTTCCAATTGTTAATTTTTGCCTCTTATTTCAATTTTTCTTTGCTTTCCCCATTTTTGGATCTAAACAGAGAGTCGGTCTGTGTCCGAAGACCATGTGTAATCCACTCGTGCTGTGATTCACGCTGTGCAATACCATCAAACAACAAAAACACTTACTCGAGTTCATGTTCATGAAAGTTGTCCATTTTAAGTTTTAGGCGCCCTCTGTCACTCGTCCACTTATGACCAGCACTGACCAGGCATCATCATAATTTATGACACTCTGTAATTTCAGCATGTGCATTCACTGCAGGTCATGTTCCAAAACATAATCCTCACAACAGGATTCATCATGTACCCACAAAAGTTAATAATGTACATTTATCAAGTAGCTTTCTTGGAGCAAGTGCCTAGCCACTGGCTCTTTTCTTGAATGCAACTCTCAATTCATAAATGTAATCTGAGAAAAAGAACCACAAAAAGACAAATGGGCTATTGCCAAAGTATAATATAATGGGAATTCGAGCCTGCTTGTTTACGAATTATAATAACAATGGACTGCCTTTAGTAAAAAGTTTAACATACATGATGAAGGTTCTCTTATGCTTTAAGTCAAAGATTGCATACTCGGATCGGTTCATGTTGAATCATTGAAGCCCTCCAAGCTTTTTTGGCTCACTCAGAACGAAACATACCTGGAAAGGTCGATGACCAAATAAAGAACCAAAAAATAAAGGAAAGAAAGTTAAAAAGCGAGGACTTGTGCAAGCGCATGCATTGCATGCAAAGTCACTTGTCACGTTGTTTAATTATTTGAAATTATAACCACGAAGGGGCAAAGTGCATTCAAAATTCACGCAGCAAATTATGAAATCCTTTCTTTCTTCCAGTCAAAATTATGAATCACGTTTTGCAAAGTGTCTTTTGATGGGGACGAATTGGCTCATTGGAATGAAAATAATTGTATGATGAGGTTGTGCAAAGAAAGAAGCATTTTTCCCGGTTACACCAAGGTTGCACACGTGGGGTATCAGTAAACATTGTCTAAAGGAGTCAGTTATCCGGGATTTGGAAAACATTCAAGGCCAGTATTATGTCAAGACCATCGAAAGGCATTCGAAGTAACGAAAGTAAAATAAGTCGAAGAATTGGCATTTCTAGAACCTGCGTCCCATGTGTCTTCAATTCACAATCCCCCAAAGAAATAACATAGTTTAAGTGTTTAGTATGTAAGAGCCAAGATGACCATATTTTGCAACCTAGTCAGAGATGTAAGAAGCAACCTGATGTATTGCTATGGGCTCTTAGTTTTGAATACCCAGAATACAGGAAAACCACGAACTTAAAGGCAACATAAATGAAAAAAAGACACTACAAATACCATAACTTTTTGATGGATTTTTTATTTGATGGGCTAAGTCAAGCCCGTCCGCCCATGTTGGGCCAAACCCGGCCCATAAGGGAAGGGCCATAAGAGGAAGGTGGCAGTTATTTTTTTAAGTGAAAATAAATGATGTATAAATATGAAGAAGAAGGAACGTTGAAAAATAGAGTGAAACAGTATGTTTCTTTCATTCCCTTGAGAAAACAATGTACTCACTTCGAAGAACGGAACTCTACGGCTTCAATCGATTCCTCTAAAACTGCAACGAGTATCTAATTTGTGGCAAACAAGGCATGTCCGTCTTTATGATATATCTTTCCATCGGTGTTACATGTTTCCTGGGTACATTTCTACGTTCATTTTCAGTATTTGATCGTTCGAGTATCAATTCGTTTTTTCAGGAATCTGTTTCTAACATTCATATCAAAGCAATATTGTTCATGTTTCCCAATCATTGTTGACGTTTATAATTTTTTTTTGGCCGAAATTTTTAGAAACGTCGCCGTTAGACTTTCGAGGACAGAAATCGTGACACCTGTGTACTATTCACCCCTCCCTTTAGATTTTCCGTGAGTCAAAACTCATTTTGAAAATGTAGGGTCATAGTTCTTGTCGAGACAAGAAAAATGATGAGTGGCTCGCCGCTGGGGGCCACCGGACATGCCACCACGTGCAGTCGGAAATTTTTAGCATGCCAGCGCCTACATGCACGCACCAAGGAAGTTTCCTTAGGCGCATGTGCTGAATGTGCACGGTAACTGCCCTGTGTGTGAGCCACACGCGCCTATTAACGTCACATGATGTCATCTGGTCAGGTCGGTCGGTTTGACCCAACCCGGTCATCCGTTGACCAGTCGACCTTTGACCGCCGTTGACCTACATTGACCGTTGACAAAAAAAAAAAAAAGGAGAATTTGTTTCTTTTTCAATTATGTCCCTATGAATTATAAGTAATCCTTTTTCGTTTTGCATTTGTTGCAGGAAAAATGCCTCCCTTTCATATGCATACACCTATTCACGCACAGTCAGAAAGACAAAATGCGAGACTTACAAGGATAATAGTTGAGTTGGCTAATTATCGATGGGAAAATTATAATATAATTGAACATGTTCTCGAGGTCAATAAGAAGATACAACAAGTCATTTGGAAGGGTTATCCCATGCCAGCTTTTGAGATGGTGTGGTTCTTCATTAACACTCTTCCATTTGAATAGTAAAGAGTGTTGAATCGCCTATGGGAGGTCAACGTCGTTCCTAATTATAAGAAACTTGTAGTGGTTTTTTTGAAGGAATGTTATAGGATTGAAGCCACAAAGACTTCGACCCAAGGAATGAGTTCAACCCGGCGGGGGATGAATGTGCGAGGAAGAAATCCTAAGGGATTTTCAACTGTTTTTTCCGTGATTGCCAAATGTGCCTTTAGGATTTTCAAAGGAAATTATTAAGAAATTAAAAAAATCTTTCCATGTTCATAGCTTCACTTGGCGTTAGCTGTTTTAATTTATGTTTACATAGTATGTTATATAAATATATATATATATATATATATATATATATATCTTATGTAGATAATTCCTACCATATTGTAGCTATTGATGTATTGGTTATCTTATACGGAAATATTTTTTTCTCTCGTTAATGGATATTCAATATCAATTGCTTCTATTATTAGTAACTATTATGGGTAGTTCATAGAAGTTTTTGTAGCTTCGAAGAACTTATTTTGCATAGAAGATTATACTAATGAGAAATTTAATTTTGGATTTTGAATGATGATTAGAAACATAAGTGACCTTTTGATTCCCAAACCTTATTTGAAATTATTCATTAATATGATGAGTTTTTGCAAAATGGATGCATAAATGATAGAAATTAATAATTTGTGCATATGTGTCTGAAATGTTTAGATCCAATGGTTTTAGCAACTAAGAACATAGTCATTGAATTCAACAAAGGTGAGAAGCTGAACAACAATAATTATGAAATATGGCATATGAAAATCCAATATATGCTGGAAGAGCAAGAGGCACTAGAAGCTCTTAACCTGACTATGAAAAAACCTGAAAATGGAAACATTGCACAACATAAAAGAGATAATGATGCATTTACTACATGGAAGAGAATGAACTCCCTTGCTCACATTACATTTATGAGCAGCATGGAGAATGATGTCATGTGAGAGTTCAGGCATTTTGAGAATGGCAAAGAAATGTAGGAAGCATATTTAGTCATACATCGATGACCAAATTGAGACAGCTCACTATAAGGTTTGACTCTTACAAGAAATCTCATGGTCAGATCATGAAACAACACCTGAGAAAGATATCAAACATGATTAATGAGCTTAAGGATGCTGACCATGTTCTAACTAACGAGCAGCAAGTGCAAGCAATGATCCGTTCCTTGCCTCAAAATTGGGAACATATGAAAGTGCACCTGACACATAATGAGAACATTAAAACTTTTGATGATGCAATGTGCCATCTTGAGCTATAAAAGTACCGCCTCCTGGCGGCTAAGCCGAAAGCTAACATTTATTATACTGGTTTTAGCTCACAAGGGGCTTCGAGCTCTAAGTGCAAACATCCTGATTCGTTCAAAAGGTGGAAAGGCAAGGGAGCAAGTTCTTTAGGAAAGAAACCAAGAGTTGACCAACATGAAAGAGGAAAGTGTCTTCAAGTGAAGAAGTTGTCAAGGGTGAAGTGTTATAACTATGACAAGAAATGTCAATATGCTCACAATTGTCACGAGCCAAAGAAGGTAAACACCTTTTGTGTTCTTGAGAACTTTGCTTATGTATTAAGTTCTGTATTGTTAACTGAATCTGTCACACCTCAAACCTCTATATGCCAATCCTATATGATAACAAGCCAATTCTTGGCTAATTCTGTCTTTTTGTTCTTAAAAAAAAAACAAAAAAAAAAAAAGAGAGAACAAAAATCCATTTGGTAATTTCAGCTAATTTTTCTACTCCCGACCTAGGAATAGATTTGTAAAAAAATCGATAAGTAAAAAAAAGTTAATTATTTGTACCTATGAGCAATTCTAGAATCAAACCATTTTATTTTCTATTCTTCTTTTTCCTCCTCTAGTCAATCGCTAGGATCAACAATGGCCGGCAACCGACCAAAGACAAGGTCTGACAACCTTGTTGGAGCCTTGCTGGCCCTCGATAAGGTTGACCTCGCCTAGGTTAGGCGGGGCGAGGCTCCCCTAAGGCTAGTGAGGCTGCCAACCCTCGCTAAGTTCCGGCAACCAACTAGAGCAATAAGAAGAAGAGAAGGAAAAAAGAAATCTCATAAAATTATTTAAAAATTAAAAAAATCTATGCAACAAAAAATTTTGAGGGTTGCACCAAACGCATTCATGTTATTTTCCTCTTCCGAGAATAAAAATTTTGTGTAATTACCAAACATATTCGAATGCTTAAAAACTTGTCTAGAGAATAGAATCATAAAAAATTATTTCATAGCATGACTTGTTCGTGAGAATAGAATAGTTTACTAAGTAGTCTTTTAGTAGCTACTCGAAAAAAATTGCACAAAAATCAATGTTTGATAATTGGAACAGCTCTTCGTAGTAAAGCATGAGAAAAGACCAAGCAAATCTGCTAGCAACACGTGGAAAATGCACATTTTCTCGACCAATCAACAAGACTATGAAAAAAGCCGTGAATGGATATACCAAGCCTTCCCAGTTCTTTTTGACAGCTTAGTGGGCACATAAGGATAACGTTGAAGCAAATCCTCTCACGCACAGTGTTCGTCCTCATCCACTCGTAGGGCGAGTGTCAACCGTCAACACTCATGCATTTGCACAGATGGCTCCCGATGTCTACACCTTGAACCCGGTGCCTACACATGAGAGGCCCTTGCCTCAGCTGTCGGATCGCCACCCATCCACGGCGCAGGCCAACCCTCAACCAAGCCCCAAAGCGGGTCCACAAGGTCCAGTCTTACAGACCAACCCACCGGAGACAAAAACAAAAAGCACACACACGGCACCACGTAGGCAAATCGGTCAAGGCCCTCATTTAATCCACCTCCTATTTAAACCCGATCGCCTCCACTCCCGAAATCCACACGTCCGCGAAACCAAGCTGCAAGCGTCTCGTCTCCCTCTCTCTCTCTCTCTCTCTCTCTCTCACTGAAATTTATATTATCGTTTCTCAGAGTACCCGTTTCCTCAATCTCTTTCCTTAGTGTAACCGATGGAAGCTCGTTGCGCAGAGACCAACGGTGTATCCAGCTTCTGCCTCAGCGACCCGCTGAACTGGGGGTCCACGGCCAAGTCACTTAGCGGGAGCCACTTGGACAAGGCGCAACACATGGAGGAGGAGTTCCGAAAGCCGGTGGTGTGGCTCAATGGCGAGATGCTGACGATAGCACAGGTGGTGGTGATTAAGTGGTCATTTGTTAAAAAAATGGCACTAAGTGGTCCAAAAGAAACTTTTTGCACACCCAACCACGGGCAATGCAGCTAGTGTGAGTTATCTCCCTCATCGCAGAGGTCAAGGTTCGAACCCTCTTGTTGCTAAAGTGTCTTAAGTGGTGGGTCCTAGTGTTGAGGTCCTGGGCTAGCCTCCCCTGAGGTTTACGTCTAAATAGCGGCTTGCAGCGAGGCCCGAAGTACTGGAGAGTCGTGTGATTCCCGAAGGGTGATCTCCGGCGATTCATTGGTAAAAAAAAACTTTTTGCACTAAAACGAGGGCTGCGTACAACTTTTGATACTTTTAATGTCCTTCTCCCAAGGTATTGAATATGACCTTTGAAAACTAGGAAGAGATGAGTTAGAGCAAGAGGAAGTGAAAGAGCTCAATGGCTTCAACTTCTTATCCGACAAAGAAAAGAAAGACTACTCCACCTCCACAGAAGAAAAAAGCAATTGAAACTCTACTAAAAAGGGTTATAAAGAAACCTATTGGAGAAGATGAACCTGAAAGCACTAAGCAGAGTGAGGCTGAGAAAGCAGTAGAAGAAGAGAGGAGAGAAGTTTAGAAAGAAACGGATGCTGATCTTTCTGGGAGGGAATCGAACCAAAACAACATAGAGAAGTAGCAGAAGCTACTGGTGTGGCAAAATAGACTGGACAACAATCTGAAGTTGACAGAATTATGAATAAGATTAAAAGAGATGCAGGTAGAAAAATCAAAGGAAAAAGAACAAGCAAATGAAGGAATCAGCCTGAGATGTCAGAGCATGAGGCTGAAGGTATTATGGAGGATGAGAAGCAGAATTGGCATATAATAATGATCAGTTAAATCAGACCGAGGTTGAGGCTAAAGTTGGAGATGAAAAGAACCAAGGTTCTTAAGGATGAAGAAGAAGAAGAAAATGAGTCCCACCGAAAGGAGCCCTGGTTATACTTGCAACCATGCTACATATACTCGGGAGGAGCCAAATATACAATAACCAGAGTCAACACCAGAATCAGCTGGTGAGCCTCAAAGAATTGCTGAACTAATCAGTTTGATAAAGGAACTACGAGACAATTAGACGGAATTGAAGGAGGAAGTTAAGGCTGTTGAGAAAACATCTTAACATATTTTGAAATTGACAAAAAACCATCCATGGTTTATCTTGAATCTGATAAATGCATAGAAATGTTTTCTTTCAGGAACTACTCATGAAGAGAAGTCTATTTCAATCTTGATTATATACATATTCTATCTTGTATTGTTTGAATATCGCGGCTAAAGCTTAAGATAGTTATTTCATGGATTTGTTAGTATTATTACAATGAATATCATCAGAGCAATAGTTTGGATATCTGTAAAGCTTATACACATATGTTATTATAAAGCATTTAATTTCTTCAAATTCTATACTGAAGTTGAATATCATCGTATTACAAAATCTAATCATGGCTATATACTCAAACACAAACCCGATTACTTATATCATCATAGCTAGCAATCTGGCTTAGATTTTCAATTTAGAAAGCATTTATTCAACTTCAATTCTAAATATTGTTTGGCAACAAAAATTTTCACGCAAGACATCTTGATTTATTGGCAATCCCTCTAAAGGTAGGCTACCTTCCTTAATTGAAGAACTCCACTTATGAAAACTAGGATTTGCTTGTATGGGGTTCAATGGAGATTTGGATCATATCTCTCAATGGGTACTTAATTTTCTTTATGCATTTTTGTCCAATGGGTTGTTTGGAGAGTGATCCTCTAAAAACTGTCCAATAGATAGATTGCAAATGGAGGAGTATAAAAGGAGATCAAGGTACAAAAAAGCAAAGATAGATTCAAAATAAAAATTCCAAAAATCAAGAGGACTTCAATTCCATATTCTGTCTATCGTGAGCTACAAACTATAATCCTTGAGAGGCAGTGAAAAGGTGACTTTGTGATATAACGAGACCTATCACAAACCTAAGCATTGTCACTCCCTCTTGTAACCTCTTAATTATTGATTAGAGAAATCAAGTTAGTAGACTATTATCGTGGGAAAGTGGACGAGGGCCACTATAAAATCTATGTACAATTTCTTTTATTTCTAAACTTTTACTCCTATGTGGCACTTAAGTGAACGAAAAAAGTTATTGCATTTAAATGAGTGCTGTACAAAATTGCCATTTCTAGCAAATCATCCTACATGGGATTTTTAAAAAAATTTTGAATTTTTTATTTTTCTTTTGCATTTTTTTAGGGGTGGTGAGGTTCACCAACAACCCCTTACAAGCCACGAAACCCTTGCCCAAGGCCTTCACGACCCAAAGCAAGGCAACCCTTGTCGAGTGTGGTTGCAAAGGCCATAGATAAGGGCATCGCAACTTACCAACTACGGGCAAGGCCATGAAGGCCCTTGCCAGCTCTAGGCAACACCACCTCACCTAGATCTTGCAAGGGCTTGCACGGCCAAAGGCAAGGCTGGTCTCATCAATCTAGGTGAGGTTTTCGCAACCGACTAGGGTTGCTAGTGACCCTCATCAACCCTAAAAATAAAGGGGAAAAAACAAATTAAAAATTAGAAAGTTAATTATAAATAATTATAAATATTAAAAAATTATCGACGTCAACACCGATGAAGCCATAAAGGACAGCTAGCGGCTACATCAGATTTTCTGGCGAGGCAAATTATCGATGGCATTCAAATAATCAATTTTTCAAATTTGTAATACTCAAGTGAGCGCCGTATGAAAATTATGGCTCTTTTGTTGTTCTTACTCCATTATTTATAATAGAATTTTACAAACCGATGAATATCATCATATCATATTGCTAACAATATTCAAATTGTGAATTCATTCAAGTCTGATCTGTGACATCCTCATTTTCAGGTTTTGATTTCGATTGGATAAGTAGGGCTTTTCATCAACGTGCCTATAGTTCTTTTCTCTAAGTTGGCCACTCATGAGATAACTAGCCCATCAGGTGAAGCCGTTAAGGGATTTTAATGTAATAGACATGAGAATTCGACCAAGAATCAACTGCTCGACCATGCTAATCTGATAAGGTCATTACAGTATTGTCAAAATCGACCAAAGATCGGGATAGGTCGATTTGGCTGAGATACATGATCAAAGTGTGGGTGATTCCACCTGATTACAAAATTCTCGTCGATCGACACTAGACCGATTTTTCTGTCATTTTGGCTACCTTGTGTCCGTAAACATGGAGATTTTCACGACCACCGAGGGTCGCCAATGTGTCGAAGATGTACATTGTGACTTGAAATAAATAGATCATGGGCCAATTGCATTAAAAATTTCGGAAAGCTACCCGGTGGGCTAAGTCACGCTAAAATCACGCCAAATTGAAATTAACCGCGAATTTGAATCCGATTTTAGAAATTGAAAGTTCTGTCATATCACAAGTCATTTTAGGAATGTCGACTCATCTTTCGAGGAATTTTCGGTGAGTTCGGGATTTTTACGGAAAATCAATTCGAACGATTCGAAAAAGAATAGAATTTCGGAGGGGACAAATTAAGTGAATTTTTTGCCTTCAAAGTGAGCTATTTAGTGAAAGGAAATTGTAGAAATCGTGTGGGCTTCTTCCTCAGCAAATTTGGACATCAAATTGGAGGAATGGATGAAGAAATGGAAGTCCAATTGGATGAAATTCGTAGGTTTGAGGGGCTGTTACATTTTGGTCTTCATTTGGACTTCATTTGGGACAAATTGGTGTAGAAATTGGCCTTGGATGATCGATTGTTATTGTTGGTTTAAGGTGAGCTGAAATTGAGGATGATTAAACACCCATTTAAGTTATTTTGTGGACTTCAAACCCCCCCCCCCCATCCGCAGCTCCCTCGGACTCCAGCTAGTTCCCCCTCTTTCTACGCACGTTTTCTCTCTCTCTCTCTCTCTCTCTCTCTCTCTTGGATTTACACGTTTCTTTTCCCTTTTAGCCGACACCTCTGCCCCCTTATCCATCCATCTCGTGCACATCTCTCTCTCTCTCTCTCTCTCTCTCTCTCTCTCTTTCTTCTTTTCTATTCTTGCACGTTCCTTTCCCCACCAACATCTTTCTCTCTCCCCCTCTCTTCTCGAACGCGCTTGCCAACTGCCCCCAACCCTTAAATTTTCTGCTTTGCTCTCTGTTTCCTTTCCTTCGAAGCCCCACCTCCACCAAAGCAGCACCGCTTGACCTCTAACCATCTCCATTCACGTCAGCCGTTTGCCCCCACCAATCAACCCAACCAAACTCTTCTCTTGGTGTTGACTCCAGCAACCCGTGATCTCCACTCATCGAATGGCCCAATGCCCCCACAAGCCAGATAGCTCCTTCAACGCATCCCTCCTCCGCCCGTGTCCTTCATGGCCAGCCTATCTCCAGCCCAACGAAGCAGCAAGCCCAGCAGGTCAGCCCTATTCCTGGCTGTTCCAGTCACGACCCGCACCACCACCCGCGGCCGCCAAGACTAGTCCCAAGCCATGCCCGAACCAGCCACCCATTGCAGCTCCTTTGGCCCAAGATTAGGAACCGAAGCCAGCAAGGATTCGGGGACCTCAAGGCCTGTTTTCAGGCCCGTCCCGGCCTCGCTTGGTGCTCCCGCTTTGAAGTTTGTTGCCCGCCTTTGCGTCCCCGTCGTAGTGAACTCACCAGTTCGCAAGACTAGTGAGTTTACTCACTAATCTTCGCTTAGGGAGTTAATTATGCTTAATGGTTGATTAGTTTAAGTTAAGTATGGATTATGTGGTTAGTTAGAATGGATTAGCAATTTAATTAATCGTTATTGCATGTTAGGTGGTTAGAGTATCGTAATTAGAGACTAGATAAGCTGTAGTATTTATCTAGTTAGCTTCGGAAATTTTCCAGACCCATTTCGATATTTAATTAGGCTTTTCCGGCCTAAGTTGCATTTATTGATATTTATTAATTAATTTTGGTAATTATTTAATTAATTATTATTTTTCGAAAATTAGACCGGGATAATCGGTGACTGGAATTTCGTGTTGATTGCAATGGTGTGATTGGTTTATTTAATTGAGTGCTAGATTGTACAATTTGAGTGTGAATTGTAATTTTAGGGTATTTATCCTAAAATTTAATAATTTCGATTTTTAATTGAAAAATACCGGGCGTCGGTTTACAATGCCAAAAATATTCTGGTGGACTATATTAAATGGTGGGTTTTTGAAAAGGAAAATATTGTATTTTGGTTAAGGCCGACCGTGTACCCACACACGATTATTTCTATCGGGAATGATAAAAGTGGTGAAATTGTAGAATGATCAGGATGGTTTACTATATCAGCCTACGGGTCTTGATATATCAGCTTTTGGTAAGCAGTATACCGGTATATTATATCAGCCTTCGGGCCTTGATATATCAGCTTTGGGGAGCAATATACCTTAGCAGGTTTTGGTGAGCATTGTGAGTATACTATATCAACCTGCGGGCTTTAATATATTAGCTTTGGGTGAGCAGTATACTTTGTTATCAGCTTCTAGCGAACTATATTAACTATCAGCTTTTGGCGATATATACTATCTATCTTCAGCTTAGGGTGAGCAGTTCTTAATGTGATTGAACTCGATAGATAGTATTGAATGAGTTGACCGAGAGATGGTCTTGATGACATGGAATCGACAGGATCGATTGATCGATGGCTCGATCTGACTTGATGACTTTATTTGTGGAAGTGATTCAGTGAATATATGAATTGTACTGACTTGCATAAAGGAATTGAGACAAAGGTAAGCCCTCTGTCTCATGCGTGCATAGATAGCCTTTGGGGCGTATTTTCTTCCTAGTCAGAGCTTAGGGGGTGAACTCGCTGGGACGTTGTCTCACCCTGTCGTGGGCTTAACTTTTCAAGTTCTTAGATGGCGAATCCCCCTGAGCGTCATGGTCGTCCCATGAGGGTTACCAAGCAGGTTTCTAGTTTCCCCGATCCCCTAAGTTTTTGGATCTATGAGCTTGCTGTAACCACTGTATGGGTCGAAGAGGTTCCACATCAAGAGGTACGTAATCGATTTAGAGCATGGTTCCACTATGCTCCCAACGGTGTTAGGCTAGGTCCCCTTAGGACTTTTGATATCCCCGCTGTGGTGATTGATGCTGCTCTGGATGAGGACCCAGCTGATCCTCCTGATGGCGTAGTGGAGAACCCGCCGTCCCGCCCGGCTCCTGTGGACATTGAAGAATCGGTGAACGAATCAGACTAGCTGGTCATAGGACAGCTTGTCTTGAGAATCGACCTTTTTGTAGACCTTGTAAATATCGGTTAGCAATGTATATGACTTAGTCTGCTATGTATAAAGGTATGATTTGGTTTTTCGAAAATTATGGCCCTACTTCTCTATCACATCTCATTGTTGTCTGGGGATTTATTTATTCACTTTCGCATGCACATTAAAATGAATCGGTCAGCGATGCGTCCTAAGACATCACAATTTAATCGACCACTGAGGGATTGGCACGTGCTCGAAGGATTGAGGCATGACATGATCAATTTGATTTTTTTACTTCCTCATTAATTTGTCAAGTGTTATTAAAATCACTATTCATCTCATTTAGGTGATATTGCCCGTTACAACAAAGGCAATGGAGAATAGAGTGGCTACCCTACGAGGACTTGGGAACTATTTGGCCAAAATTGAGACCGAGCTAAACCGCTTTGAAGTGTAATGATCCAATAAAAGCTCACTTGGACCCCTCATTCTTTTCAAATACCCCTTCTTCCTCAAAATGAATTAAAATTGTTTTTGACAATTTTTAGTTGGCCTGTTTGTGTCGCGACCTAATTTTCGGGTGCACCACCTAAAATCAAGCTAATGGATTACTAAGCCTAAACTTAGCTCGAGTTCTCCCAAGCCCATACCAATTCGTGACTTAGGTTCAAGTTTTTTAATGTGCAAGTGGATTTTATCAAGGAGTCACCACTAATCAGTTTATGGTAGGTCGATTAGACACCTAAGTAAAATAATGGGAAAATTATTTTACTCCTACGAACCAGAGACTATGGGTATGGGGACTTAGTTACATTAGATTTCTCTAATACCCTTTTGGTACCATTCTTTTATTTTCAAAAATGTTTTTTCGCAGGCAGCTTAAATTGATTTTAAATCTATTTCTCTAACATGTGAGGCGATCATGCAGGTGCACAATCCATCAATTTAACACCCAAGAAAGCAATGAATAAATTGCAAAACTTACCTCAAAGCAATGAAAGCATTTGCAATGTTAAATTAGAATCCACATCAACAACCCTAGATATGATTTCTAATTAACATGAAATTTCTTCCTCTTTTTTTCACTTAATTAATGAAAATCATGCAATATGCAATGCAATATTAACTAAATGACCTAATTCTAATGACATGCAATTTCTAATTGAATGGACCTAGCAACAATCACTAAATGGCATTCATTTCATGAATCTAATCCTAATGACATGCACATGACATTTTTCTTTTTTTCTTTTTCCCTAAAAAAGAATGCAATTTATCCTAGAAAATAAAACTAATTTATTCTAAGACATTTTTTTGTATTTTTCATGAAATTCGAAATTGGAAAAAATGTTAAAATTATCTAACTAGATTAAGATTCTATCCAATTTGCATTAGGTTTAGGTTAAACCAAATCCTAATTTAAACTAAAATATTATCTTAACCCAAATAATCCTAAAATGCAATCTATCTAAGAAAATACCTAAACTTATAATAAATTAAGAAAAAACATTATCTAGAATTAAACTAAGTGCAATTTTATCCTAATATGCAAAGACGTACAAAAAATGCCCTAATTCTACATGACATATGCATGATGACTTTTTTTTTGTTTTTTTTTTAAATTCGAAATTTAAAATTACCGAATAATTAAATGTGCAATTTAAATTAAAAAAAAAACTAACATCCTAAATGAATGCATTTTTTTGTATTTTTTTACTTTTTCAAAGACTCGAAATAAAATTCCTATTCTAAATATGCAAAATAAACCTAAAACAAGCAATGAACCTAATCTAATTCAAAAAAAAAAAAGGGTTTTCTTTTTCGAGAACAAAATCAATTCAAACAACAGCAAATCAAGCCAGATAAGGTTGATATCCATAAATTGGTGAATCATATCTCGCGCATGAGATCGGATTAGCCAATTTCAAACAAAATCACAAATCGAATCTCAAGCGTGAGATCAAATTTGCGATTTTTCCGTGCGATTGCGGGTCAGATTTCGGGCGCGAAAACCGAACTGTCAATTGTAAGCACGTTGTGAAATTAGGGGTTAATCCTGAATTTATGAGGGATCAAGAGATCTTTTGGATATGGCAATATCGATCAAACATTCAAAGAAAGATTGCGATATTATGAATTAGGCAGCGACATATATGAAAATCAAACTAATCGAGAGTCTTACCTAATTCACGATATCACGCAGGTGACATTCCCAAATCGAATCGGCAACCAGCTTGTGATGACTGGCTGTGCTTCAGGGCAAGCCGACAAGGCATCTCAGCCTGAGATGCTCGAGTTGGTAATTCACGATGTGGTGCTCGGTCGATTGCAAAATCAAAACAAATGTGCGGCAAGGACCAACGGAATGTATAGGATTAAAGAATTAGACCCCAAACCCTCGAATCTCCTTACTGCCGATGTTTCCCCTGGTGCCATGCACCCTTATATTTTTATTTTTTTATCCAACCCCCCTCTCCCACCAAAAGCCAAATTCCACCGCCTCAGGCTGCACAGAGGCCAATTCCTTCCCACATGTTTGTCCTTTGGCTATAACTTTTTAGGTGAACTTCATGAGTGGTCGTGAATTCAAATATTCCATTGAGAATTCTTGCATTTTTCTTCTTTGATTTCAACCGGTAGTGTCGTGACTTAATGGACGCCGAAGTGCGAACATGAGTGAATTTCTTCACGGACGATATACTCAGGATTCATAGGGACATGGCCACCTGGTCACCGACGCACAAGTCAGCCTGCAAAACAAAGAAATTCAACGGCACAATCCAAGTAGTGAGTTGTCGAGGCCGGGGTCATCGATGAGGGTAGCCACTAGTGGTTCAGCTCTTATGGACGGCAGGTCTTCGCTGGTGCTCATGTCACGCCCCGATCCTCGGGCACGCACACATCCTTCTACTTGGTCGATTTTAGAATGCGATATCCCAAGACTATGTATCGCCGACCCTTTCATTTATTAAGCACATGCGGAAGTAGTTATAAATCCCCAGACAATAAAACGATGGGATAGAAAAGCAGGTCATATTTTTCATATTGAAATTCACAACCATACTTTTATACACACGTACCTCATAGTATCTTACAATACTATTAACATAGGTTTGATCTAACACATATCCACAAATACACAAGGTTCACAAAACGGGATGGGATCTCAGTCCTCATCCTGGACGTACTCAGGATCATCATCCCGATCCTCCTCAAACTCTTCTTCACTAAGTTCGATTTCTTCAAGCTCTTCATCCTCTGCTGGCTCGTCATCAGGGTCATCCAACAAGTAATCCTCCTCCGGTCCCTCTACGGACCTGAAATGGTTATCCAATAACCAATGAGACCACGTCTCAGCGAGTTCTACCCCCTAAGACCCGATTAGTAAACCAATACGCTACTCGATTGCCTAAGCACAAAGACGAGTCGAGGACTTACCTTGGCCTCAGTTCCAACCTGCAATTCAAGGTTAAACACAGATATTCAAACAATTCACGACATCCGATCAAGCATTGCTCAATCGACTTAGTTGATTACATGTCAGTCAGACCATCTCTAGGTCATCCCCACTCATACCATGATTCCCAAATGGTGTACTCATTCACCAAATCACATGTGTTTCTCGGGCGTCGTTTTCGCCAATGACATACCGATCACCGACACCGTGCATTCTTTAAGGCACCGTTTTCACTAGTGATATTCTCAATCACCGAACCACGTGTCCTTTCTAAGGTGTCGTTTTCGCCAAGGTGACATCGGTAATAGACAACATCGTGAGCTCTTTAAGATGTCATTTTCACCAATGATATTTTCTTAATCACCGAACCACGTTTGTCTATAAGTCATTCACGTGCGTTCTTTAAGGCGCCGTTTTCGCCAGTGATACTTCCAATCACCGAACCACGTATGTCCAATAACATCGTACCTGATTGGTCTCAGCCAATAATGTTCTCAGTTAGCTCTCATCATTCTCTCTACTATATAGCCCATCAACGTGTAACTGGCGCTATATACTCATACTCGGCCATCTACTTATCAATTACTCAATAACAAACAATTTAGGACAAATCCTCAAATTTCACAATTTAAATCAATTCCATAAAAATTGAAACTCAATTAAATAAACGGACTACACCACGACAATCAACACGAAATTCCGGTCACCGACCATCCCGGTTGAATTTTCGGAAAAATAATTAATTAAATAATTAATTTCGAAAATTAAATAAATAAATATTAAAAATCCAAATTTTGCCCATAATGCCTGATTGGAACCCGAGACGGGTCGGGAAAAATCCCAAGATGCATTCAATAAATATTAAAGGCTCTCTACTTGCTAATGACTAAGTCTAACCACCTAACATGCATCATTAAGTCACTAATTTAATTGTTCTAAACTAATCTAACCACCTAATTGCACTTAATTAAATCTAACCAACCCTTCAGCATAATTAGCAAACTAAGAAAGCATTAGTGAGTAAAACTCACTTGGTTAAAAGCGGGAATTGAAACACCACGACGGCAACCCGAAATCGAGCTTTCGACAACACCGGTGGGCTTGGACCAAGGCTTAAACTTGGGCCCAACAAATATCAGCCCAACTGAGATTTGTTCTTGCACTAGACTGGGCTCGCTCTTGGGCTTGAGCTTGGCTGCGATTGGGCTTTCTTCACGGGCTGAACTTGGGCTGAACTTGTTTGCGCCAAAGACTCAATTAATGGGCTGCACTTGTGGACTTGGGCTTCAACTAAATTAAACCAACTTGGGCTAAGCTTGCTAGGCCACTTGGTCTTGTGGGCTGAAGTTCACTTGGGCTGAAGTTGGGCCGAATCCTAATGGGCTGAACCGCGGGTTTGGCTTGCGGGTTGCAGAGAGGAGACTAGCAGCTTCTACGGCGAAAACGGGCTAATCAAAGCTCCGGTGAGTGGGTGGTTGGCAACCGATGGCTGGTCCGTAAAAAGTCCGGTTCCTTCGCGAACGATCTTGTGGATGGATGGAATGGGCAAATGAAGGGCTGAAATGGGGCGAAACAGCAAGACAACATGAAACAGTGCCGGCGGGCAGCTTCTAGACGGTCCGGCGAGCGGCGGACTCCGGTGGCCGTACGGGACAAACGACGGCTCCGTTCGGGGTGATGTTGGGCTTGTTGGAACGGTATGGATGTCCTATTCACGAAGATAGGTGGCTCATTTTTTGATTCATCCGGGAAGACCACTTTTAACTCGAATCTTTGACAAAAGGTCAGCTGGAGCAAAAACCGGCGGTGGCGCGGGTGGAGGCGTGCGACGGCTTGAGGGGCTGCTCTGACTTCTTCTCTACATTTTTTGGAGTATGAACAGCAGCAAGGAGAAGAGAATGGGCTGGTAGGCTGCCTTGGTGAGGAAGAAAGGCAAGAGGGAGAGAGAGATAGGAGTGTGGGGCAAGTTTTGCCTTGGTGGGGCCTCTTGGTCAAATTTTTCCACAAGAAATATCTCCCAACTCATCCTAGGTCATGCACTCTTCCTTGGCTGCCATTGATCCACCAATGCATGCTCAACAAGTCATGGAATGGTCCAAAATGGTGGTGGATGGGGGGAGTTACGAATTTTGAGGGAAAATGCTTCAATTGGATTCAATTCCTTTACAATCCAATCTCAAATGGCCTCAATAATTTCAATCCACCTACCATTGGTTACCTTAGTAATTTTCCTCACCCATACATCCATCATGCTTTCCAATTTTGCCATCAAAAACAATCATCGGCTTCTTTTGCACAAAAACAATCTTGCTACAACTTTTTCCCAAAAAGTCTCGGGTGTCATAAAAATCTTCTAAGACTGAGTCGACACTCCTAGAATTTATTGTGACATGACAGAAACTTCAATTTCTGAAATCAGACTCGAATTGACGGTTAATTTATATTCGATGCGTTTTTAGCGTGACCTAGGCTACTAGGTAACTTTCAGACATTTTTAGTGCAAATGACCCGTGGTCGATTTTCTTCGAACCACTATGAACCCACTCGACTCATTGGCGACTCTCGGTTGTCGTGAAAATCTCGAGGATTCAAATACGGACACAGGGTACCAAAACAATAAGAAATTCAGTCTAGGGCCGGTCGACGAGAATTTTCCAATTTAGTGGTGTCACCCACGATTAGCCACACATCTCTGTCGAACCAGTCTATCTCTGATTTCAAATCAATTTTTAACTATGCCGTAATAGCCTCTAAAGATAGACACAGTCGAGAAGCCGATTCTTGGTCGAATTCTCAAGTCTATTTACCTTAAAATTCTTAATGGCTTCCCCAGATAGTTTAGTTATCTCGAGAATGATCAGTTCCGAGAATAGCCCCATAGGCGCGTTAATGAAATGCCTGATTCATTCAGTAGAATACAGGGTTGAAAATTCAGGATGTCACAGCTCAGCCCGGAGAGATCACGGGCCAAAGGTCGGTGATGGATCTCAACAAGGTTTATTTGCAGTGATGCTTCTCAGCACGATGAAACAACTCTTGGTGGTGTGCTCAAGGTTGGGATTAAAATCTGTTGGAGCAATTCACTAGAGATTCCACAAATCAAAAGCTTTAAACGTCATGAGGGTAGCACATTGGGGAGCTCGATACAACTCGGGCACGTCAAACCATGGTGTCGGCAACAGCTCAATAGGGTAACACTCACTAACAAGGCATTGCGGATGAACAACTGAGGTCACACGACGCCAAAAAGACGGCTGGAATGGTATTTTGACTTTGCTCTATCGCCACTTTCGTGAAAAAGGAGTCTTCCCCTCGGTATTGCCTCTTTCTCACCATGGAGAACGTGAGTTCTCTTCTTCTTCTTTTTGTGGCCGTGTGTTCTCAATTGTGTGGCCCCAAACCCTACGCAAACAAACCTATTTATAGGCCACCGATTAGGGTTTCAATTTTTCCAAATCGATATCCCGGAAAATTTCAAATTCTTATTTTCTTACGAGATAATTTCCGATCGCTTAAAAAAAAGGGCTTGGGGCAATTTACTCGCTTCATGGGCTTAGTCTGACCTGTCAATTTAAAGCTCAGAACCACTAATTCAAATCCACCCGTCACCGGTCCAATAAATAAATGCAAAACATGTAAATTAAAAATAAATGCACCTACATCTTTATGCTATGCAATTAATATTTTTTCAGGGATAAAATTAACCCCTAATTTTCTATGCAATAAATAAATGACCAGATTGCCAAAATTTAGGTGTCAACAGTTTGATTATTAAATTAGTTTGTATGTTTGAACTTTAAATACCCCTTTAGCATATATATGCATTATATTTCTCCCCCCTTTTTGTCATCATCACAAGAGATTATTCCAAATCAAACATTGATAATATAATAAACATTTAACGATCAGAGTATGACGCGGATGTAAATATATGCTGCAGAACTGATAGTGATATGATCTTGAATACAGGATATTTTGCAAAGTACAGGGACATGATTATATAGGTAACGCAAATATGGTTCTAGGACGTAGAGCACTGGTCTTTTCATGTTGCAGGAAGCACTGGAGTATATTTAGATGCAGTTAAAACTAATACCATTCGCTCTAACATATAACAGTCTTTATACATCCACGTTTATATATAAAAAAAATTAAAAAAAAAAACTTCTATATTTATTGCAAATCATTGTATAGTTCTCTTATAAAAATAGTCTTGCGCTGGCTGATGATATCCAAAGTTAAGACTATAACTTACTTGCATATACTCATGTTTTTTTTGGCTTTAATAGCTACAAACAATTTTAATTAAGGAAAAGTTAAGGAAAAACCCTAAAAAATTTTCACTGTGACACATTTATCTCATACTATTTTTGTAATATCATAAATCCCAAACTTGTACCGCGTGACACTTTTACTCCAAACCTTTTTTATGACACCTAAATTCTTGTGACACTTTGACTCCAAGCCTTTTATAGGACACCTAAATTCCCATGACACATTTACCCCAAATATTTACTTTTGAAAAACCAAAAACTCCAAACATGTACTAATGTGACGCATTTACCCTAAAATTTAAGGTAAATATGTCACATGTGTACAAGTATTGAGTTTTTTGTATCACCAAAAAAAAAAATGGATTAAATGGGTCACAATGGGCATACGTACAAATCTTTTCAAATTAATTAATTTTGACATTTGCCTTGAAGGTTTTGTCACCATAAAAAAAAATGGGGAAAATTCCAAAAATAGGCCCGAAATGCCCTTATTTTCTGAAATAACGATCTAAAATTGACTTTGTTTCAAATAAGAATTTGAAGTGCCATCACTTTCTCAAATAAGGGCTTGAAGTGGATCTTATTTCAAAGAATGGCTTGAAGTGGCTAAATCTATTTCAAATAAGGGCATGAAGTAGCTATGTTCATTTTAAATAAGGGCTTGGCTTTCTGACGATAAAGGGTATTTTCATCATTTGCCATTTTTCCTTTTTTCTTCCCTTTTTTTTTTTTCCTGGTTCTTCTTCTTCCTCTAACCACTAGTGATGCCCATAGAGGGTTGGGCAAGGGTCACCCTCACCAGGGAGGGCCACTTATGTCAACCACAAGCAAAGGATGGCCTCGCCCTAGGGGAGGCCACGAGGGGTCGACCCTCACCGGCCCCAGGCGAGGGCTAGGTGACCTTGTTGATCGCTGGAAGGACCGATGAGGCTGCTCTCGCCAAATCTAGCGAGGATTGGCCTCACATGCTCTGGGTGAGGGCTCGACAACCCTCGCTAGCGACTGGCAAGTGCTTGCAGGTAGGGGTGAGCGGTTCCAAATTCCTTATAGGTTCCACTTGGAACTTGAAATCTACCCTCGGGTACAGGTTCCTCATTTTTTAGAACCTAGAACCTACCCGTCGAAATCTAGAACCTGGAACCTACCCTGTCACAGATTCCAAGGTCGATTCCAAGTTCTAACAGTTTTTTTTTTTTTGTTCATATTTAGTTAAACAAAATGAAAATGAACGCAACAATACCGAACAAGTTTGTCATTTTGTCATTCACCAAAAAGAATACAAAACAAACAAAATTATCATGCTTGTAAACCAAAGACTCTAGGTCATTTCTTCTGCTACTTGTTCTACCAAGTTGAGCGTGCACACTTGCAAATCGAATTGTTCCTCTCTATCAATATTTTACTTGGTGCACAGAACAGTAATTATACAAAACATGTGGTATGTGCATATGAAGATGCTAATAATTTTAAATGAACCTGAAATCATCTAGAGTTTGGTTGAATTTAATGTGCAAACTAGTGGAGGAATCTTGCCATCTCGTAACTGCAAGGTCATGAATAAACAATGAGACATGTGCATTTCTCCTTCACAGTCACTAATTTCTAGGGCATAAAAGTATTCATGCAATTGCCAAATACCTAATCCAAGGTCAATTAGAAATAATCTGTTCTCTTCAAGAGTTTTTGAAGGACCAAGCAAAAAGTTACTTGGTTTTATGTGACCGTGAATGTACTTACCCAAATAAGAAGCATAAATGTGAAACATCACAAATGTTGAACCTGACATATATTTCTAATACTCTGGTTTAGCAGAACCTTAAGTGATTGCTCGATAGAGAAAATGCTAAAGAACATGTGATTGGAAGCCAGTCAACTACTACCCTCTAGAGTGTAGCTTCTCAAGTATAGAGATTGCTTCAACGGCAATACATGCAATTGCTTCCAATGGCTGGCTGAAGTAGTAAGGAAGGAGAAAACATCAGAAGCTGAAAGAGAATTGGGGATTGTTTAACAGAACCTGAAGAGTAGACACCGCAAAAGCTATTAATGGGGAAATATACGTTGGGAAGTTGCTGATTAGAGGAGCTTTTAAACTAGGTCCAAGCAAATCCATGACCTGCATATACAAAGATCATCGAAAACTTTGCATTGTAGAATTACAAAATACGAATCGATGGAATTGCACATACCATGACATAATAGTCACCTTCTTGCCCCTTGTAATGTATTCATGGCAGCACTATGCCATGGCTTTCACCGAGATCACTGCACAATATACAAAATTCATATGCGAAGTTCAACGCACAAATCCACTTTCACATGCAAGAGCACCACTTGGCAAAATCGATATTGCAATTATTCTGAATGACTCGCTCATAAACTTTCCACTCACTAGGGATGCCACCTTCACATCCTTCGTTGCCTTTACACTTGAATTTTAAGGCCACCTAGATAGTGCCGCATTAAATCATGTAAAATAACGGTGCTAATGTAATGGATTGATTGAAAAAAGTTAGAGCTTGAAGCCATGCTTATGCTACTTCCACACCCATTTAGTCACTTGAAGTTGAGGACTGATGGCTCGACCGACATAAACATGCCCAAAACCTCCCTTTCCCAGTTCTCTTTCTACTCTGTAAACTGGAGAATCAATAATCTGAACCTGAAAGAATCAAATTTTTAGTAGATATTTGGAAGTTGCAAGGTGAATCAGTGAACTGATCGAATTGTACCTAAAAGCTTTAAAAATGTCAGTAACATATAATTCAATATGGTGATCCATGGAGTTGTGAAATGGAGCAAAACAAGTTGATGACATAAACTAAATTGAAGGAACTTGCATAGGGATTTTAGTAATCAACCTAGATTAAGTGAAAATTTCCCCTTTTTCTCTTTGGTAGATACAATAGCAGAAGACGACTCGCCAAATCTTTTTCATGTTTGACCATTTGCTCTATTTAATTTTGCCGAATCAACTCAAGAACAAGAACAACACCGATTGCTCCTCGGGAATGAATTTCTCAAACCAAAAAGCAAGAATGGCCCAACATTTGCGAACTATTGAACATCGTGGTCGGAATTTTGGCTGACTGGTTTTGTCCTTGCTTCGTGGTGGGAACTTTGGCTCCTGCATTGATTTGGTATTGAGAAAAGCGGATCTTAACAGAAGGTAAAAGGAACTCTCGGCGCTGGTTGGGAGGCTAAGATGTGGCGGCTCATCGACACGCAGACTGCTCGTCATTGAAGTCTGAACAACAGCGGCAGCGTCGACGGCAAAACAGCGACAGTGGAACAACAGCAGCGTCACGGTGAAGGCCCAACAACAGCTCATCGTTGGGAGGTGGCCCATGCGACGGCAAGAGCCAACAGCGTCGTCAAACGAAGTAGTGACGGCGTTGGCGGTGACGTCATGGATTGTGATGGCAATGTTGAGGGCAATGAACACCATGGGGTCGTCGGGGGCGTGGAGCAGAGGAAATGGAAAGAAAAGGGAAAGTGAAGAAGAAATTAGGGTTTCTTTGTTTAGGAGTCCCGGTTCCAGTACCGGTTGGAATCGGGAACCAAACCGGGAACCGCCGGTTCCCAAAAAAAATGGAACCGGGAACCAAAACCTCCCTCGCTAGAACCGGGAACCAGACCGGACCCTTCGGTTCGATTCTCCGATTCCCAGTTCTACTCAGGAACCGTGCTCACCCCTACTTGCGGGCCCTTGCCGGCCTTTATTAGCGGCCGCCGACCAACGTCAAAAAAGAAAAAAGAAGAACAGATAAAAAAGAAAAGAAAATTTGGACCATAACCTTATTTGAAACAATCAATGGCCACTTCAGGCCCTTATTTGAAACAACTAATGCCACTTTAGTTCCAAAGTCCACTTCAAACCCTTATTTAAGATAATGAGAGCACTTCGAATCCTTTTTTGAAATTTTTCCTAAAAAATAGGAAGATTGTTGAAAAAAATTCTCCTAATATATTTCGAAGTTGACAAAACAATTCATTCTTTACGAGCTTTATATATGCAGTTGTTCTTTATACTTCAAGCAATATCCGCATAAAATGAACTTAGATGTGCAAAGCAAAAAAGATTCAAAATAATTGAAGAACCTACAGGAACCGGTTTAAAGAAATGGGAAGCTCATAAAAACTTTGGGGTACAAAGGTGAACAATCTAGAGGATTTACATCACCATTGTACTTAAAGTACCTAACATGAAGTAGTTGGATATAATTGGAAATTATAATATAACTAGGGAGTCTGACCTTTATCCTAATTACCAAACATAGTTTAACCTTTCTTTTGAAAGTGTTAAAGTATTTTACATCGTTTGCCTATAGGATTTATATTCTCTTTATATTCGGGCGATCTACCTCTATTCATAAACTTAAACATTTTTGTAAATATTAAAGTCGGGTTTTACTCCAATTTATTTTGCATGTGTAGCCCTAATCCAATTTGCTCGTGAGATGAGTATCAAAATATCCTATTTAAATTAAATTTTAATCTCTTGCCTCAAAAGGTTTGATAGGGACATTGATGGCACACATGTCAATAAGGAAGTAAATCTCTATCTCAATCTGGAAATTACAGCAAGTAAAATGCTTCGAAAAGAAAAGATAAGTTTGACCTTCTTTGGTAAGTATATCCTCTTCATTTAATACCCGTCCTTAGAAGGGTGGATAGGGATACGTTAGGCCATTGAATGGAAAGGAGTTATCCATCTAAAGCGGAGACCGACCCTCCACCAACCCCCAAAGCGGGGTCCACAAGGTCCAGAGGTCTTACAGCCTTACCAACCCACCGGAGAACAAAGGAAAACGCACGCACGCCCCTATTTAAACCTGATTGCCTCCACTCCCGAAACCCACACATCCCCAAAACCAAGCACCGAGCGTTTCGTCTCCCTCCCCTCTCTCTCTCTCTCTCTCTCTCCTGAGATTTTCTCATCGTTTCTCAGAATACCGTTTCATTTCAGGAGTGGGTTTCGACTCCCACGCCCTGCAAGGAGGTAGGGCAAAAAGTCTGAGAGTGAGTGTTAGAATAGGATTAGCGTAGGACTGACCAAAAAAAAAAAATCTCGTTCCCTGAGTAACCGATGGCAGATCGTCACGCAGAGACCAACGGTGTCTCTGGCTTCTGCCTCAGCGACCCGCTGAACTGGGGGTTGGTGGCCAAGTCGCTGAGCGGGAGCCACCTGGACGAGGTGCGGCACATGGTGGAGGAGTTCAGAAAGCCGGTGGTGTGGCTCAGCGGTGAGACGCTGACGATAGCGCAGGTGGCGGCGGTCGCAGCTGCCGGTGGCGCGAGGGTGGTGCTGGATGAGTCGGCCCGGGCCGGCATGGAGGCAAGCTGCGACTGGCTGACGGAGGGCATGGGGAAAGGAATGGACACCTACGGTGTCACGACCGGGTTCGGCGCGAGCTCGCAATGGAGGACCAACGAGGGTGCGGCCCTCCAGAAGGAACTCATTAGGTTATTTCCCTTCGACGTGATTTTTTTGTCGTTCTTCTATTCAGTTATGGTTCTTTCAGGGTGAACTCAAGCGAGTTGACGTGAATGGGATCATTGCTCGTGCAAGGATGGCAGTTTGGGACGTAATGATGATTCAGATGTGTTGTAGACAATAAATCACGTAAACTTATTACGTGTTCTTGAATCATGATCCAGTGAAATGAGCGTACATACGGCATATAATTGTTTATCATGAGAAAAGAACCCTCTTTTAATGAAATAGGAAGAATAAGAGCAGATGACATTCACGTGAAATTCATATAGTTTGACGATTCACATGTATTTGGCCTAAAGGAAATGGGTAAAAGTAAGAAACTGTCCTGTATGTATAAATTCCAAACCTGCGTCTTCAGATCTTATCTCTTCAATTACCTAAATTGCCTTGAAACATCATAGCTTTTAATTAGTCAAATAAAAATAACCAGACAAGTTTGGTAATTTCATTTAATTGTTCACCCCCACAATGCTATTTTTCAAAAATAGAACTATGTGAAAAAGGAAGAAAATATGGATAGCCATCATTTTTAGACGGAGTGGTCACTAAAATGAGTTCACACCCGTTTAGTAGACTAGCTTCATTACATGAGGAAGACATTTATTAGAAGTGTCGAGGGCAAACCTCATTGTTCAAGGCTAATATATGTCCGACAGTAATAGTTTTCTTATTGTTCAAGCCCCTGATCTAAGAATTATTTTCCTCTCGTATTACATTCTGCCTTTTCCAACCAGATTTTTGAATGCCGGCATCTTCGGCAAGGGGGCTGAAACATGCCATATGCTGCCTCGCTCGACCACGAGGGCTGCCATGGTGGTGAGGATCAACACCGTTCTCCAGGGCTACTCTGGCATTCGGTTTGACATCCCCGAAGCAATCGCCAAGCTCCTCAATGCGAACGTCACTCCCTGCTTGCCACTGCGTGGGTCCATCACGGCCTCGGGAGATCTTGTCCCGCTCTCCTACATCGCAGGGATCCTGACCGGGAGACCCAATGCCAAGGCCGTGGGACCCGACAGAGAGCCAGTCAATGCCAAGGAGGCCTTCCGCCTCGCCGGGATTACATCGGGCTTCTTTCAGCTGCGGCCAAAGGAGGGCCTCGCACTTGTCAACAGCACTGCAGTTGGGTCAGGGCTGGCTGCGATGGTCCTCTTCGAGACCAACATTCTTGCCGTTCTCTCAGAGATCTTATCGGCAATCTTTGCGGAGGTGATGCAAGGCAAGCCCGAATTCACCGACCATTTGACGCATAAATTGAGGCACCATCCCGGTCAGATTGAATCTGCGGCTATCATGGAACACATTCTGGATGGAAGCGCCTATGTCAAAGCAGCAAAGAAGCTGCCCGAGCTTGATCCCTTGCAAAAGCCGAAGCAAGACCGGTACGCTCTGAGGACTTCACCGCAGTGGCTTGGCCCACTGATCGAAGTGATTCGGTACTCAACCAAATCGATAGAAAGAGAGATCAACTCAGTCAATGACAACCCCCTGATTGATGTCTCGAGGAACAAGGTCTTGCACGGTGGCAACTTCCAGGGGACACCGATTAGCGTCGCCATGGACAGCACCCGCTTGGCCATCGCGTCTATAGGGAAGCTCATGTTCGCACAGTTCTCTGAGCTTGTCAACCATTTCTACAACAACGGCTTGCCTTCCAATCTGACTGCCGCTAGGAACCCAAGCCTAGACTACGGCTTCAAGGGAGCCGAGATAGCCATGGCATCCTACTGCTCTGAGTTGCAATTCCTGGCAAATCCAGTCATCAACCATGTGCAGAGTGCGGAGCAACACAACCAGGACGTGAACTCCCTTGGCCTGATCTCCTCAAGGAAGACGGCCGAGGCAGTCGAGATCCTGCAGTTCATGTCGACTACCTTCTTGGTGGCACTCTGCCAGGCGGTCGACCTGAGGCATCTTGAGGAAAATCTGAAGAGTGCGGTGAAAAGCGTGGTGAGCCAAGTGGCCAAGACGACCCTCACCACCGCCCCCGATGGGGAGCTGCACCCATCGAGGTTCTGCGAGAAGGATCTGCTCAAAGTGGTGGATCGGGAGCATGTCTTCACTTATGTGGATGACCCCTGCCACGCGGCCTCCCCACTGATGGAGAAGCTCAGACAGGTCCTGGTGGAACATGCATTGTCGAACGGAGAGAGCCAGAAGAACTCGAGCACCTCGATCTTCCACAAGATTGGAGTGTTCGAGGACGAGCTGAAGGCCGTGTTGCCGAAAGAGGTCGAGAGCAGCCGGCTCACGTTTGAGAGCGGTAACCCGACGATTCCTAACAAGATCAAGGATTGCCGGTCGTATCCTCTCTACAAGTTCGTGAGAGAGGATCTAAGGACAAGTTTGCTGACCGGAGAAAGGGTGGTCTCACCGGGGGAGGAGTTCGACAAGGTCTTCAAGGCAATGTGTGAGCACAAGATCATCGATCCCATGTTTGAGTGCCTCAGCAGTTGGAATGGAGTTCCTATTCCGATTCGTTAATTAGCTATGTGTCCTTGTTTAATCTATTGGGTACTTCTTATTGTTCTTTGTCTTGTTTCTAATTTTCTTTTTCCTGATTCTAGTCCTTGTCCGGGTCCAGTGATGGGTTTGCAGATCAGGCGGATTATGTAGGTTAATTATGCAAAGTCTTGCCATTGAAGAAAATGGCGATGGTGATAACTATTGAGAAAACATTCTCTAAGTAATTTTGATGACTAACAAAACTTAGAGACTTTGATTCTGATGTGAACATTTTTAGGTGAAAAGTCTGATGGAACATGGTCAGATGATGTTAACCAGAATCAGAATCGTGGTTTATTTTCCTTCCTTACATATCCTGACAAACAGCTAGGAAGGAGTCAAAATACTCGTGCAACGGCTAATGGCGATTGATTGAATTCCATACCATATTTTTAAGGAGTTCCAAAAGTAAAGTCTTCCTAATATCTATCGGAGATTCAACTTTCCTGTAACAACTTATTTAAGGCAAAATATACTTTCCAACTTGAAGCACTTGACTTAGCAGTTTGGGGAGGCAAAATTTTTGGAAAGCATCAACCTCGGCGATCCTAAAGCAATCAGATCTCCTTGACGAGATTCAAGCCAATAGGTAGTTGGCTGGATAACCCTCCTGGAGATATGTCCAACGGTCAACTTGGACTAGGAGGAGTTAGTGTTTTGTGATCTCATACTTTCACCTCTATGAGCATCATTGTGTAACCATTTAGAGGTTGAAAGTGTGTGAGGAGTTATACACATGAGCTTGAGTGTTCAAAGCTCAAATCTTGTAACCTCTTATTAGTTCTTATTAGTGGATTCCAGCCAATAGATCGTAGCGTGGGAGAGTAGACGTAGGCTTGCAAAAGCCGAACTACTATAAACTTTTGTGTGCAATTCTCTATCATTTACTTCTTTTTATTTATTGAGATAGAATTACACACTGGTAAAATATGACTACTTCATCAAAAGTTGTCTCATTGCAATATTTATTTAATTGTCTTTATTTTTGCACAATCACCTATTCACCCCCTTTAGGTGATAGATCTAACCATAACAATTGGTATCAGAGCCCGGTTATTCTTAATTGAAGTGCTTTATTACTTCTGAGTTAACAATCTTTTAATGGCTGATAACATTGCACTAGGTCTGATGAAAGGTCGGAGTGATACAGGCCTCCTTACTTTGACAGAAAAGATTACAACATTTGGAAAAACAAGATGAAAGCATTCATCGAATCCAAAGATCCCTTGGAGTGGGATGTTATTCTAAGAGGCGTAAAACCTGAACCTCCCTCAACCAAAGAAGAAGGCAAAACCAAAAACTTCAGCCCTATCTAATGTGGACATTGTCAAGAGAGAAGCAATAGATGCTAAAGCTATCTATTTGTTATATTACACATTATCTCCATTTAAATATAATCGAATTTCCTCTTTTGAATCAGCAAAAGAAATTTGGGATAGATTGTAGGTAACATACGAAGTAACTGAACGTGTCAAGGAAATGAAGATAAACATTCTTCTCCAACAGCATGAAGCCTTCAAGATGAAACCTTAAGAATCCATAATAGACATGTTCAATAAATTTACTGGCATTGTCAATGGATTGGCATATCAAGGGAAATCTATATCAGATCCAATGAAGGTGAACAAGATTCTTCCAAGACTATCAAAAGAGTGGAACAACATCAAAATGTCCATCCAAGAGACTCAAAGGATATCACCTCTTTCTATGGATGAACTAGTAGGAACACTCCAATCCTATGAAGAAGAACATCTAAATGAGGAAGATACCAGAGGTAAGAAAGCAATAGCTTTAAAGTCTAATTTTGATTCTAATGATTTAGATTCAATTGAAGATGACAAGGATGACGAGAAGATTGCACTCATGGTAAAAAATCTTTAAAGAATGGCTAGAAAAGGAAGGAAATTTAGAGAAAATGAATCCTTCAAAACATCTTAGCAAAAGAGAACTTTCAATGACAAAGAGGAAAGCAAGGATATGGTATGTTTCGAGTGCAAGAAGCAAGTAGGGGGCAGCAACCAAAGAGGTAGTGAGACTAACCGCAATTGCAAGAATAGCATTTAGCTACTTTCTCCTTCTGCGCTGCTAGTGCTGCTACTCCTAGTGATAGAAAGAACATCCTCTTTTTTTGCAAATTGTCCTCTCCTGATCAAAAGAAAGAACAAGTATGAGAAGACAACGAAAGCACTGAAGGCCAAAACGTCAAGTGACACTAAATGCGAAGAAAGCGATGAAGATTATGCTAATATTTCTCTTATGGCAAAATCTGATTTGGAAGAAGAATTCGAGGTAAGTAACTTTGATATACCAATTGAAGTATCTAATTATATAGAAGAATTACTTATCGGTTACAATGCTACGCTTAGAAAATACTCAGAATTGAAGAAAGAAAACTCAAGATTGAGACAACGGGATTCTTTTCAAAAAGAAATAATTGAGTATCTTGAAAAGGATCTTCTTCAAACAAAAGAAAATCATGATTATGTTCTAAAAGAAAACAATTCTTTGAAAAAGGAAGTTTCAAATGTAACAAAAAGATTTTCAGTTGGCTCAAAAAATTTGGAGCATATTTTGTTCGTCCAAATCCCATATTACAACAAATCAGGGCTTGGATGCATAAACAAAAAGGTTTTAGAAAATGATTTTCCGACTTACAAAGAAAGGAAGAAGTTGTTAGGACTAGAATTAGCACCTAGAGGGGGGTGAATAGGTGACTAAAGCGTTTTTAGTAATTAAATCCGAATAAGAGATTAATGAATTAAAAACAACAATCGCAGCAAATGAAAGTAATGAAAGATAAAAGGATTAGGGAAAAAGAATCAAAACTCCAGATTTATAGTGGTTCGGCTTAGACCAAGCCTACGTCCACTCTCCCGCACGGACAGCCCTTCTGGCTGGATTTCACTAAGAATCAAAAAGAGTGTTTACAGTCTCACGCTCTTGAGTCCACAAGGTGTAGAAACTCTACTACACTTCCTCAAGGTCTCACCACACTATGGTCTCTCTTTTGATTACATGTATTGCTCGAAGAATAATATCACAAAAATAATATGGAGATTCAGACTTTGGAATTCTTCTATCCAGCACACTTCAACAACTTGAGCATCTCTCTTTATATACTTCTTCATGCCTTCATTACCGTTGGCACCTTCCAAAGAAGTTCTTCCAATCAACCCGTTGGACAGAATCAATTTGGAGAGATCTCGAGCTCTTTAAGGTAAGTGTAGATAGCCCATCAATCCCGCCGCCCATACAATCGGGATCTTGGTTTCCATAAGTAGAACTTTCCAAATAAGTTATGAATCTTTAGAGAATCTATATAAATTTGGATACGAATATAAAATCTTGTAGTGCTGAATCCAGTCGAAAGATATTCCTTAGCCGTTGAGATAAAAACTGTATAGAATCAGAATAGAAGATTTTATCTTGTCGGTCTGGAAACTGTCCATGAGAATAGACTTTGAAACTTGAGTCTTGTTAGCGTCAGACTTTGATCTTCAGACTTTGCCGGTAGAGTCTCGCAAGTCTTCGACTAGACCGGAGAAATGTTTTGTCAATTTCAAAATCTCGAGGAGAATTTATCCAACGAAGTAACGGCCTCCAAGAGTTTTCTATGAAAATCATTTTAGAAAACAGTTTGTAAAACATGTTGGTCAAAATCTTCTTAAATGCTCAATCCGTGGCTATCATGATCATTATGAAAATAATCGTTCCAAAGGTTGGAAGCCAATTCAAAAGAACTTTCTAAGCATGGTCGATCCTTCTAGCCAAAGAGGACCCAAATAAATATGGGTAACAAAGAAGATTTGAACTTGCCTTAATCTTTGCAGGTACCAAGTGGTAACTTGATAGTGGTTGCTCAAGACATGCGACCAGTGATGCAAGCAAGTTTGTTGAACTTACAAAGTTCAATGGCGGAAGTGTTTCCTTTGGAGGGAACAACAAAGGAAAGATCATTGGCAAAGGAACAGTTGAAATTGCTAACCTGACTATAAGAAACGTATCTCTTGTCAAAGGTCCGAACTATAATCTCATTAGCATTAGCTAATTATGTGATGCTAGGTACAAGATCTACTTTCAAGAAAACAAATGCTCAAGCACAAGTAAAGATTTGAAGTAGTCATTTACTGAAAAAAGACACGGAAATATCTATCTACTGGATATAACAACCGATGATGTTCAATGTCTGATCTCTATCAAGGACGAATCAGACCTCTAGCACCAGAAGCTTGGACACATAAGCACCAAGAAAATTTCAAAGCTCTCCTCAAAGAATTTAGTATGAGGATTGCCAGATCTAAAGTTTGAAAGATCTGAAATATGCTTAGTTTGTGCCCTAGGTAAATAGGTAGGGAGTTCTTTCAAACCCATCAATTATGTAAGTACTAACAGAACTTTGCATCTTCTTCACATGGACATCTTTGGACTGACGAGAATGCAAAGTCTAAGAGGTAAAAGGTACTACTTAGTAATAGTAGATGATTATACAAGGTGCAATAGGTTTTCTTTCTTGCTCACAAGCCTGAAACATTTTCTCATTTTTCAAAATTTGCCAAAAAGATTCAAAATGAAAAAGGTTACGCCATTTCCTCCGTTAAAACTGATCATGGGGGTGAGTTCTAAAATCAAAATTTTCAAAACTTTTATGAAGAAAGCGGTTTTGAGCATTAGTTTTCAACTCCCTATACACCTAAACGGAATGGTGTAGTAGAGAGGAAAAACAAGTCCTTGCAAGAAATGGCAAAAACTCTTCTTATAGAAAGTAAGATTGGATCACACTTTTGGGCTGAAATAGTTTTAATAGCATGTTACATCATAAATCAAGTTTTCCTTAGACCGTCTTTAGAAAAGACCCCCTATGAGCTTTTCAAAGGTAGGAAATCAATCATCTCATATTTCCAAATTTTTTGTTGTAAATGCTTTATTTTAAGAAATGCTAATGACCAATCTGATAAGTTTAATGAAAGATCATATGAAGGTATATTTCTAGGTTATTCATCTACCAGCAAGGCCTTCAGAGTTTACAATAAGAGACTCGCATAATGGAGGAGTCCATCAACGTGAAGTTCGATGAAAATTCTCAAATCCATGAAGACTCTTATCAACCAAAGCAATCTTCTGACGCAATTAAAGCACAAGAGGAAATCAAGGATTCGAAACTAGATGAACAAACTCAGCAATAAGAAAAGATTGATAAAGATGACAGTGAGAAACCCACAACATCAGATGACAGATTCAACAGAAATTTGAAACACAAGTCAAGCTATCCAAAGGATCTGATCATCGACAACATTGACGTCAAGATTAGAACAAGATCGTCTCTAAAAGATGCCATCAATACTTTGGCACTATTTCAAAAATTGAACCACGAAGTACTGAGAAAGCCCTTTTAGATGAAAACTGGATCCAAGTAATGCAAGAGGAACTACAACAATTCCAGATAAATGGAGCATGGGATTTGGTTCTCAAACCCAAAGACCATCCCGTGATAAGAACAAAATGAGTGTACAAGAACAAGCTCAATGATTAACGAAAAGTCACGGCAAGCAAAGCAAGATTAGTCATCAAGTAGGCAAAAGGAATCGACTATGACAAAACTTATGCGCCAGTAATAAGGTTAGAGACAATTAGACTTTTATTCGCTTACGCGTGTTTTTCAAACTTTTTCATATGGACGTGAAGAGTGCCTTTTTGAATGGATACATCAAAAAAGAAAAAGTGTTCGTAGAACAATCTCCAGGTTTTGAGGAACCAAGAAAACTTGATCACGTCTACAAACTAAAGAAGGCCCTATACGATCTGAAGCAAACTCCTCGTGCTTGGTATGAAAGGTTAACAACTTTCCTCACTTAGAAGATTTTGAGAAAGTTACTATTGATACTACTTTATTTATAAGGAAAGTACTTTATTTATAAGTAAAGAAGGTAAGGAAATTTTAATAATACAAATTTAAGTTGATGATATTATATTTGGATCTCCTAATGAAAATCTTTGCAAGAATTTTGCTAAGTTAATGCAAGACAAGTTTGAGATGAGCATGATGGGAGAATTAAATTTTTTCCTCAGATTGCAAATCAAGCAAACAGAAAGTGGAACATTCATTTTCCAAGAAAAATATGCCAAACAGCTTGTGAAGAAATTTCACATGGAAAACTCGAAGAAAATGGAAACTCCCAAGTCTTCCTCAGTTCGACAAATATGAAAATAGCAAGAAAGTTGATCAAAAGCTGGATAGGAGTATGATTGGCTCCCTGCTTTATCTCACCATATCAAGACTCGATATCCTTTTTAATGTATGCATGTGCACAAGATTTCAATCAGACCCTAGGAAGTTTCGTCTTTCTGCAGTTAAAAGGATTATTAAGTATATTAATACTTACCCTTCTTTAGGACTCTAGTATCCTAAGATATTAGAGTTTGTGTTATCTAAGTATTCTGATGCCGATTTTGCAGGATGTAAGTTGACAGGAAAAGCACATCTAGAACTTGTCAGTTGCTGGGCAACAGGCTTGTGTCTCGATTTTCCAAAAAGCAATCAATTGTTGCTTTATCAACTATTGAAGTTGAGTACATCACCTTGCGCGGTTGCTGCACCCAAATTCTTTGGATGAAGTAACAACTGAAGGATTACGGAGTAGAAGACTCGAATATTACAATTAAGTGCGACAACACCGATGCTATCAACCTAATAAAGAATCCAACCTTAAATTCCCAAGCCAAGCACATAGAAATCAAGCACTATTTCATATGAGATCATGTCAATAACGCTGAAGTAAACATTCAATTTATTGATTCTCTAAATCAATTAGCTGATATTTTTACAAAACCTCTTGACAAAAAGACTTTTGATTTTATTCAAGAAAAACTTGGTATTATTAATCCATTTGCTTCAAGTGTCTAAAGACAGGGTACACTAGATGATGCTAAGCAGATCTACTATTATGTTGTCAAATTTTGGCAATAAGAATATTTCTAGAAGTATATCAGTTTTTCTCTATTTTCTCTTAAAAATCTTATCTTCTTTGAAACCCCTCATTCACATCAGTTCATATTCTTTAAAAAGAAAAACACTTCTCTTCTCTACTTCTACGTTCCTCTTTAAACATCTAAAGACCATCCCTACGAAAAACCCTTCCTACAGCCTCTCCTTTGTAAAAAGTTCGAATCTTTTCCTCTTTTTCGGAACCATGGCACCAAAAACTGCTCTGAAGTCGAAACCCAAACTTTCTGGTTCACGATGATCAAATCGCATTGTGGGCTTACAATCCAAAGTTAGAGGAAGCCCTGAATTTTTCATTTTGTCTAATTCTTTTGACAGCACTAAAAATACGGAGACTTCTTCGGACTTTTCTCAGTTAAGATCGAGATTGGCACTTTCAAGGCATTAGGAGACAGTGAGGATGTAATTTCTCGACGGTTGGCTAAGTATGGTTTTGATAGTGAAGCGACACTAGAGTTAATGTTCGTTAATCCCATCAGAAGCATTCCTCCCACTAGTGTTGGTGATTCAAGTGCTACTAGATCAAGGAAAAAGAAGGAGAAAGTGTCTGAAACATTTGTTAGTAAGAAAAGGACTGAGGATGATGGATGAAGGGGCGATAATGATGAAAAATTGTATGCCAGTTTTAGAAGGAAAGTTACTAGATATGTGACTAATGCAAATCATGCAAAGAAACTATAAATTGAAGAGCATCAACAACACTTCAGTTCTATGATGAATAGGGGAGCATAAAAAGAGGACTGTGGATTTCAATTTTTTTGAGTCTACCAATATTCATCTTAAGCAATTTTTTGATGATCGACTTCTGACTAATCTATTGTTATTGAACATCCTACATTCCCTGCTCTAACTACATATTTCTATTCAACATTGTCATTTTACTCAGTTGATACTATTGAGTTTATAGTGTTTGATAAGCCATATCTGATTCAAGCATGGGATTTGGCAAAAATTTTGGGAGTTAGGTATTCAGAATTTGAAGTTATAGATGTTGATCCTGATGTTGCCTATAGACAACTCTCTGGAATTCCTAATTTTATCAAAGATGATAAGTCCCATGTGTCCTATCAATTTTTTCCTTTGAGACCAATTGTTCTTCACAAGATTATTATCAACTACTTGAGATCGAAAGGATCCTCCACAACTGATATTTCCCGCTATGAAGCCAAACTGATGTAGGCAATCTTGAATGGTCACTCATTCTCTATCAATCATCTTGTTCTACTACATACGTATAGAACTGTTCTGAAGAACAAGGGGAATTGCCCTATGGATCTCTGATCAGGAAGATTTATCATGAATTGAACATTGAGATTCCAAGGAAATTGAGTAAGATTCAACTGCCTCCACTGAAGATAGATGAGCAAATGATGTAAAAAATGAGTTTCAAGCACACTGCTAAAGGTTGGAAGAACACAAAAGGTAAACTTCTAAAAGTGGATGCAAATGAAGTGGTGCCGACCCAATTGATCGACCCACCAAGAGAAGACGAATTGCTGAACAAAGACAAAGCTCTTGAGCTTTCTTACAAAAGTGAATTTGATTAAGTTATAAAGGACACTTAAAAAAATATTTTCATGAAGACACCTTGACCCATATCTTTCTAGAATAAGATAAGTAATTCGCTCAAGTCGTTACCAAAACTGTGTCCATGTCAAGAATTTATGTTCTCCAAAATCAGTTTGGTTCGAGGTCCAAAACTTGTCCATTTGATCTAAAATTTGATTATGTTAAGCTAGAAGATGTGATGAAAAACTTTTGTGAAAGAACTCTTTCAAAAATCGAACCCTAAAAGTTAATAAAAGCCCTTTGAACACCAAAAGGTCATGAGTTCCAGCACAACCCGAGATTCTATTTTGATTGTAATGAAGTTGAAATATCATTTTTTTAAATCCATAAAATCTTGAGTAAAATATATGTCATATTTGAAGATGTCTACAAAATTTTCCAAGAATGAAGCAACCTTGAAATCGTAGCACATTTTAACCCACAAAAATGGCAAACGGCGAGTGTCCAGTAAACCGATCTGAAGATTAAGCTAATCCAACATAATTAACACTAATCCTTCTTAGCACTAATCTTACCAAGCTAATTAACACTAATATAACCAATCTAATTAACACTAATCTAACCCACTAAGCGCAATTAACAACCTAACCAAGGATTAGGGAGTTAACTCACCAGAATTCAACGGCGGCGGGCTCATGGCGACGGCAACGCGATGGTGGCAAGAACCCGAGTCTACCACATCTCCAATGGAGGCTCAACAGCGACGGAAAGGGCCCTACAAGGCTCACGGCCAAGAGGGACTCGGTTCAGCTCGGTTTGGGGCTGAGGCAATGCTAGACGGGGCTGCTGGTGGTGGCCGTGGGTGCTGCTATGGCCGGGACGGGGTGGTGAGCTAGGTGGTTGAAGCTAGTGGTGATGCGGGCATGAAGTAGGTGCTAAACATGGGTGGTTTGTTGGCTGTGGTTGCTGAACGTGGGGTTGGCGGGCTGGTGAAGTGGGCGTGTGGCGGCTAAAGGAAGGGAATGGAGATGGAGCAGTGGGTTGTGGAGTTGGGACGTGGGTGTTGGTGGTGTATGGGCATGAGATGGACGGGATGGTGGGCTAAGGGGAGGGTGCTAGTGGTGTTAGCGTGAGAGAAAATGGGAGAGAATAGAGAGGGGGAATGAGCGTGAGGGAGAATTGGGGCTGGCGGCAGAATCCAAAAGAAGTGAACGTGCAAGTACGGAAGAGAGGAATGGGAGAGAGAAGAAGAAGGCCAAGAAGTCAAGAGGAGGGCCAATGGGGAGCCTTTGCAAAATATCTATGCACTCACAATTTGGCCTCAAAGTCTTCATGCCCAAAGGTCAAGGGCTCCTCTAATGGCCATTTAGCTCTAATTTCCTCACAAATAAAACCCTTTTGGCACCTAAATAACCCACTTAATGAGCCCATCCGAATTTCACTTTCATTTTTTTTTTAAATCGATTTTCCACAAAAATTCCGAACTCGACGAAAATTCGTCGAAAGATTAGACGACATCCTATAAATGAATCGTGACATGCTCGAACATTTGATTCCCGAAACTAAATTCAATTTCGTGGTTAAAATCAACCGAACGTAATTTTAGTACAACCTAACCTATTGGGTAGCTTTTGGGGATTTTAGCGTGTTTGACCCGTAATCGATAATTTTCGATTCACGTTTGTGCATCTCTTACTCGTAGACAACTCTCGGTTGTCGTAAAAATCGCAAGAGTTCAATCACATGTCCCGAGTACAATATCGACAGAAAATCGGGTTAGTGCTGTTCGACGTGAATTTTACAATCATGCGGAATCACCCGCAATTCCATTACGTGATTCCGTCAAATCGACCTATATCCGATCACAATTCAATTATAATGGTGTCGTATTGACCCTTGCCGATTATTACGGTCGAGCGATCGATTTTCGATCAAATTCTCTAGTCTGCCACGTTTATATTCCTTAACGGCCTCACTTAATAGATTAGTTAACTCGCGAGTGATCAATTCCGAGTAAAATGACCATAGGCATGTCGACGAAGTAACCATCTCATATTATCGAAATGAGTGTCAAATTTCGGGATGTCACAAATTATGCTAAAGAATAGTGCTTTAAAGAATAAGACATCAGGTGCAGCTTCAAAACAATCACCAACAATGAAATCAACACTAGTTCCATCTCAACCAACTGATCCTAGCACCAACAATGACCCTATGAAGAGCTCTCATCAAATGACACGTCCTAAAAAGAAAATAATTGCTACTAAGAAGGATATATAAGGGATAGGAATGCAAGCTGAAGCACATGCACATCTAGTTAGAAAGAATGCAATGATTATAAATCAAGCCAAAAGTATATTAAAAGGAAAAGGTATTGGGGGGTTATGATATGGATCAATGGGAGGGTGCTAGATATGTTTTTTTTTTTTTTTTTCTTTTTTTGTTAGGATGAGAAGCTTGACTGATGGAGGTTGCTACACATGTTTTTCATATGTTGGTTCCAACATGTTTGGTGGGAGAGGAGCATTGACTAATGGATGTTTTTTTTTTATAAGTAATCAATTGAATGTCAATGGCAACAATATTTTTGTCAATACACACACAGTTCAATGTCAAGGCATTGATGTTTCTGTCTATACTTTTGTCAGTTCCCATTTTTTGTCTTGCTTTCAACTAGTGCTGCATATGGTTGTTAATGTTGTATAAATTTCACTTGGTCTCGAGCTACTTGCTTGGTATGGTTCTACTGGTGCAAGTTTGTTATGAGGTGTGTTGTGTTTTTTGTGCAAGTTTTGTTGTGGTTTTGTGCTACTAGTGCAAGCTACTTGCTTCGTCTCATGCTGTTGATGCAAGCAACTTGTTCTTGTGCTACTAGTATAAGACTACATCAGCTGTACAACTAGTCCAAGAACGAGCAACTTCATGTAGTTTTGTGCTAGTATTCCCTTGCACAAAAATATACCAACATTTATTTTTGTCGATTTGCGCTTGTACTAACAACTTGGCGCAATTTCATGCTTGCACCGGCATAGTTTAAGTTATTGATGCAAGCACAAGACTATTCGTATGTGTTCGACATTGAAATGATTGTTTTTTCATTGAGATTGATACTAAAGTGATCTCTTTTAAACAACAACTAGCACTGAAGTGATTTTTTTAAACAATGACTAGTACTAAAATAATC
The DNA here is from genome assembly GCA_014182565.1 of Eucalyptus marginata. Lineage (NCBI taxonomy): Eukaryota > Viridiplantae > Streptophyta > Magnoliopsida > Myrtales > Myrtaceae > Eucalyptus > Eucalyptus marginata. The sequence goes on from CM024585.1 coordinate 19,639,860, forward strand.
ACTTTTAACAAGAATTGGCACTCAAATTATCTTCTTTTACAATTTTTGGCACTCAAATAATCACTCATTAACTTGTCACTACTCATGAACTTCACTAGCAATTGCAGCAAATTAGTAAACCGAACCAACATACTAAAATTGCAACAAACTACCATGATACTTAGAATATGCAATTAAAATAGAAAACTTGTTATTATCACATTCCACCAAAAGATTGGAAATTGCAATATTAAAGATCATGAAATCACATGGTAAACATTCCCATCCTTAACTAAATTTCAACCTCATTTCCACTAAAAGCATATGGGTTTGCAATAAGCCAACATTTCCATCAAAATTTATAGCAAACCGGCAACACAACTAGATGTACAAATTACACAAATAAAATTTCATACTCCACTAATCTTCAACTATGGTAGATTGAGAAATTTTTCTCATTGTTTAGTTTAAATTTGAGCATAAATTAAAATGAACAAGGTAACAATAACATAATCAACAACGGATAACACTTTCCTTTACTATTCATCCTTAAAAATTTCTTTTTTAAATGATTGGTCAGAGATGCTAAAGCCCTCAATTCTGCTTGCACAAAGTCAACATCGTCCAACTCGTCTATTGATGTAAGAGGAAGTTGATGCCGTCCTTCAAGTAGCTCTAAGATTGCCTTGTCAATCGACATAAAATTTTTGGCATTGACCGATTTGAAATATTTACACTTCGAGTCTTCTCTATACTTAGTGCATCCTTGGAATCTTTTCCCGAAATTCAACCGAGTCCAAGATGTTCTTCTTAGACTTGATAACCCACAACAACAGTAATGTTTAGCTTCTTTTTCACTTTGTTGGAATGAATTTGAGACGCTCGTAAAACCCCTACTCTCCATTTGCAAGATTCAATTGTTAATTTTGGGGCAGCTCGAATTAAGGTTTAGATTCTTGATAGAATGGTGGCAAACCTTCTACATGACGTTGTTTTAAGGGTTATATGCTAACTCGGCCACCAGTGAGCTAGTAGGACTGAGAAACTAATAAAATAGGGTCATGTCAGATTTTCGATGACCCAGATTAAAGTTGACACTTAAGTGATCATTTGAAAAAAAAAATAGTACTAAGTAATCCAAAAGAAACTTTTTATACTAAAATGAGTGTCGTACACAACTTTTGGTACTTCTATTGCCCTTCTCCCAAGAGACCGAATATGACCCTTGAAAACAAGGAAGAGATGAGTAAGAGCAAGAGGAAGAGAAAGAGTTCAATGGCTTCAACTTCTAATTCGACAAAGAAAAGTAAGACTACTCCACCTCCATAGAACAAAAAAACAATTGAACTGAAAAGGGTTACAGAGAAACCTATTGGAGTAAGTGCTAAGCAGAGTGAGGTTGAGAAAGTAGTAAAAGAAGAAAGGAGAGAAGTTTGGAAAGAAACGGATGTTGATCTTGCTAGAAGGGAATTGGAACCAGAACACATAGAGAAGTAACAGAAAGTACTAGTGTTGCAGAATAGTCTAGACAATCGTTTGAAGTTGACAAAAATATGGATAAGATAAGAGAAGAGATGCAAGCAAAAAAAGAGAAGGAAAAAGAACAAGCAGATGAAAGAAATCAGCCTAAGATGCCAGTGCATAAGGCTGAAGTTATTATGGAGGAAAGAGAAGGAGAATTGGCAAATCATGATGATTAGTTAAATTAGATGAGACTAAGGCTGAAGTTGGCGATGAATAGAACCAACTGAGGTTCTTAAGGATGGTGAAGATGAAGAAAATGAGTCCCACCTGAAGGAACCATAGATATACTTGCAACTGTGCTGCAAATACTCGAGGGGAGCCAAATATACAAGGACCAAAGTCAACACTAGAATAAGCTGGTGAACCTCATAGTATTACTAAACTAATATGTTTGATAAATGAAGTACGAGATAATCTGATGGAATTGAAGGAGGAAGTTAAGGTTATTAATAAAACCTCTAAATATATTTTGCAGTTGACAAAACTATCCATGGTTTATGCATTGAAGGGGACTACTCATCAAGAGAAGTCCATGTCAATCTTGATTATATTCAGTTTCTATCTTGTATTTTTTTAATATTGCGGCTAAGCTTAAGACAGTTATTTCATGGATTTGTCAATATTATTGCAATGAATTTCATCAAAGCAACAATGTGGATATTTGTAAAGCTTACACACGAATATTATCAAAGCATTTGATTTCTTCATATTCTATCATAAAGTTGAATATCATCAAATTACGAAATCTACTTATGGCTATATATTTAGACACAAACCTAATTACTTATATCATCACAACTAGTGATCTGGCTTAGATTTTCAATATAGAAAGCATGGATTCAACTTTAGTTCTAAATATTGTTTGGCAACGAAATTCTTCATAGAAGACATCTCGATTTGTTGGCAATCATTCCAAAGGCAAGCTACCTTCCTTAATTGAAGAGCTCCACTTATGGAAACTAAGATTCGCTTATATGCGTAAGCAAATCAATGGAGATTTGGATCATATTTCTCAATGAGCTACTCAATCTTCTTTATGCATTTTTGTCAAGTGGATTGTTTGGAGAGTGACCCTCTAAAAACTATCCAACGGATAAATTAGAAGTGGAGGAGTATAAAAAGAGATCAAGGTGCTGAAGAGCAAAAACAGATCCAAAATAAAAATTCCAAAGTTCAAGAGAACTTATATCTTATATACTTGTCTATCGTGAGTTACAAACTATAATCTTTGAGAGGCATAGAAATAGTGATTGTGTGATATAGTGAGACTTATCACAAACCTGAGTATCGTCACTCCCTTTTGTAACCTCTTAATTATTGATTAGTGAAACCCAGTCAGTTTATTGTTATCATGGGAAAGTGGACGTGGATTTACTCTAAGATGAACCATTATAAATTCTATGTGCATTTTCTTCTATCTATAAACTCATGTTCATTATTTCTAGGGGAAAAATAGTATGAGTGCCATAACTTTCGTACAGCGCTCACTTAAGTATTAATTTGTTTTAGCTCACTTAAGTGCCACATAGGATTAAAATCAATCATTTGAATGTCAATTCCGACAAATCATCCTACATGGGATTTTTTTTATTTTTTATTTCTTTTGAATTTTTATTTCTTTTGCTTTTTTTTTAAGGTCGGCAAGGGTCACTAACAACCCTCACTAGCCATGAAACCCTACACCCTTGGTCACAAAGGCCCTGGGCAAGGCCATCCTGACCACACCTATGACTAGTGAGGATGCAATGCCCTCCCCTAGGGCCTTCATGGCCGAGAGTAAGGCAGCCCTCACCCAGTGTCGCCGCAAAGGCCCCAAACAAGGGCATCACGACCTCTCTAGCTGCAGGCAAGGCCATGAAGGCCCTTGTTAGCTTTGGGCAACGCCCCCTCGTCAAGGGTGAGGGTTTCGTGGCTAGCAAGCCCTAAAAAATAAAGGGAAAATAAATTTTAAAATAAAAAAAAATTATGAATATTAAAAAATTTGTCCATGTCAGCCCGACGAAGCCACATAGGATGACTAATTGTCATGTCAAATTTTCCGGTGAGGCAAACCGCCGATAGCATTTAGGTGATCGATTTTTTAATTTGTGGCTCTCAAATGAAAGAAAAAAAAAAGTTGTGACACTCAAGTGAGTGCCGTACAAAAATTATAGCACTCTTGTTGTTCTTACCCCATTATTTTTAATAGAATTGTACATACTGGTGAATATCATCATGTCATATCACTAACAATATTCAAATTCTGAATTCACTTGAGTTTGATAATACTCAACTTGACTGTTTCACTTTCACATTAATTGTCAAGTGTTATTAAAATCACCTATTCATCCCATCTAAGTGATATTGCTAATCACAACAAAGGCACTGAAGAATAGAATGACCACCCTACAAGGACTTGGGAACTATTTGGCCAGAATTGAGAACGAGATGAACGCTTTGACGTGTAATGATCTAGTCGGAGCTCACTTGGACCACTCGTTCTTTTCAAATACCCCTTCTTCCTCAAAATGATTTCAAATTTTTTTACAATTTTTAGTTGGCCTGTTTCATTGTCAAATTAGTTTGTATGTTTGAAGTTTAAATACCCCTTCAGCATATATCCGCATCATATTTCTCCCCCTTTTATCATCATCACAAAAGATTGCTACAAATCAAACATTGATAATATCATAAACATTTAACAATCAGAGTATGATGCTGATGTAAATATATGCTGGAGAACATATAGTGATGTGATCTTGAATACAGGATATATTGCAAAGTACAAGGACATGATTATATGTGTAATGCAGATATGGTTCGAGGACATAGGACACTGAGCTTTTCATGTTGCAGGAAGCATCGGAGTATATTTAGAGCAAGTTAAAACTAATACTATTCGCTCTGACATATAACAGTCTTTATACATCCAACGTTTATAAGAAACTGCTTATTCTTATTGCAAATCATTTTATAGTTCTCTTATAGAAATAGTCTTGCGCTGACCGACGGTATCCAGAGTTAAGAGTATAACTTACTTGCTTATACAAGCAATTTTAATTAAGGAAAAAAATCATGAAAATCCTTAAACTATGCTCATTGTAACACATTTACCTCAAACTTTTTTGGTGACACTAAAATTCCTAAACCCGTACCTGTGTAACACTTTTACTTCAAGCTTTTTTTGTGACACCAAAATTCCCCAATTTATACCCGTACAACACATTTATCCCAAATTATTATTTTGTAACATTAAAAACTCCAAACTTGTACTAATGTAACGAATTTACACCGAATTTTAAGGTCATATGGATACAAGTTTTTGGTGTCACAATTAGAGAAAATATGTCACGTGTGTACAAGTATTGGGTTTTTTATGTCACCAAAAAAAAAAATTAGATTAAATGTGTCACAGTAGGCATAATTTAAGGTTTTTGGTGGTTTTTTTCCTTTTAATTATTTACATACAAATCTTTTCAAATCAATTATTTTGGCACCTGCATTGAAGGCTTTGTCACCATCAAAATGGGAAGATTATTGAAAAAACATCCTCCTAATATATTTAGAAGTTGACAAAACAATTCATAATTCTTTACAAGCTTAATATATGCAGCTATTGTTTATACCTCAAGCAATATCCCCATAAAATGAACTTAGATGCGCGAAGTGAAAAGATTCGAAATAACTGGAAGAACCTTCATGAACAAATTTAAAGAAATGAGAAGCTCATAAAAAAATTTAGGTACAAAGGTGAACAATCTAGAGGATCTACATCATTATCATACTTGCAGTACCTAATATGAAGTAGTTGGATATAATTGGGAAGTTTGATATAGTCAGGTGTCGCGACCTACATTTTGGGTGCACCACCTAGAGTTTAGGCTAATGGACTACTAAGTCTTAAACTTAGCTCGGGCCCTCCTAGGCTCATACTAATTCGCGACTTAGGTTCAAGTTTTTTTAACATGCAAATGGATTTTATCTAGGAGTCACCACTAATTAATTTATGGTAGGCTAGGTTGCACGGACACTCTCCGGGACCCTTCATGTCATGTCCGACACTTCGACACGTGTCCGACACGCTCCGACACGCTCCGACACGTTCCGACACGCGGTCAGCGCGTGTTGGAAAATCCGACACGCGGTCAACTGCCTTCGACACGCTCCGACACGTGACTCCGACACGCACAGGGTTATTTTTACAAATTTCACGGGGTTATTTTTACAAATTTCCAAAACTTCTGGGGTCTAAATATAAATATATGAAAAAAATAATAATAAAAGCTAAAACAAATTTCCAATACTCGTTTGAAGATGTTGGGGTGCTTGAAGTTGATGGAATCTGTTTTTTTTATTTTATTTCAGAAGAAGTGGATAATGTGGATGGATGACTTTTTGTTATTTTTTTATAATGGAATGTTGATTTTTTTTTCTTATTGTTAAATTTTAAATTTAATAGTGGAACGTGGATTACTTGTTTTTTCCTCCAAGTTTTATAGATTATTACAATGAAATGTAGTTGAATTTGTCAAATTAAAACAATGAATGATATTAACAAATGTAGGATTAATATTTTTAGTATATATTAATTCTAGGCTCTTTTTATTATTATTATTTAGTATTTATGCATTTATATATTAAAATATTTATTTAATATATAACGTGTCGGAACATGTTGAAATTCTCTACTTTTAAGAAATGACGTGTTGACGTGTCGTGTCGTGTCGCGTGTCGCGTGTCCGTGTCGGTGCAACCTAGATGGTAGGTCGATTAGACACCTAAGTAAAATAATGGGAGAATTATTTTACTCTTACGAACCAGAAATTATGGATACGGGATTTGGTTACACTAGATTTCTCTAATACCTTTTCGGTACCATTCTTTTTATTTTCAAAAATGTTTTTGCAGACAACTTGGATTTATTTTAATCTAAATCTCTATCATGCATAAGGGTGATCACACTAGTGCTCAATCATTATTAAACATTCAATGAATAGAATAAATTACATCAAAAGAAATAAACACACAAAGCAAGCAATTATTTGTTGGGTCTTCTTGAAATTAGAATTTTATCATAAAACATGCATTTTAACTACATGACCTAATTTTACTAACAAACAAATTCTAATTAAATGAACCTATTATGCAAACTAATTAACATGCACCTAATATTTTTGTATTTTTTATTGAAATTCGGAATTAATAAAAACCCTAATTAAACTATCTAAAAATGAATAATTTTCTAATTTGTTTTAGGGATTAATTTGACTTAAACCCTATCCTATCTTAGAAAACTATTTTTTAAGAAAAATAAGATCATCAAAATGTGCAAAGATTATCTAAGCCTATTTAAAAAAACTCAATCCTAATCTATTCCAAAAAATTATCTAAAGGTGCAATCCTAAAAATGCAATCCTAATTTACTAAACTAACAACTCTAATGCAAGATCTGATTTTTTATTTTTTTTATTTTTTTTTAGTGTTTTTCAAGACAAGCAATTATCAGATAAACAATATATCTAAACAATCAAGATATTCATTAAAAGAAGGATTAAAATAACTGAAAAAAATAATACGTGGTCTCACGGATTAAATTAACAATTATTTTAATCCTAAACATCACAACATGTGAGAAAGTTCAAAATAATTAAAAATTTGATCCGAATTCTTACGAGTCAAATTAATAATTATAATGATTTAATAACCGAAACACTATGAAAATGCCCAAAAATTAATATAATTAAAAAATGATCCGACATCTTACAAATCAAATTAATAATTACAATAATTTTGGGCAAAACCCTGCTGATAATGCCTACAATATTCATAATATGGAAATCACATTCCAATATTCCAATTTGAACAATAATAGTGAATCTTAAAGAAATAAATAAATAAACATAAAATAAATAAAATAAAAATAAAAATAAAAGGAAACCACCTAAGGGGGACTTGGAGAGGGGGAGCAGCAGTAGTGGGCGGCACCGGAAGGAGAGTGGCCGGCATCGGCGGTCGAGCATCCTAATTCAAAGCGCACAATCCAAATTCGGACTCAAAATTCGGACTCAATGGATGACTGACGGCGACTCGTGGTGAAGAGACTCGCATCTGTTCTCCGTTCTTCTATTAAAGAATGTGTATAACTCCACACACCTAAACTCTTTCACAATCTCCTAGCCAAAAAGTAATCCTTCTTCTTGCATGAAGTAAAATCACAAAACCCACAAATTGTCAAATCTAGACAAAATTCAAGAGAAGACAAATCCACCGCCTACCCTTATTTGGCCGAATTGTGATATTTTTTACCAGAACGGATTACTTTCTTCAAGCTCACCAATCTTTTACACCCGTGGTTTTTTCTCAACTTTGTTCCCTTTTTGAATTCGTGGGACGCCACGATTTCGTTGCTGGTCGTGGACAAAGGCACCGATAAACCTGCAAAAGAGAGCAAGACCACAAGGAATCGTCTAGGATATTAATCCCAGTGAACTCGACGGAATTGCAACGGTTCAGCAATAAACAACAACTCAGTGAAACGAGGCAAGGATCGACGTCGATGTTGAGAAGGCCAACTGAGGGACTCTTGGACTGCTGGTCACAAGTAGCTGGAGTAGATCACGATTGGTGGCGGTGCACGAAGGTCAGTCTATAACAACATTGAACCAATGATAAAACCAGCCATGAACAGAAAGTTGGTCAATGGCAAAGACACAAGAGCTGCCGGCAGGGTGCAAGAGAATGTCGACGATTCACACTCGGTGAATGACCGATGAGTTGGTGGTGCAACAGGAACAGCAGCGAGATGCGGACCCTTGGAGTGCCATAACTTGGCATAAGGGGACACTTAAGTGCCATAACTTACGAAAGTGGCACTTAAGTGCTAAAATCGGAGCAAAATGAATCACTTGAGTGCCAATCCGACCAAAACGCTGACGTGTCAATTTTCTCGGCGAAGCAAGTGCAAAACGATGTCGTTTTGATGCCGACGTAGTAAAAATTTAATATAAAAATTAATTTAGTTTAATTTAAAACTAAATTTATTTAATACATTTAAAATATATATTAAAAATTAAAAAAAAAAATTAGAAAAAGGGAGGCGGCGACGGCCGCCGCCTCCCCGCCACCGCCGGAAGAGCCAACGACGGAGGGGAGAGGGTCGGCCGGGGTCGCCGGGCCCCGACCGGGGCCGGTGACCCCGACCGCGAGCCCTCGCCCAAATTTGGCAAGGGTCGACGGCCCTTGCCCGCATCCGGCGGGGGGAAGGAGGAGGAGGGGAGGCAACCGCGGCTAAGGAGGAGGAAGAAGGAGGAGGGAGGCAGTCGGCGGCAAGGGTGGGGCCACCAACCGTCGCTAGGGCTCGGTGGCCTCGGCCGACCCTCCCCACCTTCCGACGACAACAAGGAGGCGACGGCGGCGAGGGCTCAACCCTTAGCCACCGGCTGCCTTCCTCCTCCTCCGTTTTTTTTTTTTTAATAAATATAAATTATATTATTATTTTGTTTTAAATTTAATTTAATTAATTTTTATATTATATTAAAATTCAAATTAATATTTAATTGTCACGTAAGGTGTCCCACTTTTCTTAAAATGTGGCACTTAAGTGTCCATTTGTGCCAAATTATGGCACTTGAAGCGTTCTTATGCCGCAGGCTTGGGGGTTTGCAACACGGAAGGTGGCTTATGGCTAGTTCTTGATTTGATCATTCGCCAGTCCCCTTCGAGAACTTTTTGAGTGGACGCCCCCGCTCTCTTGTCATCTCTCTCTTATCAATTGTGGCTGTGTATGGAATTGCATGGCTTCCCCTCCTTTTTATATGCAACAAAATTGAGCCCACATATGGAAGAAGCAAAACTTCCTTCTTCTTTTCGATTGCATCTCGCACGGCCAAGGCATAATCTTTACGATTTTATTTCATTTTATTTCCTTTGTCCACGCCCATCGACAATCAAAAAATATGATGTTTCTTTTATTATGTCGAAAATGCATATTACCCGAAGATTAACGCCAAATATATATATATATATATATATATATATATATATATATATATATATATATATATATATCCTATCTAAAATATTCCATCAAAACCTTCCAATTTTCAACGAAATATACCTCTCGGTATATATCATTTGAATATATAAAAGATTTACTGAATATATCAAATGCGCCTAAAATTAAATGCTATGCAATTTTATTTTATTTTTTATTTTTGGGGTAAAAATTAGCCCATTTTTTATGCAAAAATTTAGGTGTCAACACCGGGAGTAACTTTTATCTTAACTACCAAACATAGTTTGACCTTTTCTAGAAGTATTAAAATATCTCATATCGCTTGCTTACAGGATTTAGATTCTCTTTATATTCAAGTGGTCTACTTCCACTTATTAACTTAAAGTTTTGGGTAAGTATCAAAGTCGGGTTTTACATCAATTTATTTTGTGTGTGTAGCCCTAATCCGATTTGCACATGAGATGAGTATCTAAATATACTATATAAATTAAATTTAAATCTCTTGCCTTAAAAGGTTGGATAGGTACCTTGATGGCCCACATGTCAATAAGGAAGCAAATCTCTATCTCAATCTGGATATTACAGCAAGTAAAATGCTTCAAAATGAAAGGTAAGTTTGACCTTCTTTGGTAAGTATATCCTCTATATATAATATCCTTCCCTAGAAGGGTGGATAGGGATATGTTAGGCCATTAAATGGAAAGGAGCTGCGGTGTTCAACTTTCAGAATCAATAAGGAAAAATATCCAATCTCAATATGTAAATGAAGTAATTAATATGCTTTGAAATGTAAAACAACACACTTGGTAAAGTAGAAATGGTTTCGACCAAAAAAAAAAAAATACAAATGGCAAACAAATATGGCTAATCTCAATTTGTTGTTATTGATTCAACTATAATATCTCCTTATTAGATCTCTTAAATGAAAGCTTTATCGAATTTAGACAAATTTTAAGTTATCACTTCAAATTATTATTGCATCTGCACTAAAATTCTTTCAACACAATCGTTTAAAACAATTAATACGACCACCCACTCTCCCTCCCTTTCAAGTCTCTCATATATAATGTGTGAGAACTCATGCTCGCATGCATGCGTAATCACATTTTAATTTGTATGCGCGCACTTGTAAAAATACAATATGATATTTGGTCAATGTGGACTAAATGCATCTAAATTCTCGATCAATTAGACCTCCAAGGTGTATGACTACCAATAATTAAGATGGTGTCAATCTACATGATAAATGGACAATGCTGTTAGGACTAGAATTAGCACCTAGAGAGGGGTGAATAGGTGATTAAAGCGATTTTAACAATCAAATCCGATTATGAGATTAATGAATTAAAAACGGCAATCGCAGCAATTGAAAGTAATGAAAGATAAAAGGATAAGGGATAGAGAATCAAGACTCTAGATTTATAGTGGTTCAGCTTATATCAAGCCTACGTCCACTCTCCCGCACGGACAGCCCTTCTGGCTGGATTTCACTAAGAATCAAAAAGAGTATTACAGTCTCACGCTCTTGAGTCCACAATGTAGAACTTCTACTACACTTCCTCAAGGTCTCACAACTCTATGATCACTCTTTTGATTACATGTATTGCTCGAAGAATAAGATCACAATCGAAATATGGAGGTTCGGACTTTGGAATTCTTCTATCCAAGACACTTCAACAACTCGAGCGTCTCTCTTTATACACTTCTTCATGCCTTCATTACCGTTGGCACCTTCCAAAGAAGTTCTTCCAATCAACCCGTTGGACAGAATCAATTTGGAGAGATCTCGAGCTCTTTAAGGTAAGTGTAGATAGCCCATCAATCTGCTCGCCCATACAATCGGGATCTTGGTTTCCATAAGTTGAACTTTCCAAATAAGTTGCGAATCTTAGAGAATCTATATCAATTCGGATACGAATGTAAGATCGTGTAGTGCTGAATCCAGTAGAAAGATATTCCTCAGCCATTGAGATAAGAACTATATAGAATCAGAATAGAAAATTTTATCTTGTCGGTCTGGAAACTGTCCATGAAAGTAGACTTTGAAACTTGAGTCTTGTTGACGTCAGACTTTGATCTTCAGACTTTGCCGTAGAGTACGCAAGTCTTCGACCGCACTAAGAGAAATGTTTTGTCAACTTCAAAACCTTTGAGGAGAATTTATCCAACAATCTCCCCCTTTTTGATGGTGACAAAACTTTCCCGCAGATTTGAACACTATTGCCCCGCAAAACAACTTTTAAGCTTGCAAAGATATCATTAGAATAAAAATAGTATAAGATGTCCCGTACGCGGATGTCCCATGTACACGACTTACCCCTGCGTACACAGATCTGCATCCACGGGAACCTCATTAGTCGTGCGAGACTTTACTATCTATATCTACTTTTAACAGCTTAAAGTAATGCAGTAGTAAGAAATCATTCAAAAACTCAAGATAAAGTCAAAATGTCAATCATAAACAAACCAATAAATCCAAAAATAGAGATGAAAGTTTAAGGTTTGGGGTTTGGGTTTGAATAGAGTGAAAATCTGCTGCAAAGTCTTCTCCCCCTTTTTGTCGCATTAAAAGTAAGAAAATCAAGGAGCACGAGGAACGCGAACAAGTTGAAAGTCCTCCATAGACTTGACAGTTCCTTCCACTTTCCTTAAGTCTTCTTGAAGTTCGAGAGAGCAAAGGCCTTTTGTTTGTGTCTTGAACCTTACTTTGAACATCTTTCGGTGATCATGTAAGGAGATGAACATAGCATGATTCTCATTCTGGATAGTCTCGAAAGTCACACCCCATAGCATAGATTTGGCCTTTGAGCTCCAATATGATGTCAAGCAACCTTCAAATCTCTGAATTGTCGGGCCTACGTGTGCTTGCGTCAACTCGGTCTGATGGTGGAGTCAAGCCGGTGTGAATGTTAGAAGGAAGATCAATGTTTGGAGATGAAGCCTCTCCTCGGGATGATGAGCGGCATAAACATCTTCGGCATCGGGTGATGATCTGCTCACACTTGCACTTGTAAATGTCGGGAAAAGAGGAGTGCTTTCTCTTTGGATATCTCCCCCGTTTCCATGCCTTCGGAGGGGAGAAGAACTCTTCTTTCGAGGAGTCTCCTCGGTGACAAGATTGTGCTTGATCCTCCTTTTACGCTAGAGAATCTGTCTTGGCTTGTGAGTCTGGGTTTTATCTTTGAGAGTCCGTCCCGGCCGACTCTTCCTCTTCATCTTTCTCTTCCTCTTTCTCTTCTTTCTCTTTCTCTTCCTCTTCCTCTTTATGTTCTTCCTCTTTTTCTTTCTCTTTCTCTTCTTCTTCTTTCTCTTCTTTCTCTTCTTCTTTCTCGTCTCTTCTTCCTTTTGCAAGGATTCCTCTTCTGGTTTCCTTTCTCGGTTTCTTCGCAAAATTTGTTGTCGGGAACAACGATACGGGGCAGAGTACGAGAAACAAAGGCTGAGATAGGCATATCATCCTCATCATCTTCATCTTCCCGGATGATTGCCCGCCTCTTCTTGATAGGACCAAAGGACAGGTTCCTTTCCTTTCCTTTTTGCCGAAGAAGAGTCTGGTTTGATCTTCACATGGGTTTTTCTTTGAACTGCTCCGACTTCTTCTTGAGTTCCTTGACGCATCTTTGTTATCATCCTCGGTCCAGATGACCATTCGACCAATAGTCTTCACGAGAGAATGTGGGGAGGCTGGATGTTCGATGTCCGAAAAGTCTTGTAATGAGAGCAGCATAAGGGAGTTGTCCCTTGTCCTTTGCCATCGACACGTACATGTGAAACATGATAGTGTGTGGCGAGAGAGAAATTAATGCCAACCTTGATTGCAAACATCAACTTTGCCTCGGAGATGGATACATCTTGTCTTTGATGTTGATTTTGGTCTAAGACAGTTGATCACAATCTTGTGAAGCAGAATATTTGTTGCATTCATTCGGTAGGATAGACGACCTTCGCAATTCGGTCTCTTGCAAGCTCCATGGTTGCATGACTCACGTTACGAAAATTGATTGGAAAGCACCTCTTTCCACACCACTACGTCTCCGCGAGTGTCTGTATCAACAACATATTCTCATCTCGTACGCTAAATGAAAAGCTGTTCGCATCAAGGAAAGGCAGAGATTAGAGTAGAAATATGCGGTCAATTCGTAAATGAGCCACATCACATTCGGTGCAAAAACTTGTGCAGTTGAAGTTTCTCAAACTTCTCTCGAGATTAATGCTCAGTAAATCCAGAAAATCAAAGTCCACCGTTCGTGGATTTATCACCTCCTCGGCGGTTTCTCATACTTCTTCCCGTGTCCATCGATCGAAACAGTTCATCCTTCTTTCCTCGAAGGTTTGCAGCAACACCCATCCAAGGTTTAAAATGTAAAAACATTTTCTCATCATCATCATCCTTTCCTCTCGGTTGATTAAAACTACCAAACCTAGGGTCACTGGGAAAGTTTGCAAAAACTTTCGCCGTCGTTCCCAGAGAACAACGCCCGATCTTTCCATCACGGTAAGAAAGTGCGTCTCATTTCTATAACCTTTTTCTTTCGAAATTCATCGATGAAGGTCATTGCACCCACCTTCCTTCAATGCGAGTAAAGCCTATAAACAAAAGCAGGCTTGAGTGATCTTACCGGTTCAACATTTTCAAGCACTTCTTACGCTTGTTGAGGGCGACTATCATGAGGTCTAGTTGAGGAGGAACGCTGTTGAGATCGTTGAGGAGACCGTTCGTTGGAAAGTCGCTTTCTTACGTAAGATCGAAGTGCGTAGGCCCCTCTCCGAGCCCCGTGGTCCCCCGCTTGCAAGCCTTGATGATTTTCTTTGGTGAGACATTGTCGCTTGTCTTTGGAGAAACTTTCTCACTTGTGTCGCAAGAAAGTTAAAAACTTGAGCAGTAGAAATCGAGGAGAGAAAATTCCAGAGAGTGAAAAGCTTTGAACTAGGGTTTCTGGGTAAAGTTTAAAACGAAGAAGAGGAAGAAGTATAAAAGGAAATCGAATCGTGGTAAGCGAATCGACGCAATATAAATTCCTTTTGAAAAATAACTGCCTTAATAAACATGATTATCCATAAATAAACGAGGCAAACTTACCTTTTCGAGATAAAAGTTTAAGTAAATGTACTTACGGTCGTGTCGATTGGTATTCTCGGTCTATACCCTTTTGAGTCGATACTCCGTCGACTTTAAGATTCTCGAGTCCGAGCTTCATCAATCTTCAAGAGATACAATATTGAGTCTTGAGCGAATAGACTCAAATAAGCTTTTCTCCGGTGGCTTTGTGAAGATGTCTCGCGTTGATTCTTCGAGTCAATGAATTGTATCAAGACTTCTTTGTTCTCCGACATGATCTCTTATAAAATGATGTCGAATCTCAATATGTTTGGCTCTTGAATGTAGGATAGGATTCTTTGTAAGATTGATTGCGCGCTGGTATTGTCACATCGATCTCTCGTGCAAGAGTCTTCAATACCAAAGTCTCGTAGTTGTTGTTTTATCCAAAGTATTTGAGAACAGCAACTTCCAAGTGCTACGTATTCTCGTTTGTTGAAAGAGCCACGGTACTTTGTTTTCTTGAAAACCAAGATACCACCCCGTTGCCAAGTAATTGACAAGTTCTGAGGTGCTTTTTCTTTCAACTCTACAGCCCACTGCAAGATCTCGCCTCGAATAACCAAGAAGGGTAAAGTCTCCTTCTTTGGGATACCATAGACCAATTTTAGCAGTAGTTGCAACGTATTTAATGATACGTTTAGCAGCACTTAAATGTGATTCCTTAGGATCGATTGAAACCTAGCACATATGCAAACACTAAATAATATGTCGTCTAAATGCGGTAAGATAAAGAAGTGAACCAATGATACTCCTGTATAATTTTTGGTCGACTTTCTTCCCCGCTTCGTCTTTGTCTATCTTCAAAGCACTTGACATTGGTATGTCGGTCTTTTTGCAATTCTCAGGACCGAACTTTTTAACAAGTTCTTTTGCATATTTCTCTTGATGAATGAAGATTCCTTCTTTAAGTTGTTTCACTTGTAGACCAAGGAAGAAGGATAGTTCACCCATCATGCTCATCTCAAATTCATCCCGCATAGACTTAGAAAATTTCTTGCACAAAGTCTCATTAGATGATCCGAATATAATGTCATCAACATAAATCGAACGAGTAGAAAGCTTTTGCCTTCCTTTTTAACAAACAGAGTAGTGTCTACCTTTCCTTTAGAGAAACCACTTTGAATTAAAAAAATTACTTAACCTTTCATACCAAGCTCGAGGAGCTTGTTTTAATCCATATAAAGCTTTCTTCAGTCTGAACACTGAGTCTGGTTTCTTTGAGTCTTCAAATCCGGAGGTTGTTCCACATAGACTTCTTCTTGAATAAATCCATTCGGAATGCGCTTTTGACGTCCATTTGAAATAACCTGAAATTATTATAACATGCAAAAGCAAGTAGTAATCGATTGCTTCTAACCTTGCTACCGGAGCATAAGTCTTATCATAGTCTATCCCTTCTTCTTGCGTGTATCCTTTAGCCACGAGTCTTGCTTTGTTTCTTGTCACTTTGCCTTTTTCATCAACTTTGTTCCTGAAAACCCATTTAGTTCCAATAACAGATTTACCTTTTGGTTTAGGAGTTAATTCCCAAACGTCGTTGATACTGAATTGTCTGAGTTCTTCTTGCATTGCTTCAATCCAGCTTTCATCGCTAAGGCTTCTTCAATGTTTTTGGGTTCTATTTCATAAATAAGTGCAACCGCACTAGACTCTTCTCGCCTTTTGGATCTTGTACGAATTCCCTCATTAATGTTCCCAATAATGAGTTCTTCGGGATGACTGGACTTGTGTTTCGATTCTTGGATGGTCGATGGGTTGTTGATCATTTTCTTGAGTTGAATCTCCATCGACAACTTGTTGTACCGCATCTGGATTTTGGACTGCTTTATGAGAGATAGATCTAGCGAAACCGGAACAGTCCCGATTCTTGCCCGTATTGGCTGAACTTGTGGAGAGTCTTGAAATTTGACGTTCATTGATTCTTCCACGCCCGAGTCTTCTTGTTGAATACTCTATAGGCTTTGCTCGCAGTTGAGTAACCAAGAAAGAATCCTTCATCTGATTTTTCTTCAAACTTACCAACTCGATCATTTACATTCTTCGAATAAAGCATTTACAACCAAATACTTGAAAATAAGAAACAGTTGGTTTCTTTTCTTTGAAAATTTCATAAGGAGTTTTCTCAAGAATTGGTCTTAAAAATACTCGTTAATAATATAACAAGCGGTTAAAAACTTCAGCCCAAAACCTTGAAGAAATATTACTTTCAATTAAAAGAGTTCTTGCCATTTCTTGTAAAGACCTATTCTTCCTTTCCACAACCCCATTCGTTCGGTGTGTATGGAGAGGAGAATTTGTGCTGAATACCAGAGTCATCACGAATTTAGTAAAGTCTTGATTTTCAAACTCACCTCCATGGTCTGTACGAATACTTGAGATAGTGTAACCTTTCTCATTCTGCACCTTCTTAGCAAACTTTGAAAAGAGAGAGAAAGTTTCGGACTTACTTGAAAGAAAGTAGACCCAAGTAAATCGTGAATAATCATCCACTATTACTAGGCGAACCTTTTTCCACCAATGCTTCGTTCTAGTAGGTCCAAATAAGTCCATATGCGAAGGCTGCGGTACACGATTAGTAGAAACTTTACTTATTGGTTTGTAAGAGTTTCTAACCCGTTTGCCCAAGACGCATGGTGTGCATAGATCGACTTTGAATAATTGAGAATAGGCAATCCTCGAACAAGTTTCTTGGAGGAGATCTTGCTGATTTGCTTCATATTGATATGGCCAAGTTTTCTGTGCCATAGATTAGCTTCATCTTGTACGATATCAAGCACCGTGATCTTTCATGATTTACATCCGGAAGATAGATATTTCCATGTCTTCGTCCGTGCAAAGGATTGAGTAGAATCTTTACTGATTCCTGAGCACTTTCTTTCTTGGAAATTGATCTTGAATCCAGTATCACACAACTGGCTTATGCTGAGCAAGTTGTAATTTAATCCTTCAACTAAGGAAACATTCTTGATTGACAGACTTCCAATCTTGACTGTTCCACGACCAATGATTCTTCCTTTGTTGTTACCTCCAAAGGAAACTTTTCCTCCGTCTTTCTGGTCAAGTGTTATGAAGCAACTTAAATCTCCTGTCATATGTCTTGAGCAGCCACTATCTAGATACCATTTAATCTTCTTTTTGATAGTGACCTCGAGTTCACTGTCTGAGTCTGTATCTGAATCAGGGTCTGAGTCTGAATCAGATTTTGCCATTAGACAGATATTGGCATAGTCGTCATCACTTTCTTCACATTCGCATCACTCCGTCTCTCGCTTTGAGTGCCTTCCCGTATTTCTCGGTCTTTCCTTTTCTCTTCTTTAACGAGAGGACAGTTGGGTCGATGTGTCCCTTTTCTTGCATTCAAAGCAAGTCACTTCTTTGTTAGAGTCATCTTCCTCTCGTTGATTTGTTCTGAAATCTTTGTGAGCTCTGTTTCTTCCAGTTGAATTTTCTTCCTTTTCTATTCAACTTTCGAATCTCTTTATCATAAGTGCCGCTCTTCATCATCTAGATCTTCTTCGAATCCGTAGCATCGAATAGTCATTAGACTTTAAGGCAATTGATTTCTTACCTTTTGAATCTTCCTCTTCGTTGGTTTGCTCTACTTCATAAGATTGAAGAGTCCCAACCAATTCGTCTACGAGAGTGGAGCAATCCTCGTGTCTCTTATTGAGGTTTTTATGTGATTCCGTCTTTAGAGAGTCCTCGTAGGAGTTTGTTGACCTTCATATGTCCCGAGATTGGATGTCCCCGATATTCAAGACCATTCACAATTTCGAAAAGCGACTAAACATGTCGGTTATTGATTCTCCCGATCTCATCTTAAAGACTTCATATTGTCCCAAAAGAATGTTGATCCTTGTCTCTTTCACTCGATCTGTTCCTTCATAGGTAATGTGAAGCCTATCCCGACTTCTTTTGCTGTATCACAAGAAGATATTCTGTTATACTCGGTAGGAGATAAAGCACAATATAAGGAGTAAATGGCTTTAGCGTCAAGAGTCTCTCTTGGTGATTTCTTCTTGAGTCATTGGAGTGGGATCGGAACTTCTTTTCCTCTCTCGGATCCACGATCTTTGCAGCGGGAATGATTCCTTTGTCTACCACTTCCCATTCCAAAGGATCTTTCAATCTTAGGAATGCTTTCATCTTGTTCTTCCATATGTTTGTAGTCTTTTCCATCAAAGTATGGAGTGCAGTATTGCTTTGACCTTCGACCAACCCCGTAGGTAACATACTAGCCATAGATCTTTTACTCGAAGTAAAGACACTTCTTATAAACGAGTACACGAGGCTCGATACCAATTGTTAGGACTAGAATTAGCACCTAGAGGGGGTGAATAGGTGATTAAAGCGATTTTAACAATCAAATCCGATTATGAGATTAATGAATTAAAAACAGCAATCGCAGCAATTGAAAGTAATGAAAGATAAAAGGATAAGGGATAGAGAATCAAGACTCTAGATTTATAGTGGTTCGGCTTATATCAAGCCTACGTCCACTCTCCCCGCACGGACAGCCCTTACCGGCTGGATTTCACTAAGAATCAAAAGAGTATTACAGTCTCACGCTCTTGAGTCCACAATGTAGAACTTCTACTACACTTCCTCAAGGTCTCACAACTCTATGATCACTCTTTTGATTACATGTATTGCTCGAAGAATAAGATCACAATCGAAATATGGAGGTTCAGACTTTGGAATTCTTCTATCCAACACACTTCAACAACTCGAGCGTCTCTCTTTATACGCTTCTTCATGCCTTCATTACCATTGGCACCTTCCAAAGAAGTTCTTCCAATCAACCCGTTGGACAAAATCAATTTGGAGAGATCTCGAGCTCTTTAAGGTAAGTGTAGATAGCCCATCAATCCCTGCCGCCCATACAATCGGGATCTTGGTTTCCATAAGTTGAACTTTCCAAATAAGTTGCGAATCTTAGAGAATCTATATCAATTCGGATACGAATGTAAGATCGTGTAGTGCTTGAATCCAGTAGAAAGATATTCCTCAGCCATTGAGATAAGAACTATATAGAATTAGAATAGAAAATTTTATCTTGTCGGTCTGGAAACTGTCCATGAGAGTAGACTTTGAAACTTGAGTCTTGTTGACGTCAGACTTTGATCTTCAGACTTTGCCAGTAGAGTCTGCAAGTCTTCAGACCAGACTAAGAGAAATGTTTTGTCAACTTCAAAACCTTTGAGGAGAATTTATCCAACAAATGCAACATCAACTCGTGCATATGCTTATAAGCCTATGTGAGCAAATGTAGTCTGACTGAAAATGGACATTCTCATGGGTAAAAGGAAAAAGGTTCAACGCCTGTAGCGATTAGGGTGAGCGTGGTTCCCGAGTAGAACCGGGAACCGGAGAACCGAACCGGAGGTTCCGGTTCGGTTCCCGGTTCTAAAGGGACCGGTTCCGGTTCCCGGTTCCCTTTTTCTGGGAACCGGCGGTTCCAGTTCCGGTTCCGGTTCCTATGGGAAAAGAACCGGAACCGGAACCGGTTAGGGTTCCAAAGCCCCAAATCAAAAAAGCCTCGACTCAAGCCTTCGGTTCATTTCACGCTTTCATGGTTCTCTCAGTCTCTCCCATCCTCTGCCTCCTTTGCCTCGCCCTCGACGCCACCGCCGACGTTGCTCGCCCTCGACACCACCGCCGACGTTGCTCGCCCGACGCCGCCGCCGACGCCGTTGGACGCCCGGTCGCCCAGCGCTCGCCTCACCCTTGCCTCCCTCGACGCCGTCACCCCTCTCTCGCCTTGCCGCTCAGCCTCCGCCGGACGCCGATCATCCCGCTGCTGGACGCCAGTCAGCCCGCGCTCGCGCCGCCCTTGATTTCAAATGCGAATGCAACAGAAATAGCGAGAGAGAGAGAGAGCTGCATAACTTTCCTAAGAAAAAAACATGGTGGTGTAAGAGATGGTGAAATCTATGGTAGCGGCGACGGCTGCGACTGCCGACGACCAGAAGAACCCTGTCACCGCGAACCCTAACCCTAATTCGAAGGGCATTGCAAGCAGTGGCGACCTGGAGCTGTAGGAGGGAGAGATTGCGGGCGAAGAGGACTTAGCCGAGCAGTCGGCGAAGGAGGAGCCCAAGGCGGACCGGCCGCATCCCCTTGAGCACTCATGGACTTTATGGTTCGATAATCTTGCCACAAAATCGAAGCAGATGGCTTAGGGTGCCTCCATGTGCCCGATCTACACTTTCTCTACCATCGAAGAATTATGGAGGTAAAAAAATTTTACGTTTTTCTCTCAAAATTTGGGAACCCAGCTCTAGAGTCGATTGAGTTGTGGTTGGGTTGTTCTCTTTTCTGGTGATTCTTGTTATCATTGTGTCATGGCTGATGGGTTTGATGGTGTTCCAATTTTGTTCTCGCCGAAAGCAAAGTTTTATGGTTAGGGAGAATTAGTTGCTCTGCCATTATGGTTTTGAGGAGTGTCTGTAGAGGATTGTGGCTGATTCTGAATGCACCGACCTCTGATAGAGAATCCACGTTTCATTGTACAATATATTTGTTCATGTGTCCATTGATGTCTTGTCTTCTTCGTGATCAACATGAACAATGGAAGTGACCTATAGTAAATGCATCTCGAAGGTACTTTTAATTGTCTTAATTCAGCAAGTCATGTTTCAATTTATTATTTGTGTACTTGTCTTAATCTAATTTGTCTCATTCTTTTGGTCCTCTGGTGGTCTGGTGGTGTTCAAGTGTGAAAGTTTTTTGTTGCCAATTGCCTCGTGACAATTCCTAATACTTAAGTGAACCCCCACGACATGATGGGAGTGACAAACCTTTAGAGAGTGAAGGTAGCTTTTTATGTCTTTTCCTAGTCAGTTATGTTATGATTTTTGTCTTTGGAAGTGGATGGAATACTTTATGACAGTGCACATACATTTGAGCAGATGAATATGCTATCCTCTGCTTTTTTTTATCGGTTTATACTTTATGACAGTGCACATACAATGACTTGGTTCTGTTGTTGTCTTTAAGGGCCTAATTTCAAAGATTGAACTCATAGATGGGCTTTTGACTACTTGTTTTGTTGTGTTAGTCTCTCAGTAATTATGGTATTAATCCTTCTCTTTTTGGCCAAAATGTATTGTTGTTACGCAACTCCACTTTGTAACTGGTGTGGAACATGGAAAGGAGATAAAATTTGTGGTAGCTGCAGAGAAGCACAATACTGCTCTGAAAAATATCAAGTTCTAGGTTATTCAACTCCTTATACACATTCCCCGTCAGTCTGATATTTTCCGTGACACTTTTTGTTTTTCACCTGCAGGCCATGCATTGGCGCTCAGGTGTGCCAAAATAGTAGTAGAAATGCAGGAAACTCATCAGCAGAAGACCACAAATGTGAGCAACTATTTTAGACTTTGGATAAAGTATACCAGTATTGCAGGGAAGGCGCTGGTATATGTGCCTCTTAGGTCTCATGAATTTTCCTTTTTCACATGCACAGCTCTGTTCTTTCTGTCATGTTGGCATGGTAGAGGTCCTATAGGAGTATTTTGAACATGCCTTAGTAAGTACGCTGCCAGAGATATATGTAGTCATTTAGCTGTGATGATTTCAGTCTGTGGTCTTATGCTTGAAGTTGCAGTTCTGTCCTTTTTGTCATGTTGGTATAGTAAAGGTCCTTTCAAAGTAATTTAAACATGCCGTAGTACGTAGACTGCCAGAGATATATCTAGTCACTTAGCTCTGATGATTTGGGTCTGTAGTCTTATGCTTGAAGTTGAAATTGAACTTGGCATCATGTATTAACTTCCAGTATTTTTTTTTCTGTACTTTTAAATGTTAACTTCTCTATGGTGTAATTCTGCAAACAGTTGCAAGCAGGAGTCTATGACCCGAACACAAGATCGTCTATGAGGATGAGGCTAAATATGATGATGTGTTTGCTGATTTGGATAATACCAATTGTCTGGTATCCAAAAACCAAATGGATGACTCAATAAATTCACTTATTGAGAGTTTCCAGGCCTTGATTGCAATCATTGCTAGCTTGGAAATCATCCACGTGGGATTTGGAATTTTTTTAGGTATGCTGTGTTCTTTTTCCCTACTCTTAACCTTTGTACCATGAAAGCAGAAGAATTCAATGACATACTTGATGGAACACTGCTGATCTTTTACAGGCAGAAAGGGTTCCTGATGGATTCGTGCTCAATGTTGTGCGAAGGGAGGACTTGGCATCGCCAAATAGAAGTGGGGACTACAGTTGTGAAGTCCCCAAATGCTTGCAACTGGATTCGCCGGAGAAGGAGATAGATGTGAGTTCGACATCCGAATTTTTTTAGGTATGATGTTGGTACCTTTTTTTTTTTTTTAATTTGATATAGCAAAACTAAGTTTGCTTGTAAACTTAAGAGTGGTTTGGAATATCACAATGCTGGCTTATAACATCGACACACTTTTTTCCTTATGATCTTACCCAATGGCGGGACTGAGCAATTGTTCATACTTTACCCTGAAAATGAAACAAAAAAAAAATGAGCCCAAAAAAAAAAAAAAAGGAACCTGTAGGAACCTGGAACCGACCCCGGAACCTATGACAGGGTAGGTTCCAGGTTCTTGGTTCTGACGGGTAAGTTCCAGGTTCCAAAAAATGAGGAACCTGTACCCGAGGGTAGGTTTCAGGTTCCATACAGAACCTGTAAAGAACCGGGAACCGCTCACCCCTAGTAGCGATGGTGAGGTTCTGACGAGACCGTCGATGGTACAAAGTTAAATGTTAGTTCACCATCACCTCATTTGATAAGTTCACTCTCAATCTCCCTTTCCTTTTTGTTAAGATCAAAACCTATAAGTCTACCATTTGCAAACTTGTTAATGTCCCATTTAAGAGCTTCAAAAATCTCTAGAAAAATGTGACACTATAAGTATCATAACTTTTGTGGGAAACTTATTAGAGTATCATAATTTTTTTTCAATCACTTGAGTACTATTATTTCCAAAAGAACATTCACTTAAATGTCATAACTTTTAATTGATGACTTGTGTGTCATAACTTTTCAAAAACATTTACTTAAGTGCCAAAAATCAAACATGAGCATTGTACGAAAGTTATTGCACTTGTAACATGCTTAATCTCAATTAACGACTAAGTACGAAAGTTATTGCACTTGTCATTACAATCCATTTACCACAATTTTTATTTAGGCACATGACAAATATGTCATTCATAAAATAAAAACTCAAACTAGTAATTCCAAATTATACACTCATCATCGAACGCCATAGAATATCGTAGAATCATGAGAAAACATAAACTAGGAAAAACCAAAAAACTTATTTTAGGTTCTACATTCCACATATCTAGAAACTGAAACATATCCATTGAGATAAATTCCCCAAATTTTGAAATCTGAAACCCACTCTATATATCCTAAAACCTGGATTAGATAGGTTTTATTTGATCCAATTTTCAATTCCAAGTTCTATCTTGAAACTATGCTGACCCATAACCATCTTATCATGTTTTAGGAAACTTTTCATATAAATGTCTTCCAATTTATGCATACTATTATAATTGAACTCTCACCGAAATTTAGTGCTAGAAATAACGAAAGTTAGTCAAAAAAATGGGAAGTTATAAGGAAATTAAACCACAAATTCTTGATCATAATAATAAGTCATACAATTAATTGTCAATCATAACGATTGGCGATCTGAATCGACTATACACATCTTTCAACATAAATCCTTTTTTTTTTTTTGGGTCGAATTCCAATGTAGATCTTACATGCCCTAATAGTTGCGATGTTATCTAGCCCGTAGATTCGGCTCATGTAAATATTTTCCTAACGTGGCGATGGTATCTAACTTATGGATACGGTCTATGTAAGTATTTTTCCTGACATGGGGGCGGCGAACCAAGCAAGAGTGCCACGTGAGATCGGTGGGCCACGAAAATTTAGGCAGGTGTGAGCCCACAGGAAGCCACTAGAGTGTGGCGCCCACACAGGCGCTACAAATACGCTCTCACTGTAGACCCGAGAAGACCAGAATCCACATCCTCCTTGAACTCAGTAAACAATTGAGACTGAAACAAGCTTTGGTCTCCCCCTCTCTCTCTCTCTCTTTCTCTCTCTCTCCGACCACAGCGCATAATCAAATTCACCAAAACCCCAGAAAGAAAAATCCAAAAGGCAAAGAAAAAAATAAAAATAAAAATAAAAAAAGAAGAAGAAGAAGCCATCTTCATCCTTGAGATCTCTCTGACCAGTCAGCACTCAGTACCCTCCAAAACCCTAAACTTTCCTAACAATGGGCTCCATTGTCTCCCCTCAAGACTTCGCTTCCTCTGACCAGAATTCTCCCCCCACCCCCGCCGCCGCCGCTGTCGATGCTCCGCCACCGAAGCCCCACCGGCAGGTGGCCCTCTCCCGGAAAAGCGCAACCGCTCCTGCCAGGGACCGGCACACCAAGGTGAACGGCCGGGGGCGCCGGATACGGATCCCGGCGCTCTGCGCGGCCCGGATCTTCCAGCTGACCCGGGAGCTCGGCCACCGCTCCGACGGCGAGACCATCGAGTGGCTCCTCCGCTGCGCCGAGCCCTCCATAATCGCGGCCACCGGCTACGGCAGCATGCCCGCGGACCCCATCACCACCACCGTGGGGGCGCTCCCTCAGTCCTCCAAGTCCGCATCAGCCCCGTGCCCGGCCCAGCCGCTGGCGCTGGCTCCCCCGGCGGCAGGCCACGGGGCGTTCCCGATCCCGCCGCCGCCGGACTGCCGGCTGGACCTGAGCCAGCCGAACGGGTTCGACTTCTCGGCGGGGGGCGGCGGGACCAACGGGTACCGCCATATGCCCTTCACAGCGCTGCTGCTGCAGCCGACGGCGACGGAGGAGGCGGAGGAGAGGCAGCAGAGGGAGATTCTTGGTTGAGAGAAAGATAGGGTATTTGAGTTAGTGTCTTTTCTGGTAAAGAATATATGACATGGTATATGTCTTCTTCGCACTCAATGTGTATTTCTTCTTCTCTTTGGAGACAGGGCGCTTAAATTAGAGCATGAAGAAGATGCACAATGTTAGGAGTTGAATCGTTAAATGTATTAATTGAAAAGGAAATTTGAGAAATGTGGGGACCTTCGTTTGATATGCAATTGCGTGACATGGTTTTTGGATTTACAGTGTGCATACGGGGTGTTGACCGCATAGGTCCACGAGAGAGAGTGACTGAGTCAAAAGACACGAAGAAAAAACACGACAATGAGATTTGAACCGGACCCACACCCACAGTGGGACCATGTCCTGTCGGGGGACATGAAGGGCTCGAGTGAAACAAATCCAGTGGAGATTCAGGGCGCCTGATTCTTGCACGATTTTTTCAGATAAAGCTCGTTTCCTTTGCTAAATGTCGCACCGGAAGAACTGTTATTTGGATTAAATCAAATTTACATCGGTCGTTCACGGCACCATGCGAGATTCACAAGAAATTAAAGGATCCCGGGGAAAAAGTTTGATTCTCGCTTGCACGAATTGATGATGCCCCCCTCCCCCTACAGGGACGGCGTGGCCTGAGCTCCTGAGCAGAGCCGTTTCGGCTTTGACCTTGGACTGTAGTGCAGAAACTGCTGCATCGGCATCGTTGTTTAGTGGCCGGTTCGGTATCAGATCCAGGACGGTTTCGCCCGGTTGTGCCTCGGTTTCACTTTTGCTCACATTACTATTCATTCGACTTCTTCGATTTCATTTGAGAATTGAGTGATATCCACGAGAGTAAAAGAACGCACCGTAAAGACGAGGAGTGGACACGGTCGATTGACTAGAACACGGTATACATATGCATGGAAGGTGATTCTATCTATTTCGATCAACGCATCTGAGATTATATACTAGTGTCGATGCAAACTCGCCCTTCATGGCCAACTCTCCCATGTTGAAACAACGATTGCTTTCCACAAGCTGTTCATATGTTTACAATCCAAACAACCACCTATAGCATAATATCAATAGGTAAAGCCAGAAGACGGAAACGACACGGCTCTCAGACGTGATGTTCTCTCATCTGCTCTCCCCTTGTGCAGCTCTTCACGAACGCGCAAATTAAGAGGATCAGGTTACACGCCATAAAAGCATGAGAGCAATAAGGATTTTCAACGCCCGTACAAAAGGCCAATCAGGAAATCTGACAATAGTTCTTAGAGCTGATAGTGGAAGTACTCAGCATCAATGAAGCGTGGAGGATTCTTAAGCAGCAGGTTACAGGACTCGTTTCTGATAAGTTTATGCCATAGCCCCCATCACAACAACTATAGCTGATCTACATGTTACAATACAGAGTAGCATTGATTGTTCAACATGTCAAACATGTCATCACGGGCAAATCTGTTTTAGAATTTACGACCGCATTTGTTGAGATATACCACCTCTGTTTGAACATAAAAACAGCCAAAAAAACCTCCCGTTTCTGAATGTCTTATTCTTCCAGAATGTTGAAAAAATATACATGGTTGAATTTTTTCCACATTAGATATGAATGCCATCGGCATGCAGTATGAGAAAAATGCATGCCAATCAGCAAATGAAGGCAGAACATACCATACTGGACTTATGGGTTTACCAATTAAACGGAACTCTCCGCCACCAACCCCCCTTCTTCTTCCCACAATGCGAGGCGGGAATATCTGAATCTTAATTGGAAAAGGAACTATATCACTTAAATGGTGAAATGATAAAACACACAAAGAGAGCATGCATAATTCAGAAACTTGGTAAAGTTCTTTGAGATGTTAAGCTATATCAAGATAATCTACAAGTTTATTAAAGAATCTAAAGACCATTAACTTCTCATGAAAACTAAATTGAGCCTCATCTTTAGTCGTAGCCTACCTGTTGGGTAAATTGAGTTGTAATGCACCTCTGCCCAGAAGCTTAGGTATAGGTCTGCAAGACAAAGAGCAACTTATTAAAATTTGTCCATGATTGTTGGCATGTATCGACAAGTAGGTCATTAAAGTTCATCCTCCTGTGAGCGACATGATACGCACACAGGCACACGCACAAACACACATGGACAAAAAAATTTTCAAGAAATGATTCTCAAGGATAACATTCTAAGCTTGTATCAACTGGAACAAGACCCACAATGCATCATACGCTATTGGCAATATTAAAACATGAAAAGAACACAGACATTGCTCTGAGATGGACACAGAAGTTGTAATAACTCAAATTTATATTAGGCTTGAAAGAATAAATCAACTTGAAGTATCTCTGTCTAAAAGCAGGTATGAAAGAATGATTATAAAATTAATAGAGGCAAGTTTCTTTCCAGATGGATGCAAATTACCTTGCTTTGGTTTCTGACCATTAGGAAGAATCTCGATGGTACATGTATCCTTGAATGAAGTGACCACAAATATTCTCGCGGCATACTGCATTGAAATATGAAATCAGCATCAGTCATATTAAAAATGAAAAAATAAATATCAGTTATATTAGAATCTTCAGGTCTTAATATTTTACATAATGCAGTACATTTAAGTTTTCAAATTCTTTCCCATTGAATGAACAATGACTAAATGAGTGTATTGCCAGCAAAAGCCTCATATCAATCTTGGGGTCTGTCTTCTGAGAGAAAGTTGTTCAGACCACAAGTCACTCCAGTTGCCCTAATAGGTAATGTCAAATATGATGACCACAGTCTAAATCAAGAAAAACAGACTATTGGAAAAGACCATGTACAAATGACGGAAGATACTGTCTGTTGCTTAAGTCATAGAAATAGATTTATTTAAAAGCTTTTGCAGATGGCAGTTACCATGCAATGTAAATTATAAAAAATGCAACCAGGCAATTATCCACAGTTGTGACTGATGCAAATGCAGGATCATGCACCGGTCCCTGTAGGACCTACAGGGAGCACACGTGCAAAACATTCCAGTTTCCACACTTATGTCAAACATGCCCTTAAGAAGTATTCACTCAAGATGCATACTAGCATAGAATCTAAGGCAATGCTGCTGATTGCCGACGTGCATCTTGAACCAATAAAATTATTACCAGAATAAAAACTCACAAGGTAATTGAAAAAGACATGAAAGAGACATACCCAATCTGCAGCAGCCTGCAAAGTGACATGATCACCCCACTCCCCATTGCTGTGTCATTCATGCAAATAAATGAATCAAAAGACATGTAAATATTCTGATAGCAACCACTGAATGATATACAAGCACTTAAATAATGAAAATATGAACATACTTGGCCATCTTGCACAAGTATTCATCATAGTCCATGGGAACATATCCCTCATACAACTCTCGAAGCGTCCTGAGCTGAGAAAATGGAAAATGGAAAATGGAAGAGATTCAGAATATAAGTTTCTGATCTGTCCAACATGATTAAATGATTGTTCCAGTCTGAAAAACAAACCTGTTCTACAATTTGTTGCCTTACATGTTCATGTTGCTCAGATGTTTTATATAATTGATCTGATAATGCACGGAACTGGGAAAAACAATAGATTCAGAAAACTAAGAGATGAGAAGTGCTCGTGCCCATTCTCATCATTGAATAGAAAAAAAGGTACATGTAAATGTACAATTACAAAGAGAAAAAGAAAAACAAGTGAAGGAAAACCAACCTGACAATTTCCATCCCCTTCTACCTTACGCTCAACCAAGTCATACAATTGCAATCTAAAAAATTGAATATCAGTGCTTGCATAATCATATTCAGTATACATTAAAATTATATTATTAAAAAAAAAAAAAAAAAAAAAAAAAAAAAACAACAACAACAACAACAACAACAACACGGTGAATATTTTTTAACCGCCATTACATCCAGGTGTTTGTTTACTAGAAATCCTTTCCTGATTAAAACTTTTGAGCTCAATAACTGCTTTTACCAGGCCAGCGTTTAGCAGTGCAAAAATTGTAAAGGTGCCGAAATCTTTGGCAGGAAGAACGTGATTTGTATGTATTGTCTAGCCACCTATGACAGAATTTTCAAAACCGTCATCAACAATGGTGACATTTCAGGTAAGCAAAAGGTGAATAAGTACACAATTATACATTTCCATCTTTATTATCATCCTGCTTGCTGCTGACATGTCTACCTAATTTGAGATTTTAGTTGAGAGAGAGAGAGAGAGAGAGAGAGAGAGAAGAGAGATTTTACTCAATAGATAACTTTCACAAGCCAGACTGAAAACAGAAGCATTTTTCATAATCAGACCTCTTATGTTATGAATAAATACCTTTCGCGCAACCTCTCATAATCTGAAGTCGCTTCATCCATGGAAGGTATCTCCCCATTGATTCTCGGAACATGCTGTATA
This sequence comes from Eucalyptus marginata, assembly GCA_014182565.1. NCBI lineage: Eukaryota > Viridiplantae > Streptophyta > Magnoliopsida > Myrtales > Myrtaceae > Eucalyptus > Eucalyptus marginata. Next base: position 19,669,761 of record CM024585.1, read on the forward strand.
GTAGGAATTTCAGTTTGACATTTAAATATGCAAGTGGGTCTCCCATCCATCAATTAAACAGAGGACATTCACGTTAAATAAGCTTCACACAATAAATCTGACTAGAGGCAGCTGGCATATCATTCACCCCCTCCTCATGGAAAAGAAAAAAGGAAAGCAAAACATTTTACACAACTACAGAGAGAGAGAGAGATTTTAGTTGATAATTTGTCAATAACATGATGGAGAGACTTTAGTTGGTAAAGGAAGGCCTATAGCATCTACAACTTTCACAAGCCACACTGATAACAGAAGCATTTTTTATAATCAAAGATTAAAGAAAAACTAATCTGGGACATCAACTGGTCTAATGAAAGAAAACTTACTGGAATAGGATTGTCCATCTCGCTGTACTCATAATCATCAACTGGCTGCTGAGAATAAGAATACTCTTCTCCATCACCATAGCTCATAGATGAACCAGAAACCCACACATTATCTGCTTCTCTGTGGTTATAAATATTCCCTGAGCATATACAGAAATTTCAGACAACCTATCGAGCGGAAATAAGCCACGAAATAGATACATCAATTATCAAGTACCTGGCCAATACATTCTCGGTGATGCAGTCTGCCAATTCTGTTGGTCAATAGATACTTTGGAGTACTCTTCCTCTGCATGTGAATATAGAGGTACTTCTCTCATTTCTAATTGTGAAAACTCTTCTTGTAAGGTATGTGCAATGATCTCATCATTTTCCACAGGGCTACACTCTCCCCCATGGTGGCTCATTTGATGCTGTCCATAATAGGTGCTGTTAGCATCGTGCTGACTTGCGTAGTATCCCGAATAAACAAGTGGATTATCAAAAAAATCACGACTCCACTTAACGACCTCTGATTCTGGCTCAACCATAACTATCTCAATCACAAAACCCTGTAGATGTCCTTAGAGCCAAGAATGGCATTTACAATTTGGCCACGGAACTCTGAATTGCATAATAGAATTATTCCTGCAAAGAACATTAAAGCTCACATCTCAAGCTCTGAAAAATGTTAAGGTAACCAAGACAATGAAGACCTTAGCCCGACACTGCATTTCTCTTCCTTCAAAGCAAAAAGGATCATTATGAGTGTGCTTACAAGACTACAGGAAAAAAGGGATGTCTAAGGACAACTAGCAGTCTTAGAAGCAATCTTTTGCCGGAATTCCCTAAACAGAAGGCTATCCAATTTGCCGCCTATAAATGCAATTGGGTATACACAGAAAGAAAGCTTTACAGATTATGCCACCCACAGGACCAAATAGATTGGCTCATAAGCGTTACACAATCTTGTTCGCGAAATGAGGTCTACCACTTGTAATTCAACACGCCACTTTTGTCCGCCATCTGCTGCCCAGAGATGCTATCTTACAACATGGGCGTGTAATTGCTGCACCCAAAAGCGACTCCCCCAGCGGAATCTTTTTGTCCAAGTTTAATCAAATGTTTGTTCAGTTAGAGACAGCACGACGAAGTAACTACCAGAAATGGCAAAATCATACTTAACCAATGACAATAAATGGAGAAAATAATAACTTTCCTCTCCAGGCTCCTTATCTTTGATTTCTACCACATGAATAAACACGGTTATATTCGAATGATATATTTAAATTAAAAAATTCCTTATCGGTAAAATTCCGCATCCCCGTAACTGGAAGAGAGGACTGGATCACATTTGCATTAAACACGTCCTGATTCCTCTCTCCCACCAAATTGCTTTACAAACCAGAATCATGCCGAAAAAATCTATTTCCCTTCATAATTGCTAACTTAATCGAACTTAAACAATTTAACACCAATCCATTTTCAACAAGTAATCATCAACCGATCAACCAGCAAATTTGCAATAAAATTTCCATATTGCAAAGAACTCATCGGTAAAAATTCTGCATCCCCGAAACCGGAAGAGAGGACCAGAATCGCATTCGCATTTAATAAGTCCCGATTCCTCTCTCTCTCTCTCTCTCTCTCTCTCTCTCACCGAACTGCTTTACCAAACCAGAATCCATATACCTTCATAATTGCTAACTTAATCGAACTAAACTATCCAACGCTCAATCCATCCTCGGCAAGCAATCGCCAATCGATCCGTATAATAATCCCGCTTCTAAATAAATCAATCGGAAACGCAAATAAAGAAAAACCGCGACGGGCAATCGGATTGAGAACTCACCCGATCAGCGCCGGCTCGATGCTCATACAAGCAAAAAAGAAAGTCTCAAGCTCGCGCAGAAGAGACCGAACCGAACCGAACCTGAAGGCTTCCTTCACAAGACACCGCGCGCTGCGCCGCCGCGCGAAGCCGATCAATCGTGTAACCCGCGAGTGCGGTCCCCGCGCGGAGAAGCGAAGCTCGGAACGACGATCGATTGAAGGACGAGATCGAAGCGGAAATAGCGACTCGAAGAGAAGACGAAGAAGACGACGACGACGACGACTGATAGTGCACAGAGAGAAGAGAGAGAGAGAGAGAGAAAATGGAGCGAGCGAGAGAGGGAGAGAGGAGAGCGAGCGTTACTACACGCGTTTTTTATACAGTTGGCGCGGGGTGGGGCGTTAAATGCCGAGCGAGTTTTCTCTCTCTCTCTCTCTCTCACTCTCTGCTCTGCGGGGAAGGAAGAGGGGGAATCTCGTACGGCCGCCCGCTGGCCGTTGGATGGAGCGGCTCGCGGAAATTAAGCGTCGATTTTAGCGCCAAGGTCTCTTGAAGTTGAGTGTCGCTCTCCCACTCCCGTTTTTCCTCTTCTTGTTTTCTTTAATTTATTTCGCTCTCCGTTTGAATTTACCGGGTTTTGGAGGATGATCAACGGTCCCGATTCGTTCTCGGCTGACGGACGGTCCTGATTTTGGGTTCTTGATTGGGCAAGTTTCTTGAGTTTGATTGCGATCGTTATCGCTATGAAATTTATTACATTAATTGTCGACATTGATTCTTTTTTCTTCGACATGTTCTATCTTTAACTCTCAACTTTTATCATTATCTCTTCTCAGACCGTGAGAGTCGAATCTCATACATGAAATTAAGAGCGCGTTTGATAACGATTCTGTTCCCGATAATAATTTTTTATCAAAATAATTTTTTCGATTTTATTTTTGAGAATAATTTAACGCACCCTGAATTATTCAAAATTTATATTTCAAGATAAAATGCGTTTGATAGGATTTTTAAATTTTTTTGTTTCTTTTAATTATTAAATACTTTTATTACATTTTTCTTATTTTTCTTTTTCATTTTTCTTTTGCTTCTCTCTTTTTTTTTTTTCTCTTATTTTTCCTCATTCTTTATAGCCGGTTGCCAACCATGGACGAGCTAGGCGAGGTCCTGGCTCGCCGAGCTCGCCTGGCCCAAGCAAGCCTCGACCTCACCCAGGCAGCGCAAGGTAAAGAATCGAACTTCTCACTTCTACCTTTTCATGTGCAAAGTTTGTGACCAATGATTTTGAGATTTATTTGATTAATGATATATGCTGCTTTGCTTGAATGAGCTAAATATACATATATACATCTAAATGGTCATATTACGTGATATATATCGTGCGTGTGCAATTAATTAATTAATTATTTATTCATTTTGAATGGACGGGAGGCCGGCGACGGTTTCGCATTTGATTAATATTTGAATATTACCTTTTCTACTATGATGGCCACCATTGGCGTACGGACTGTTGACTAATCCGCCGGTATTTTTGACTTTTTGGACCATTTTCTTGTAAAGTCCAGCATAAAATTATTTGACTTCTATTAGTGACGCGAACGATGTATGAGTATGCCGGATTGAAAATACATGGTGGGATGGGGAATTTACAAATTTGGACAAGGAATCGGAATCATGCACTTTGGACGTCTCTATGACGCGATACATAAACCATATCAGAAAATCCAACTCAAAAACTTAAGTTAATATATAAAAAACATATGAGACCAATTGTCAAGCGATGTGGAGCATTTGGACATCCTCTTTCATGTGCAAGCCAAATTAGGAGTAGGGTGCAGAAATTGATTAATGGACGTAGACACACACACACAGACAAAAGGAGTGGCACCTAGCGCCAATACTATTTTAGGAAATCTTTCCCATAAACTTAAAGGAACCACATATGTATAAAAGTATAATACATATATATGTCAAACGATACGAATAATCATTTTTATGAAAATATATTCTCAAAACCATTCATTTTTAATGAAATAGTCAACTTGCTTGAAGTAAAATTGATCGCGGAAATTGCTTTCCAACTTTTATATAATTAAATGATGGAAAACTAATTGATATACAGAAAACTTGAGCAAGCAAATATTGGGGGAAAATGACTTCCCATTTTGGCAAGAGGGAACTAAATTTCTCTAAAACCATTAAACAATTGAAAACTAACCCATTTTTCTTAAAATAATTTTCATAGAATTTTTTTTTTCTTTATGTTGAAGTTTTCGGTGAGACAACGACGAGAAATTTCAACAAACTAGCTAGAGGTAAGCATGATATCTTGGATCGGTATTCTAGTTCTATGATATATATGATAGGTTCCAGGTTTCTGAAAATGGAGAACTTATTCCAATTGGTAAATTTTAGTTGGAATCGGGAACTTGGAATCTAGAATAAATTTTTGTGTTTTTCTTGTTTTATGTCTTCGCGTGATCTTACTAGATTCCATGATATCTAATAATAAGTGTAATGTGAAAACACTAGTCTAAGCTTTTATTTTCGATAATATTCATGACTAAGACTTTTATTTCACTAATATTTCATAATCTTTACATGTCTAAGTATAAGTTGTGATTTTAATCTTGGTCATTAGAGGCAACGATTCAGTATAGGTAGAATCTGAATAAACTCTAAACCCGTGATAGGGTAGGTTTTAAGCTCTTGAGTAACAAAAATTAAAAAACTTATTCCAACATATAGATTTCAAGTTTTAAGTAAAATATAGAATTTGAATGGAACTTGAAACCACTCACTCATAAAACTAATTATGAATCCGCGCTTTTTTCACATATATCCTCTAAAACGAAAATTTCAATACGCCTTATTAAATGAAAAAGAAAAAGAAAAAGAAATTGCATAATAAATTATACGCGTTGATTAAAATATAATAGAGAGACAACGTGGGATGCACAAAATAGGCAGGATTTAACGTTTTCCGAAAATCGCGCATGCTAGGCGCCGCCCATTTTGCGTGCATCGTCGGCCTTCCATCCGTTCAATGGTGGCGTGGAAACTGCGTCAAATGTGTCAACAAATTAGGCAGCACTCTTTTTTCCTATGTGCGCATTTAATGTGGGCCGTCGGATCTGACTTGAAAAATAAGGTTTCCGCATGGATTCCACGGATGCGGATGTGACTTGGACGGCCATGATGTGGCTCGGGGCAACAACGAAGACGCCAAAGGGGGCAATCGCGTCATTTCGGCGGTAGGGAATTTTAATTAGATATAAAAATAGGATTATTTTATTTTTCTTCTTTTTTTTCTCTGAATTTTCTGTCAACTTCGTGGATAAGTCACCCCCGTGGTGCGACTTGTCCCCACCTACCTTGCTCAAGAAGTGGTATTTAATTAATACCATTGGACAAGGACTAGATCGCTCGATGGATATGAATTTGTATGTAGGACCGAGCTTATTGCATAAGGTGGTATGTACTATCTGGGGAAGGACCATCCCCCCTCGAGCACAACCTAAATATTTAAAAATAATTATAGAGTAATCTAATAAAAGTTTTTGGAGATTTGATTCTTTATAATTTGTTCACATGCATTGTCGCAAAAATAGAGATTTATCACGTTTTAGTATCTTAAATAATGATGATAGAGTGTTGTTTCGATTGGAGTTATTTTATGATGATAGAGTGCTGTTTCAATTGGAGTTATTTTAAGCACTTGAATGTACTCTCCTCACCAATTTCAAAAATGGGAAACCATGTTAAATTAATGAAATCATTTTTTTTTTTTTTTTGGGATGAGATTAACTTTTTTTTTCCTTAATTGGGGATTTTTTTATTATTTTTTTTGTCGGTCCCTACTCTATTTATTTTAACTTTCACTCTCAAACTTCGGCCTCCTGATGGGAGTGAAACCTACTCAAATTAAGTCCCCACCCCAACCCCTCTCGAGTAAGGAGGATTTATTAATTGGAGATTGAAAGAGGAAGTTTTTTGTTGGTTTGTTGGCGCTCACCCAATACCACTTAGACATGCCTATTTTTTTTTTTTTTTAAAGAATTATACTTTTCGTCTGTGTACTTCCATGCACTTTCTAATGAAGTCCTTGTATTTATAATTTGCTTATAAAACTTTTCTACTTTCACTAATTTTCTAATCAAGTTCCTTCAACATCAAATCTATTTGAATTTAGCTAATGTGATCGTTGGGCAATGCCAGTGTATGACGTGAATAAAATATGCATTACCCATGTGGACATAGGTAGAAAAATTTAGCCGACGTATATAATGTGGAGACATGAATTGGGATGTCTGTGTTGCACAAATTTTATCCACTTCTCATTGCAACGTCGTATTATGGCCTTTGTCCAATGAATTTCGCCAAATGTTATTGGAGGGACTTGACTGGAAAATTTGTATAAAAGACCTTGATTAGATGAATTGAAAAGTTTGTAGATTTGATTAAAATGTACGAAATAAATTGATAAAAGAAATAATCTATTCATTTTGAAAATACCAAATGCATAGATGAGTTTTACTTTTGGAGACTATTATTCATCTTCACATTAGTTATCCTTATACACCTCCGCCAAAATTTAAACTATTACTTCAAATTTAAAAAAAAAAAAATTAAAATATCACATCGAAATTTGTACATCATGAAAATCTCAATTGTTAAGCTTAAACAAAAAGTCAAAGTACGTCCTTTGCAATTATACAAGATTCTACATGTTTAAAATTGAATATTTTGAAAAGTTTCGAATGTTTCTATGGAATATAAAGTTAAACCAAAAGTGCCTTTACATGTCCAATACAAAATAGCAATTAAAAGTACAAGTCACCCCAAATCATGTCAAAGGAAAAAAGGTTTTACTTTAGAGAACTCTTAATGTATAAGAAAGGATCCTTTTTCCAGTTCAATCATCACGCAAAGCGATTAGCTTGGCAACAGAGAAAGATGGTTTAGTACGGATCAAACTAGTTTTCCCCATTTCCTTAATGGACGGCCGGCCGGCCCAGCATTTTATTCTTGTCTCCACTTTTTCCAATCTAAGAAAAGAGGACAAGAAGGGTTGACGTCACTTTTTGCCTTATCTCTACCGCTTGGATTCAGGTAAAAAGACAACAATCCCAATAATTTATTTTCTCTTTTTTTTTTTTTACAATGAGAAAAAAAAGAGAGAGAGTTTATGATGAATTTATCTCAAGTGTATCTAATTAAGATTTTTAGTAACCTAAAAATTAGTTTGGGATAAATTTGTTATAAATGTACCAGTTTAGGATTTTTTGTGGTATTAACCTAAGATAAAATGAACGTATCACCTATATAAATGCACTTAAATGTTCATAGACCAATGTTTGATTTTTTATCTCGACTGTACCTACACTATTAATTAAGGCTATGTTTATATGATTTGAAAATATATTCCTAAAAATAATCGCTTATATTGTTTGAAATTATTTATCAATAAAAGATGTTTGTTATTGACAACAAGTTTTCATGAATTAGTGTTGTGGAGTGTGGACTTCCACATGTTGTTGAAAGTGATCAGTCAATAGAATATCATTTACAATAAAAGAAAATACACATGCATAAAGTTAGGAAAATGGATTTTCCTAACCTGAAAATAAGAAAGCATTTTTCAAAAAAAAAAAATTATTAGAAAGCATTGTTCTTTATTACGAAGTTTTCTCCAAATCAAAATTGTCACATCCAAAGAGATAAATGGGGTGTACAAACATGGTCGCCCTAACTATTAGGGGTAAAAAAACAGAACACGGAAAAGATGAGACTTTATTGGTCACTGACCAGTGACCATCACCCTATAATTGAGACTCCCCATTGACAAAACCAGTACTTGACAAGGATGAGTGCGCCATGAGAGAGCAAACTCTATTATTCATCGTGATTATCAGACATTTAACCCGTATTACTCGAGATACTAAGACCGCTATACTAAACAGATTAACAAAGTGATGTAGCAGATTTTGATTATATGATCAACCGAGCCAAATAATTTAAATAACTTTTAAATTAATTGAATATAATAATTTCAATATCTCTAATATTTCTAAGTAGCTTATGCGTGTGTGGGAAGTGTTTTGAGTAACAAAGGGAATTATGATAGATTACGACAACTATTAAAGCATAAAAGACGCATCACCAACCGATGATAAATATGAAGATAAAACAAATTTACTACCAAGACTTAAAGGATAAGCCACTTGCCAAAGATAGTGGATTTTGGGACAAGAAAAGTTCACTACCAAGGCTTATCAGTCAAAGATAAAAGGACTTCTTAGTCACCATTAAGGAAGAATCCACCAACCAAGGATAAATAATCGGGAATTGAATTTCGCTCACTTGAGCAAATTCAAGTTTACTGCCTTACAAATGGTATTACACCTATATTTATAAAAGTGGTTACTAAATAAATAAAAGACTCTTGGAATTACCAAAAATCAGAAAAAAAAAGAAAAAAGAATACAAGGAGATCTTGATTCACCAACTAATGATTAAAAATCCAGGATAGAATTTCGCTCACTTGAGGAAAATCTCATATCCATCATATTCAGGTATCTTACAAATGAGATTATACATCTATTTATAGAGTGATTACTAAACAAACAAACAAAAAACACTCTTAAAACTATTAGAAATTGAATTGACTCATGGGGATTTATCTAATTAAGACTCTTGAAAGTAAGACCATGATAAAGATTCATAAAACCTAGTATTAAGACTTTTAATACCCATGAAACGATGCATTTAACTAAGACTAGGTTCATCGTAAATAAGATAAGGCTCTTTAAATTCGCCCGCCAATCTTGGAAGCTGAATAGTTATATTAGAAGATCAACCAACAACAATTTGACCGAAACAGCCTCCGGTTGTTAGGTAGTCAATTAGTAGCTTCAGAGTTGTCAGCAAGCTTGTAAATTATTAACTAGGTAGTCAATTGACAATCATAAAATCGACAACTTCCATGTAAAATTGATTCTTCAAGTAGGACCCATTGAACCAAGTTGTGATTGAAATTTTCCTTTGCCTGCATGAATAACGATTTGGCTAGATCAGTCGATGAAATCTGAGATGGACTGGAAAATCATTCCATCTATCTTGATGCTCCCATATCCGTAGCCGATGCCAACTCTTTCCCTCTTCCTCCGTAAAAAGACAAAAAGACATTGAAACTTGCATCACAAACATCCATATTAGGATTCTTCATTTACCAAACAAGGTGATTTATACATCTAAATGTAATAACTTCTGGATAGTTTGGCGAGTATGCGTAACTGACATTTTATGCCCTACATGCAATCACATTCTTCTTTAGATGAAAAGTAGGGGAAAAAAAATCTATGCACAATATAACGCATGGGAGAGGCCCAATAAAGATTAAGGATCCATTTGTTATTTCACTAAAAATTTCATGATATATGAAAATATTTTCCGTTATGATCATTTTAAAGAAAGACGATCAATTCTCATTTGTTTGGTTGGTTTATAGAAGCTGTTTCTTCTTGCTAAAATGGGAAGTCATTTTCTCCTAATCTAAACTTGTTGTTTTTAGTTCACGAAAAGCGCCTTCTGTATATCGATTAGTTTTTTTTTCATCCAGACACTATATAGTTGAAAAACAATTTCCCGAAAATAGTTTTCCTTCAAACAAACGGACTGTAAGTTATATTTGCTTTACTGAAAATGAACGATTTAGAAAATATTTGATCAATTATATTGCATAAAAAATAAATGAGGAACAAATAATTTTTTCATCATTCACAAAAGTGTGTAGACAATTTTATTCTCAATAGTGAAATATTTTTTATTAGCTAATTATTTCAAGCGATCATTTTTAAGAAAATATTTATTGAATCACATATCTTTAATAGAGAGAATAAAAGTAATGGCATAAGATAGTGGAGAAAGATAGCTACCTAATATACACTACGTAGGCCTTCCACCCTCTTTCCCACTCACGTATCCATCTGTTTCGTAATAGTGCATGTCATCTCTCTCTCTGATTATGCTATCTACGCTAGACCAATGAATGATGATGAAATCTGGATCGTCGTCATATCCCATTTATCGTGGTTTATCTACGTGTGGGCATACGTAAATAGTAGAGATCGTCGCCATAGCTCATCCATCGTGGCTAAACTAGACGTGACCATGAGTATACGGTAGAGATTATCGACATAATGGTAGAGAGAGAGATGTAATTGGTGGAGGTGGTGTTGCATTGTTGGCAACATCATATTGAATGTAATGTCCGCAATGACGACAATGGCAACGGCAATAGCGATGATCCACGCAGCAGAGGAAGCAAAGGTTGTTGCGAGGGTTCTTCAATCACAAATGAGAGAGAGAGAGAGAGGAGGAGGAGGAATAGGAGGAGGAGGAGAGGGGGAGGTCTTGGTATCCTGACGTGACACACATGTAAAAAATTAAGGAAAATTACTAAAAAAAATTAAATTTATTGTACGGATGCAGACTCAATTTTAAACTTTTTAATTTGGCCGATTTAGTTTTAAACCTTTTGATAATTTGTCGATGAAGAAAATGAGTGAAGGATCAATCTAGAGATAGATGGTCAAAGAATTGCACAACTTTTGGCCTAAAAGCCCGTTCAAATACCATAACATCCTGCAGCTGAATTGTTTACATAGGTTGAGTTTTATAGCTAAAGTAAACCGACAAGGATTGGTAACTATTTTTCTGCAAAGCCAATCTCAATGCTTGGTAAACCAATTTCAATCAGGATAAAATCCAATCATTCGATTGACCTATCATATGTTATATTGCTTGGACATTTATGTTAACAAATTCACCCAATTTTCTACATCACTCTTCTGCTCGTGGCACAATAGGAAAATGCCGGTACAATACCGAGGCGTGCGAGCCCTACGCATTTGGATTGGTTTCCCGGAAATCATGAAAACCAAAGAGTTATATGTACTGTGCTTGCATGTGCATGCACCTGATGCGTATAAGAGCCACAAGAAGGCTGCTTTTCTGAAATGGTGGGAGACTAGATGTCAAGATCAGCATCCAATATCCATGGTGCAAGCAATTGTCATTTCCTATATGTCTCTTCTATGAGTGTCCTTCACGACTCTCTCATCACGACTCTTTCATCACATGATTCTCGATGTCGTATGGGAAAATTACAATTGATGATTTCATCTCTAATCAACCGAATTGTTAGTATTAGAGGCCAGAACGATCTGAAATTCAAACCTAACTCCTGATCTTAGGTCCTAATTTCTTCATTTGAAAGGGAATTTATAAGTTTTTTTTTTCCTTAACTACCAACAGGACTAAAGAATTTATTTATGCTACATAAGCTTTAAGACACACGAAAGGGTACGGAAGCTGTGATAGGCCACTCTTGAGCATTTTAAATGGCCAAGCACGCCCAAGCTAATGCGTCATCCACACAAGCAATGGCCGTTTTCTGATTTGGACCGAAAGCGATCTGGCGAAAAAAATTGAAGGCGCACGCGGGTGACGCGCTGGAAACCGCGCATGCACGTTTCATTAAAACAATGACACTATAAACCCCATTGCCGAATGCCATTTTTTTGTAATGAGAACCCAGAGGCACGAGTTCAGAGATTCCGGCTACTTGAAACTTATAAATGAATTCGACCCATTATGTTGGCCCGCGAAATTTAGTATGACCCATTCAAATAATTTTTAACTATTAAAATTCCATTTTAACAGGTCTACCTGAAAAGCCATAGAACATTTTTCTAGTTTCATGAATTCTTTTAAGTCCAAACGCTTGGCTTTTGTAGTGAACCTGACTTAAAATAGTTTGCATGTGTAGGGAATAGATTCCTAAAAATCGAACTGATACTCAAACGATCGAATACTGAAAAACAAAGGCAGAAATGTGCTTGGGAAACATGTAACACCAATCGAAGGCATATCAAGGAGACGAGCATACCTTGATTGTCACAGATTAAGTACCGTTGCAGTCTCAGAGGAATCGTTTGAAGCCCTGGAGTTCCGTTTTTCAAGAGGGAGTAAACTATTTCAAGGGGAAGAAAATGGAGAAGGCGTATTTTCTCTCTAAAATGCTACAAGTAACGTTATCCCATTTTCTTTTTATTTTATATATTGCAATTATCTTCACTTAGAAAATAACTGCCATTTCCTCTTATGGCCGGGTTTTGGCCCAACATGGGCGGACGGGCTTAATTTGGCCAATCAAATAAAAAAACCATCATCTCCTACTCGCACATGGTGGGCCGAATAGAACTCTTTCTTTATCTCTCTACAACATTCATACTAGTAAATAATATGTGTGACGAGTATATTTTGAGAGCTCATTGCCATACATTTATTAGGAATATATAGTAGCTCATAATGGGCATCACATTTTTGAGTAAATATAGTATGCAGTACCCTAGATCGATCGATCACATTTATATCTCTCTTGATCTCTTTTTAATAATGATATATTATATTCACAATTATGATTATCTCAAAACAATCATAATTGGTCGACCAGTGAATATAAAACTAGAATGTAATTCTCCAAACTCGATCTTCCTCTTTCCTTGAAATTCTCAATTTCAATTCAACTTGCTTTTCTAGAAATGTCCCATTAGATCGAATCAATTCATTATCATTGGTAACATTCTAAGATAGTAAATACTGAATAGAAATCTTGAAAATAAGTAAGAGTCATGAGGGTACTTAATTGAAGAACTCTTTTCCTCAAGAGTTTCATACGGCATAAAAGTTGAGATCAAAACTTTTACCATTCTTATTGGTCGTTTCATGCATACGTAGTATAAAATACATATTACGGTATTAACTCATTTCCCATGGAGCGTATGTCTACACTTTCAATACCGTACAGATGATAATTCAGACATACCTAATGTCTAACTTGAGTTCATGTATTTATTCTTTCACGGAATTCATCAGAACTCAAATCTGGCATCAAAGATAGATAAAGTAAAATATGTGGGTTATTTTACTTTTGAACATAGTATATATTATATCATTATCTTAACACTCAGTTAATGTGACATTTATATTTTAAGCTTGAGCTATCGATTATCACCTAGACAATAAGCTTAAAAACCGTCTCATCCCTATTTATCACATAGTAAATAAGGGCGATTACCCGTGTGAGTGGGCTAATCTCTTATCTGTCCGACATACTTTATTTTATATGATGAACTTAGCATTAAGATGTATAAACGTTAAACAAAGACTCATAGGTGTTAATAATGAAAACACAAATTCATTAAATGTGAACACTTAAGGGAAATTACAATATTCAGTATATCAGCCTCCACGTAGTCCTAGAGATTTTACATGGCCATAGAACACATCTCTAGGTATTGGCTTTGTCATAGGATTTGCTACCATTCTATACGTAGATATGTACTGTAAGTTCACATCTTTTCTTGCAGTCATATTTTTGACAAAATTATACTTGGTATCTATATGTTTGGTCTTGCCATGATATTTTGGATCTTTGGTGTACGCTATTGCTGCTTGACTATCACAATTAACCAATAATAAGTTTGCAGCATTCTTAATAACACATAAATGATCCAAAAATCTATTAAGCTAAATACCTTATTGTATTGTTGTTGATAATGACACGAATTCAGCTTCCATTGTGGACAAGGCTATACATATTTGTTTCTTATTGCTCTAAGAAAAAGTGCCATTATTCAGTAAGAAAACAAATCTAGAGGTAGATTTCCTTTCATCTAAATCTCCTCCCCAATCAACATTTGAATAGCCTTCAAGTCGCATATCATTTCCTTGATAAATCAGCGTACAATCAATAGTTCTTTTCAGATACCTCAATATTCTTTTGACGGCTTTACAATGTGCTTAACTTGGATTGAATTGGTATCTACTCACCATTCCAACTGCAAAACATATGTTAAGTCTAGTACACATCATAGTGTACATTAAGCTTCCAACAACACTAGCATAAAGAACATGTTGCATTTGTTCCTTCTCTTGTGGAGTCTTTGGACACATTCTATGGTTCAATCCTTCACCTTTTGCAATAGGAGTATCCATGGGTTTACAATCTTGCATACGAAATCTTTCAAAAACTTTGCTTATATACGTTTCTTGCGAAAGAGACAATGATATCTTCAAATGATTCCTTGAAATCTTAACTCCAAGAATGTATACAGCCTCATCTATGTCTTTCATCTCAAAGTTGGAAGATAACAAACTTTTGACTGTATTAACAAACTTCATATTTGTTGACACCTAAATTTTGGCAATTTAATTAATTTATTTATTGCATAGGAAATTAGAGGTTAATGTTATAGCGTATAGATTTAGGTTATTTATTTTAGCATTTTTGCTTTTTGTTGAATCGGTGGCGGATGAGTTTAAATTAGTTGGCCAAGTCTATTTTCAAATGATCAAATTATCTTGTGAGGAATTAGAAATTCAAAATTTTTCCGAGATATGATGAATTTTTTGGGTGGATATAAAATAATATTGCAAGTTGGCTTTGAAAGATTTAATTTTAGGAAAATTTTATCATTATCTCGAGTTCTTATCGTATGGGATTAATTTTGTGAAAAGATTTGCGGATGTTGAATTCAAAAAATTAAAATCCTAAAATTTCCCCTATAAAAGACCAATGCGCACAAGAGTTTTGGGGGTTCGTGGGTTTGGAGCAAAAAAAAAAAAAGAAACACAAAAGTGATCATTGTCAGAAGGTTTTGCTTTTGCTTAAAAAAAGCAAAAAGCAAAAGCAGAACAAGGGAGAAAGGACCGTGCGCAGCAACAAAAAGAAAAAAAGGAAAAAGGAAAGAGGGTGCACTGTTCCTCTTCTTCGTGGGTTCTTCTCCCGCGAAGCCGTCCGCCGTTCCGCCTCTGCCCGGAGATCCAGCTGCGAGCCTCCGCGCAGCCGACGATCCGGCGACCCGCAGACCCAAGCACCGATCGAAGCCCTTTTCCGCCCGACGCCGACGACCCACCGCCACTCCCGGGTCCACGACGAGCCGTCCCCGCCTCGCCACCGCGACCTGCAACTCGCGCGCCCGACCTCCGCAGACCCAAAGAACGCCGGAGCTTCCCCACACCGATCCGCGCCGTCCCGAGCAAACCGTGAGTTGTCCGAGCTTCCCCACACGACGATCCTGCAGCTCGCGCCTCCACCCGCAGATCCACCTCCGCGCCGAGCCCAGCCGCGACCCGTTCCGCCCCTGCACACGACCACCGACGCCTCCCCGTGCGACGCCGCCTGGAAGCCAGGGATCCGAGCCTCCTCGCCGCTCAACCTCCGCTGATCCCGAGATCCGCCCGTGGCTGGTCTTCGCCGAGCACCGTCGGTTGCCCTTGGAGACCCACATCCACGAGCGTTTTTTGGAAAAGAAGGAAAAACAGGAAAAAAAAAAAAAAAGGAAAAAGGAAATCAATTAGGTAGCTTTTCCTATTTTTTTACTTTACTTGTTTTTATTATTATTTTCATTTATTTATTTTGTTTTTTTAGAATTACTCTTGAATAGATGATTGATATTCCAACATTAAAGTGCCCACTCAAATTAGGGGTTGTCGGGCCCGATTTTCGCGCCCCGAAATCCGCTCGCAATCCCTTGCAAAATCGACAATCCGATCTCATGCCCGAGATTCGATTCATGATTTAATTTTAAAATTGGACAACCCGATCTCATGCGCGAGATATGGTTCGCCAATTTTCGAATATCAATTTTATCTTGGTTGATTTGATGTAGTCATCTCTAAGTCAATTTTATTTTTATAAAAATAAAAATCCAAAAAGTTTGAATTAGGATTAGGTTTGTTTTTTTATGTTATCTTGCATGATTAGATTAGGGATTTTATTTTGAATCATGAAAAAGAAAAAATGCATTCATTTAGGATGTTAGTTTTTATTATTATCTGAATTGCATGTTTAATTTTAATTTCGAATTTCATTAAAAAAAAGGAAAAAAAAAATTAGAATTAGGGCATTCTTTGCACGTCATTGCACATTAGATAAAAATTGCATTTTAGGTCTAGATAGATCTTTAGATGAATTGCATGATAGGTTTTTTTTAAATGCATGTTTAGAAAGCATTTAGAATAGATAGTATTTCACTTTAATTTGATTTTCATTTTTAAGTGATTTTAATTACGAATTTTCGTTAAATAAAATCATGGAATGCACATCATTTAGTCATGTTGCTAGGTCCATTTAATTAGAATTTGCCCGTCATTAGAATTAGGTCATTTTAGTTAATTTAGATTGCATATTTAATTATTGCATGTTCATTAAAAAAAAAATAAAAATCTTTACTCATTCATATAGTTTAGGACATTTTGCCATGTCATATTATTTCATTTTATATTAGAAGCATTACATTGCATATGGACTATATTTTCGTTAAAAAATGAAAGCAAAAATTGAGTGATTGCTTGTTAATTAGAAATCATATCTAGGATTGCTGATGTGAATTCTAATCTAACACCGCAGATGCTTTGCTATGAGGTAAGTCCTGCATTATTTAATTGCTTTCTTGAGTGTTAAATTGGTGGTATGCGCATCCGCATGAACACCTCACATGTTAGGAAAATAAATTGAAATCAATTCAAGCTGCTTGCCAAACATTTTTCAAAAACAAAAGAGAAAGGTACCGAAAGGGCGTTAGAGAAATCTAACGTAATCAAGTCCCCGTATCCAAAATCTCTTGTTCGTAGAAGTAAAATGATTCTCCTGTTATTTTACTTAGGTGTCTAATCGACCTACCGTAAACTGATTAGTGGCGACTCCCTTTTGCATGCTAGATATTTGAACCTAAATCGCGAGTTGGTATGGGCTTGGGAGAGCCTGAGCTAAGTCTAGGCTTAGCAATCCATTAACCTAGTTTTAGGTGGCAAACCCGAAAAATTGGGTCGCGACAATATTGCTTCTATCAATAAGTATATCATCAACATATGATGATATGATCACAAATTGATATTTGGATCTTTTGATATATACACAATAATCCTTATCAATCATTGTAAAATCATATGCCATTATGATATTATGAAAATGTATATACCATTGTCTCGACGACTGCTCAATGACATATATCGATCTCAAAAGTCGACATATCTTTTGTTCTTGGTCTTTTAAAATGAAACCAACAGGTTGTTCCATATACATTTCTTCTTCTAATTCTCCATTGAGAAAAATAGTCTTTACATCCATTTGATGTAACTCAAGATCCATATTAGCTACTATTGCTAGAATAAGACGAATTGAAGTAAATCTTACTATAGGAGAAAACGTTTCCTCATATACAATTTATTCATGTTGTTTATATCCCTTCGCCACAAGACGGGCCTTATATCTTTCTATTGAGCCATTAGTTTTACGCTTTATTTTAAGAACTCACTTATTCCCAATGGTTTTGCGTCCTTTTGGAATGTCAACCAGTTCTCAAACATGGTTTGATTTCATTGACTATATTTCCTCTTTCATTGCATGGATTCATTTTTTCTTACCATGGCAATTTAGAGCCTCATTTATATTTCTTGGCTCATCTTTCATCTTGTGGAGCAATCATAAAAATTTCCCTTTCAATGTTAAAACATCGACAGTGAATACTTTTGCGACTTGTTCGCCATATGGGAGATTGTACATTTTGCACATTATTATTCATTATGCTCCCACTCAAATTAGATAATGACGATATCGTCTTATCAGGTTGTTGTAATTAAGAATGAGTCGAATTTAATTGATCACTTCTCATGTTACTCCTACTTGGACAAACTCTATTAAGTTCATTATCTTGATCCAAGGTTTCACATAAGGAGTAGTCCTCAACTATTTCGCCATTTTTAGGAAATTCATTCTCTAAGAATGTGACATCTCGTGATTCAAATTCAGTTATATTTTCACTTTCCTGCTCACTTATAAACACATACCATTTCGAATGTTTAGAGTATCTTATGAAAATATACTCTTCTTACTTTTGGGACCCAATTTCCCATACTTGTGAGAGGGCTCATGAGTATAGACAGCACAACTCCACGGTTTAAGAAAACTTAAGTCCGGTTTTCTACCTATCCATAACTCATATGGAGTGGAAGTAACTAATTTGGAAGACATACGGTTAAGTATATAGACAACAGTTAATAAAGTATCACCCTAAAAGGTGATAAGTAAGTTAGCACGCGCCATCATGGACCTAACTATTTCCAGTATGATTCTATTTCTTCTTTCCGCAATACCATTTTGTTGAGAAGTATAGGGAATAGACAAATGTCTTTCTATTCCTTTTTCACTTACATAAATTTCTGAACTTATCAGATAAATATTCTCGACCTCGATCAGATCTCAATATTTTTATTTTCTTATTTAATTGATTTTCTACCAAGCTCATAAACTTTTTGAAACAACTTAATACTTTAGATTTATGAAAAATCAAATAGACGTGTATGAATCGATTATAATTATTTATAAATGTAATGAAATAAACAGCCACATGTCTTTCTCTCACATTCATTGGACCGCATATATCAGAATTGGTTAATTGCAAAGGAAATTCAACTCTTTTACCTTTTTAAAATGGTTTCCTTGTCGTTTTCCCTACATGCAATGCTTACATATAGGCAAATCGACTTTTTTAATGTTGCCCAATAAGCCCTCTTTGGCTAGCCTATTCATATGTTGTTGGCCAATATGATCAAGTCTAGCATGCCACACATTATATCATTATCATATGAATTAGAAGACGTGAAGAGGGAATAACAAACATTGGCATTACCATAGTTAACATCCAATAGAATAAAACTATTTAGAAAATAACCATAACCATAGTAATTTGTATTTAAATACAAATCCACGCCATTATTATGAAAGTTCAAACTAAAACCAAGTTTTACCAATACTAAAACATACATTAAATTTCAACGAATTTCTAGAGCATATAATACATCATGTCAGAATAAAGTGTGTCCACTATGCATATTTAATTGGCAGGTGCCAATCCCTTTTACTTCAGCTCTAGAGTTATTTCCTACATAGATTAATTTAATTCCAATTGGTACTTGTCGGAATTCCATGAAGGATTTTCAATCCTTCGCTACATGGTTTGTTGTTCCTGAATCTACAATCCACAAAGGGTTAGATTCAGTTAAGAATACAGAACTTGATACATAAGCAAAGTTCTCAATAATACAATGGGTGTTTATCTTCTTTGGCTTGTGATAGTTGTGAGCATAATGACATTTCTTGTCATAGTTATAACATTTTACTCTTGAAATTCTCTTCACTTGAGGAAGTTTTCCTCTCTTATGTTAGTCAACTCTTAGTTTCTTACTTGAAGGACTTGATCCATTGCACTTCCACCTTTTGAACGAATTAATGCACTTGCGCTTAGAGCTTGAAGCCCATTTTGAGCTAGAATCAGCACGGCAAATATCTATTTCCCGCTCAAACGCTATAAATCGGTCCTCTACTAGTTCAAGGTGGCTCATAGCATTCTCAAATTCTTTCATAACTTGATTAAGAGCGTTTAGTGCTTCTTGCTTTTCAAGCACATATTGAATTTTCATATTCAATATCTCACAATTTTCGCCATTCAATTTCTCTTCTTTGTTCAACTCAGCAATTATATTTTTAGTTATTGAAGCCATTGGATCTGAACATATCAGACACATATGCACAAATTATTAACGCCTATCATCTATGCATCAATTTTGCATAAACTCATCATATTAATGAATAATTTCAAATAAGGTTTCGGAATCAAAATGTCACTATGTTTCCAATCATCATTAAAAATATTCTAACTTGAAATTATCATTAATATAATCGTTTATACAAAAATAAGTTCACCAAAGTCACTAAAACTTTCTTGAACTTCTCACAAATAATTTTAAATTAACATACTAATTTACAATGATAGATAACATTGAACTTTTAATAAGTAAACATGTCATTTACACTAAGTAATATATTCAGAGAAAATATATCAACATAGAAAGAAATATTTACACCTAAAACATCTCAAACTAATCTAAGAAAAATAAATAAATAAACTCAAATATACTCATTTATCTCATAAACTAGGAAAGTCTCTTTTAATATCCTAGTAAAATCCTCTGAGAATTTTGAAGGCACATTGGTCAACCACGAAAAGACTTTTGGAGAGCCCTTATGGCTCCTTCAAGGTGCATTCATTTTGCGCCATGTGACACTCAACTCGAGGGTTGAAGTCTTGGTTGCCTCAATTCTATAGTACTCTCTTACAAAATCTATTGCAAGCCTTCTATAATCCGGGACTACGTTGACCTCCCATAGGCGATCTAACATTGTTTGTCATTCTAGTGGAAGATTGTTTATTAGGACTGGCACCTTATGAAAATCTGGCATAGGATAACAATTCCAGATGATTTCTTGTATCATCTGATTAACCATGACCAAGTGTGATACTACATCATCATTATTTCACCGATAATTAGCTAATTTTGTTTTTAGCCCTTCAAGTCTCGCCTTTTGTTCGTCCGTTTTTGAAAATATAGGCATGTGTACAAAACGCATCATTGTTCTTGCAACAAATTCAAAACAAAAAGGATTATATATAATCCACAACGAACAAAATTGAAAAAACATATTTTCCCTTTTTTTTGCCGGTCAACGATAGTCAACATTGGTCAACTCTAGTCAACGGTGGTCAACTCCAGTCAATGGTCAATGACGGTCAACAAATGATCGGGTTGGGTCAACGGGTCAGGTCAATGGGTCAACTAGGGGCAAAATAATAATAACATCGAACGATAAGGGCATAATCGTAAAAACAACTGTCAAGGGCAAAAACGTAATATTTTAAAGAAAATAAGGACAGATCCGTAAAATCACGTAGGGGCGTGCACCACACGTGCCTACGGTTTACAACACGCGCACGTGCCGCGTATGCGCCCGGGAACCGCCATGCATGCGCTAATGATGCTGGACCTTTCGACCGCGTGTAGCAGCGCATCCAGCTGTTCCCGCGGCGATCCACTTGTTATTCTTCTTGTCTTGACGAGAACTACAACCCTGCACTATCAACAATAAATTTTGATTTACGAAAAATCAAAAAAGAAGGGCAAACAGGAGTGGGTGTTGGGATTTCCGTCCCCGAGCGTCCGATGGCGACGTTTCTCGAAATTTCAGCCAAAAGCAAATTATAAACACCAACGATGATTGGAAACATGAACAACATCGCTCTGATACCAATGTAGGGAACGGATTCCTAAAAATTGAACCGATACTCGAACGATCAAATATCGAAAAACGAAGGCGGAAACGTGCTTGGGAAATATGTAACACCGATCGAAGGCATATCACGGTGATAGACATATCTTGATTACCACAGATTAAGTACTATTGCAGTCTCAGAGGAAGCGTTTGAAGCCCTAAAGTTCCGTTCTTCAAGAGGGAGTAAACTGCTTCAAGAGGAAGAAAATGGAGAAGGCGTATTTTCTCTTTGAAACGCTACATATAACGTTATCCCCTTTTCTTTTTATTTTATATACTGCAGTTATTTTCACTTAGAAAATAACTACCATTTCCTCTTATGGGCCCTTCACTTACGGGCCGGGTATTGGCCCAACTTGGGCGGATGGGCTTAATTTGGCCCATCAAATAAAAAACCATAAATATGGAATTGTTAAAATTTAAATTGGTGATCTTCTACTTTTCGAGCTAGAATTCCTCTGATGCCCCAACCAAATATGCCAACCCCGGTAAGTTAATCCCGTTTAGAATAATTAGAGAATATTATACAATATGAGAATCCCTAGCATAATATAAGGTTAATTTATAGGAAAACTCTAAACATGTTTCCTAGATACATTGAGCTCAAACGCTTTGAAAAAGATATGTTAATGAATAACTATCTATTTGTAGCAAGATTACTAGGTGGTAATCGCGTTTCATTTTTTTTTTTGTTACATTACTTTAGTCGACTAGAAAGATATAGGCTCAGTACATCAGAAGCACAAGAATTGGATTGTGTTGTAATTATAGATTATTATTGGTTCAATACTAGTCCATACATCTCTCAGCTCTAGTGCAACAATTTTATGACGTGGTGATGGACGAATTAATATATGCATTAATGGGTGCATCTCTTTAGCTCTCCTGCACTAGTTTTATGGAAGTGTTAATGGACAAACTTACAGACACGTTAGTAGACGCATCTCTTTAGCTCAGTGCAACATTTTAAAGATATATCTTCAATTGATGACAATAAACTTCTAAGTCTTCTTTTGATTGTGTGCGATAGAGTCATTTTGGATTTAAAGAATTCTTTTTTGAAAATTCGCTCCTCCAAATGTGTCGGTTTTTAGAAGTGTTCAACAGGATCCGATTTGTATAGTGATAGGTTTGAGGTGTTGTATCTTGGGAGGCATAATTTGTGAAGCTATTTAGTATCATTGGCATGACTGAATTACCTTAAAGAGATTCGGTTAAGTGTATCTCAAATTTTGTTCAAATTCTTGGTAATTTTATTTCAAACAAGTTTGTATTTGGGTTGCGATTCAACATCTTTATATGTAAAGATCATATAAACATTGGCTTGGTTGTTATTATATTTGTTATCGCGTTCGCAGAGTTTTTTTTTTAATCATCGTTTATATTTCCTAGTTGTAATAAATAGTATCATGTTTATCTATTTTTCCAACAATCTTAAGAAGATTAGCTTCTTACTGTTTGTTGGGTTTATCAAAAAATCAATATAGCTGATAACAATCAAGTATCCAATGATGTCTAAAATGTTTCTGGAGATGTTACTAGGGTTGTCTCGACTGGTGAAGTTCAGACCTCATGGCCTGATGTTGTGGCAGCAAATGTTGTGAGCCTTCGGGTTGAACTATCTATGGTGGTATGGGCGCAAATCACTCGATTGATATACCCAAGATTGTTCTTCAAGATAGTATAGGCCAAATGGCATATGGTTAAATTTATAGAGGGATGGTTTGCCAAGCTTTGCCTAATTTGATGGTACCGCCTTCAATAACACCGAATGAGAAACCAGAGAAATTCACCAATGTAGACTTTAAGCAGTAGCAGTAGAAGATATTCTTCTACTAACCATGCTAAATTCGGTCGAGTACTTATCAAAGATGTGCTTGGTAATTAGCCTAGATGAACAAGATGTCACAACCCTTGGGGCATTGAAGGCTTGAAAACGTGGGGACTTCCTATACCAAGACTACACTTAATCGTTTTATAAATTCCCTTTATAATGTTTATTGTAATAGTGGAATTACTAAACAGTTATGGGAGTCCATAGAAAAGAAATACAAAAATTTAGGACATGGGCATCAAGAAATTTGTGTTTGCCAACTTCCCGGACTTTAAGATGGTGACCTCCTAAATCTATCATGCATTAGGTCAGGGAATTACAACTAAGTCTGCATGACATTTTTGTTGAGAAAGTGTTACTTAGTGAATCATTCAAAGTGACAGTTGTTATTGAGAAGCTACCTTCAGGATGGTTAGACTTCAAAAATTATTTGAAGCACAAATAGAGATAGATGAGCCTTGAAGATCTCAGTTTGTGCCTTAGAATTGAGGAGGGTAACAGGAGGAATGCAAACCTATTGGACCAAAGGTCAATATTGTTGAGCCATCAAAGCAAAGTAGGAAGAAGAAAACTTCTTTTTAATTAAAAGGCAAGTAGAAGGAACATTCTAAGAAATTCCAAGAGATATGTTTTGTTTGCAATAAGCCCACCCATTGAGTTAAGGATTATAAAAGTTGCCCGAACAAAGGCAAGGGTGGTGGTGCAGCCGAATAGTTGAATCTAATAAAGCATAAAGATGATGATAGATTGACTGATGTGGTAGTGTCTGAGGTATTTTTGGTGCCAAATGGTATCAATTGGTGATTGAACACATATGCCATATATTACATTTGCGTGGATAAACACATGTTTCGCTTTACGAGAAGGCTGAGGAAGAAGAGAAGCTCTACATGGCTAACTCCACCTAAGCAAAGATTGTTGGGATAAAAAATGTGATTTCAAAGTTCACATTTGGCAAAGAGATTATCCTGCTAAATATGCTGCGTGTACTAGAGATTCGAAAGGATCTCATTTCTAGTCCCATACTTGTCAATAAGGGTTTCAAAATTACTTTTAAATATGATAAATTTGTACTTTTTGAAGAGGGGATGTATGTGGGGAAATGGTACTTGTATAATGACCTTTCAAAGCTAATGTGGCTGTCATTGATGTAAACTCGAAATTCTTATACCCAAAGACTATTAACAAAAAGAAGTCCTTAGTTTATACAGTTGTGTCTTCTTATCTATGACATGGTAGATTATGACACGTAAACTACAGTACAATGAAAATCATAGCAAACTTGGGACTAATTACAAAGTTTGAATTGGATGCCCATTATAAAGGTGAGAGTCATGTTGAGGATAAATCTGCTAAGAAATCTTTCAAATCCATTGAAAGAATAAATGACCCTCTGCAACTATTCCATAGTGATTTATGTGATATAAAGTTTATAGAAAGTAAATGAGAAAAAAGTACTTTATCACCTTTGTGGATGATTATATTTCATTTTGCTATGTTTATCTATTAACTAGCAAAAAATACATTATGAGCATGTTTATTAAGTATAAAAATGAAATCGAAAACCAACTTGATAGACGAATCAAAGTACTTAAGTCTGACAAAGGAGGATAATACAATTCTATCAATTTAAATGAATTGTCTACTAGTTTAGGGATAATTATCCAATCAAATGTATCTTATACTACATAGCAAAATGGAATTGCTTAATGGAAAAACAAATAACGCTCTCAAGTTCAGGTTTACCTTGGAACTTGTAGAGGGAGGAATTACTAGCTACGACTTGTATTCTTAATGAGGTACCCCACAAGAAGATGGGTAATACTCCATATGAGTTATGGAATGGAAGGTTGCCATTCTACAATTTTTTTGAAGTATGGGGTACATAGCTAAGGTGGCAACTCCTCCTTTTAACAAACTTGGTTTGGACCTAAAACGGTGGATTGTATATTCATTAGTTATACTCAAAATATCAACGCATACAAATTTTTAATTCACAAATATAAAAATGTGAAAATCCATGTCAATACTATCCTAGAATCAAGGGATACTGAATTCTTTGAGGATATATGTCCTGCGAAAAGGAATCAAAATAAACATTTTTAGAAGAGATTTAGAAAATAAGAAAATGAAAATGATGAAATTGAGGCTAAAGAAGCAAACTTGAAGGAGCAAGAGGTCATGGATTGAAAAATGTTTTGGATTTGACTTTCTTACATACATATTAGATGATGAGCCTTAAATGTTTTAAGAGGTGATGTTATCTCTAGATGCTCCTTTTTAGAAAGAAGCTGTTGATAATAAGATTGATTCTATCCTAAGTAATTATACTTCGGAATTGGTTAATCTTCCATCCGAAAGTAAACCAATTGTATGTAAATGGATATTCA
Source organism: Eucalyptus marginata (assembly GCA_014182565.1). Taxonomy (NCBI): domain Eukaryota; kingdom Viridiplantae; phylum Streptophyta; class Magnoliopsida; order Myrtales; family Myrtaceae; genus Eucalyptus; species Eucalyptus marginata. Next base: position 19,695,400 of record CM024585.1, read on the forward strand.
AGAAAAGACATAAAACTGATGGTTCAATTGATAAGTATAAAATGTGTTTTGTTGCCAAAAGGTTTAGACAAAAAAATGGCCTAAACTACTTTGATACTTATTCACTTGTAACAAGAATAATATCAATTAGGATATTGATTGCAATAGCTTTGCTATACAGCTGCCAGAGACATCAGATGGATGTGAAAACTGTATATTTGAATGGTGATCTTGACAAAAAAATTTATATGATACAACCTGAAAGATTCTAGGTCAAATGACAAGAACATAAAAGTGTTTAAATTTGTTAAGTCATCGTATGGACTTAAAACAAGCTCCTAAACAATGGCATGAGAAGTTTGACAATGTGATGATTCAAACTGGATATAGAATCAGTGAGTGTGACAAGTGTGGATATACTAAATCCACCTTAGCTGAATGTGTACTCATTTATCTATATGTCAACGACTTATTGATTCTTGGAGATAATGCCGAGGTTATCAAAATCACTGAGAATGTTCTCAGGAAGAACTTGAAGAACTTAGGTATTGCAGATGTTAACTTGGCATCAAAATTTTAAGGAATTTTGATTGACTAGGTTTAACACAATCTCATTACATTAATTGAGAGGTTTAAAGGGTTTAACATTAGAGATGTGAATGATTTTTTTTCTTTCACATCTAAGTTTGAAAAATAATATTAGAGACAATATTAGATAGTTGGAGAAATACACTAGATTGGATATTGCATACTTAGTTGAAAAATTGAGTAGATATATAAGTAATCCTGGTCATGAATATTGGAATGCTTTGTTGAGATTGTTAGGTTATTTAAAGAGAATTAAAGACTATATCTTGTAGTATGACAAATATCCTGCTGTTTTGGAAGATTATTGTGATATCAACTATATTTCGACCAATAAATTGAAATTGACCAGTGGATATGTGTTCATGCTAGAAGGTGTTGCGATATCATTGAAATTCTCAAAGTAAACTCTAATATTATGCTCCACGATGGAATCGGAGTTTGTTGTTTTGGGTAAAGTTGTTGAAGAAGCAAAGTAGGTTTAACAGTTGTTAGAGGATGTTCCATTGTGACCAAAATTAGTGCTTGCGGTATGCATTCATTATGACAATCAAGCAGGGATTGAAAGAGCATAGAATGAGATTTATAATGGTAAGTCTAGACACATTTGTCATAGACATAACGCTGTAGGGCACTTGCTCTTGAATGGAATAATTTCTTTAGATTTTGTAAAGTCAAAGAAGATTGTTAATCTAGTAATAAAAGGTTTGTTGAGAGAGTAGGCAAACTATGCATTTAGAGGAATGGGGGTAAAAACCTTAACTCAATAAAGAAATTTCAAGGTGGAAACCCAACATAGCGATTTGGAGATCCCATGAAGTAGGTTCAATAGGATAACACAAATTTTGGAAACTCTAGTAAACTAACTGTCTCTCACTTCTATGATGCAACAATACTTCTTAAAGTGTTTTAAGAATACGATGTGTTCAATGATTCATATAGTCAGGAATACAATATCCTAGTAAGGTATGGTAGGATCTTTTAATAGGAATGCACATATATGTGTGGTGAAAATCTTTAAGGTTTTATTTTCTAAAGTATGCATGAATCCTGAGAGGTTTAGGCCGAAAGAATGGATACAATTGAGAACCAATCTTGAATCGGTGATACTTTATGTGAGGTATATTGTTTGGGCTCACTTACATTAACAATTGGCAATTCAAGGTTTAGTCTATCAACTAGTTAAGTAAATTCAATAGGCTTTCACTAAAAAAAAGGTTCAAAGTGAAAGCTACTTATCTTGATGTAGTTTATCTCCACAAGCACACTTGGAATTCTTTGGGTAACAAAATTTCGATTGAGCCATTAATGTGAAGGATTGTTGTAATTAGAGGTTATTATTGGCTCAACATTAGTTCACACGTCTCTTCAAATTTGGAGCAGCAGTTTTATCCGCGTTAATGGACAAACTAATGGATGTGTTAATGGTTACATCTCTTTAGTTCTCATACAATAATTTTTTGGATGCGTTAATGGATGCATTAATGGATGCATCTCTTCAACTTCTCATGCAATAGTTTTAAGATGTATTTCAGTTTACGATAATAAACTTTTGAGTTTTCTTTAGATCATGTAAGATACAGTCATTATGGATTTTAAGAATTCTTTTTGGGAAAATCCCTCCTCCGAGTGTGTCGGTTTTTGGAAGTGTTTGACAGAGTTCTATTCGTAGAATGCTAATACAAATAGGTTTGAGGTGTTGTATTTTAAGAGGCATAGCTCATAAAGTTGTTTAGCATAATTAGCAGTAACTAATCGCCTTAAGGAAATTTGATTAGATATACCTCACATTCTGTTTAATTTCCTGTTAATTTTATTATAATCAAACAAGTTCGTGTTTGGGTAGCGATTCGACATCTTTATACGTAGATTATATAGACATTATATTGGTCGTTATTATATTTGTTATCGCTTTCTTAGAATTTTTTTCTCCCTGTTTATATTTTCTAGTTACAATAAACAATATTGTGTTTATCTTATTTTCCAACAGAATGAACTAGAGAGAACATGAGAGTATTGGATACTCTAATGAGATCAGATTTTTGGATGGTGAGAAGAAAGTCAAATCGATAGGGATTACTAGTAAGACTAATATATCAACAATGTTAGGGCATGGGATGTCAAAATAATATCTATCAACTTGTTCTAACCTAAGATAAAATCTTGATTCTATTTTGAATTGAGATACAAAGAGGAAATTGAAATGCCCAACAAGACCATTTAAGTCAAATTTGATTCGACCCGATTTTTGTTACATTGGGATGCTAGTGATCTCTAGTTTCATTATTTGTGATAAAAAAAGCGAGAAGTTGAAGGTTTATTGATACTGCGAAAAATAGGCGATTGATCTTGGAGGCACAAAAAATTGCTGCTAGATTCAAATGACAATGTGGGTGTCAAAAAACTTATTTTGATGAGTAGAAACTAATTTTGAGGTTTAACATGTATTTTGCATTTTGTATCTTGTTGGTCAACCTTTGGTCAACTGTCGTTCAACCTTTGGTCAACTGTCGTTCAACCATAGATCAAACTTTGTTATTATTATTTTTTAAATATGGGGTGGGGGGGATTTAGGTGTAAATGCTAATAGATTGTGGTATAGAGCTTGACCAAAAATGTAGTACTGCAAGAACGACATAGAGGTCGTCACCCGTCCCCTCATGCACAATGAACCCCTAGATTTAGCTTTCGCACGCTAGTTGACCTCAAGATAATTAGTTGACTTCCCTCTAACAATGATTTTAGGTTCTCAAACAACCTAGAAAAGATTGATGGCGACTCCTAAAATGGTAAATAAGAATTAAATCGAGTAGTGCACTCCAACCTATGAAAGGGCAAATTTTAGGCGATAGACTATGGGACATATTTTTTGGAATTACAAATTCAACTTATCTGATTTCAAAAGCAAAACTTGGAAAAACAAGAATGATCCTGTGGCACGACGAGGCGAGTGGAGGCGGAGGCATGTGATCAACTTGTAATAATTAATATACATGAACCTTTTGGATCTTGAACTGAACCAAATCTTGAGATGACCAGATCGTTCCCGATAAATTATGAACCTTACGAGTTATAACACATCAGATCAAAATGGCAAGGAAATATTGGATGGACCATTTTATTATTCGAGGTGTCCAAGGGCAAACATTACATATGCAATTTGAACCTTTTTCAAGTTCAAGCTTTCCAATACACACTTAATGTTTTTGCAAAGCCCATCTATTTGGACATTGGGCCCAACGGGTCTCCAGATGGGGGGTCTAGTAGATCATCGGGCCCATAATCATGTTTATTTCGAAGTTAAGTTTTTCTTCTTCTTCTTCTTTTACCCAATTTTGATATAATACAACAACTTTAAAAAAATGCTTTACCGAATGAATTATTCATGACACATCACAAGATATCATATATTGACCTTTTTTTTTTTTTTTTCCAATTTTAAGATATTCATAAGTAATAATTATTTTGAGAACTATACTTTTGAATGGATAAATCCCAAATTACAACAAGCAATTGTTAAGGCTTAATTTTCTGAAAAAAAAAAAAATCTCAACTTTTGGGTCATGTCAATTTTGCCTCAATCTTGTATAAAAGAAATCTCCAACTCTCACTCTAGTCCTCAAATCTATTTATGCGTCCAAACATCATCATTAGTTTCTTTTTTTTCCTCAAAATTATCAATATCAAGGGCAGTTAGAGATCCATTATTATAATCCGTGTCTTCATCAATACTTTTGCCTTCATATGGAATAATAGCAGCTTCACGATGTTGGAGAAATTAGTGACTATTTTTTGTTGGCAGAGAATTGAAATTAGACCTAAAATTGAATTTTAGGGAATTATCTATATACACGTTTAACGAAAATAAAATTGCCCCCGGGGTTTAGCTATTGTTCGTACCTGTCCGTAGTCCCGCCATTTCGTATTAACCCCAGATAAGAAAAAATAGAAAAAAAGGCAAAAACTATGAAATCCGCATTTCGCACCGCGTGCTCCTCGATTTCTCGTTCCTTAAACCCTAATCCTCCGTCGCTCTCCGCCCTGCACGGCCGCCGCTCCGCTGCCGTCGCTCCTTCGCCGCGCTCTCTCCGGCCGCCGCCGTTCCGCTCTCCCTCGTCGGCGACGCGCTGCTGCTGCTCCTCCTCCTCCGCGATGTCCGGCGGCGAGGCTCCCGCTCTCCCTCTGGAGAAGCAGTTCGAGGACTTCCGCGCCCAGCTGGAGGATTCCGTGGTCTTGCGCGAGCGCATTAGGGCGGTGGTCTTGGAGATCGAGTCCACCACCAGGCTCATGTACTCGAGCTTGCTCCTGGTTTATCTGTCTCGGCCGCTTCCTGGTGATTCTTTACCTTTTCGCCTTCAATGTGGGAAAACGTCGTGGTTGTTTGGATCGGTTTCGGGTTGGGTTCTGTCGTGTTTCTCCTGGACGGTTTGAATCGTGAGGAGGCTCGACGCTTGAGAAATTGTTGTTCACGTGGTTGGAATTTGATTTGGTGGGAAGTAGAGGGAGTGGAATTCGTGTAGATG